>JAVSIQ010000800.1:0-191639 GCA_038502775.1 Hippodamia convergens | reverse complement strand
TTATTGAAAAATTATTAAATTGTGTGTGGAGTTGAAAATATGTTATTGTTTGAGTATTATGTGATAAATAGTTTGTGATGCAGCCGAGCACATGATAAAAGATAAGACAGGCAGACAAGAGCATGACTGTAGGAGCGTGAATATCAAATCAGCGTTGGTAGGTACTCTTATATATTTGGAATGCTTGAAAAAGGTTTTCTTAATATGCCAATCACTTGTCAGTGCTTTATCTTTGGTTATGTGTATTTACGTTTTTTCAGGTCAAAGAATTGAGGACTTTACAGTGAGGAAGTGATAGAAAGGATATTTCCTATATTTTAGTTCGGTTGGGAAAAAGGCAAAAACTAACTTTTCATCCCTAATAAAATTGTGCAATGTTCTCAAAGGTATAATATAAATAATTTCAGTGATCATAAAACCCATTTTATGTTTCATTAATATTTTCAGAGGTTCTTAAACAGAATGAAAATACTAAATTTGTTACTGAAAAATGGCTCCACGTTGTGCAGATAGCTTAACCAAAATTTTGCTTTCAATCCAAACGTAAAAACTACAAGAGCATGAGTGGAGGAGCTTCTCAGGTGTAGTAAGTCTCACCCAAGCTGTATATCGTAATTTTGTTCCTGCAAGCAAAAAGGCTGTACAGGTCGAAAATATTAGTGGCATCAATACGGATTTAGGCCCTAAAAATCAAAAAGAGGGATCGTCTTCGAGAAGGAAGGTTGCCTCGATATAAATTGCCAACACTGCCTACTAAAATTCAAAGTAAGTTTATAAATATTAAATAATCAGAACAGATTCCACTATTACTATAGCAGTAGACAGCCTCTTATCTTGAAAATCTTAGAATCACTGGTTTTTTTCAGGGCCAAAATCAAAGAATTCCAAGGAAAAAGGCGAGGAAGACCAAAAGCTACCTGGATGAGCGGCATACAGAAGACGATGTCAGAGACCGGGAGAATGGGTGTTGATAGAAGGGGCTGGAGACTGGGAATTGGAAGGCCTGGGATGTTATAAACACGGATATCTATATCAGCACCCCAAAGGTAGAGTGTGTCAAGTCACAATATCAAAATTAGACAAATGAGAGATTTTTCAGTTCGATAATTGTTTCAAAGAATGTGTACTGCCATTACTTGGCGTCTTCATAAACCTAGGGAGTCAAAAATGTGTTCCACTAGCTAGAATTTACTAATGTGAATCCAATATTCTAGATAGGTCGTGTCTGAAAAAATGTGACTTAACACACTTTACCTCTGAGGTGCTGATATATAGATATAAGGTCGGTTTTACAAAACTTTGTTAGTACCATTTAATTAACTGGAGCCACCACGATTCGTAGAAATTTCAAAACGAGTAATTCGATTTGTGAAACCGACCCACAATCTGATGAGTCGATTTCAAATGGCTGTTTTGGTTGGTTAACGGTTGACCGCTCGGTTCATAAATGACAACGTCAAACGAACTGCGCTTTCGAATTCTGTTCAAATTTTGGAGAAACATCTGATTTGAGACGTCACCAGAATGTCATTCGAATGCGATTGGTCCAAAACTGACGGACCAATCTATGAACCAACCAAGAACCAGTCAATCGAAATCGCCTCTAGTTCACAAACCAAATAATTGAAGTTCACAGTTCAATATTTATATCATTTAAAATATTACCTCATTGTGTTTTCCCTATTTTTTAGTTTAATTCATCAAATGTTAATTTTTACTTATTCTTAGTATTGTTTTGTAAAATACCTAGTTGATTTATATTTATATTTTTACTTTATGTTCAGTTTTATGATTTAATGTGATAATTTTGTTAATTATTGTTATTGTACAAAATATTCTCAAAACTGTAATAAATTTTTTTGAAACAATCTAATCAATGCATTATTATTTAGTACCGCTACAAAAATTCACATATATTTAAATATATACAAAGATATTACCAGCATATGGCATGGACAAATCAGGAGATAAAAAGATATTGCCAGCATATATGTAAGGGAGATATTCATAGATGAATCTGTATGGCATATGCCATGGATATATTTTTGAAGATTATGGGATATTCCTGGCAGATGTTTCATGGTGACCTTGGATATTCCTGCTATCTGCCAGGCTCATGCCCTGGGAGATTTGGAATATGTTTGGAATATCTCAATATGCCAGCGGTATATACATTGAATATGCATGGAATATTTCTGTGCCGTCTGGGTGCATGAATATAAAAAACGAAATAGAAAGAAATGGAATACTGATGTCGCAAGCGCCTTATCGTTTTTCGACGATTTTTTTTGCCCCCCCTGAGAAAAAATTCTGCGGGTGCCCATGGTATAAAATTAGTATTTCTCTCACATCCATATATATAAGACATTTTAATAGTTTCGTTTTAAGTACTTTTCTACAATTGCTACATTGCCAATTTTCAAAAGCACTCATTGTTAAAAAATCGTTGTTTATTAATATTTAGTTTTGAACGAGATATTCTTGATAATGGTGTATTTGTTGAAACATTATTTGGGCTGTTTCCATTATCTATGTTGTTGGTTATTACCGACGTTTCGGCAAGCATTCGCCTGCCGTCTTCAGGGTGTTGTTGGTCCTGAGAAGGACCGGTTGTTGCCAAACTTGTTCTGTCTGGACTTGTGCGCTCCATACTTTTTCAATTTCGCAATTACAGTGTGGGGATTCGAACGCGAGTTATCCGAGGTGCAATTTCCGAAATTCCACTCACTCTAACCACTAGTCTACCAAAGCAGGTAATTATTATACGATTTAAGTTATATATTAATTATACTTTTTGTGTTAGAGGTCACCTTGACTTTTTACTACCTGCGCAGTTGGTATGCGCAGTAGGTTATTTTTAGGTCAGGTCTGGTTCATGTTAGGTTAATTGCTTCCTTGGGTCGGGTTCGTCCTCCTCAATTCAGATCTTAGTATGGGCACCCAGACATTCTTTATTTCCAGAGAGGGCGTGCTGATTGGGTTAGGAGTTATTGCCATGAAAGCTGCTTCTTTCAATTTTCTTCTTCTCCATCCCTCTTCCTTTGATATTATGGAAGCTTCATCCCATTTGACGTTGTGGTCCTCGTTCCAAGCGTGTTGGACTAGCCTGGATTTATCTGTTTCTCCCAGTTGAGCTAGTCTTTGGTGCTCTTTGATTCTGACCTTCAGGGGGCGTTTAGTTTCCCCAATGTAGGTTCTGCCGCATTCACATGGTATTTCATAGACGCAATCTTTGGTTCTCTGATTCTCGTTGTCAGGTTTCACCTTCGTGAGTTTTCCCCTGACAGTATCCTTGGTCTTGAATGTTGTTCTCACCTTGTATCTGTTACCAATTCTTCTTATTTTCTCGGATAACCCCTTCACATATGGTATGACAGAAGTAATCGTTTCGGTCGGCTCATTGTCTGTTGGTTGTTGCCCTACTGCCGCTTCTCTTGGTTCTCTGGCTTTCTGAAGTATCTTCTTGGGGTAGCCGTTTCTCTTGAGGGTTTCTGTTATGTTGTCGAACTCCTCATCACGATCTTCTGGACTAGAGCAAATCTTGGTTGCTCTGTCGTATAAGCATCTGGCTACTCCCAATTTGGTGTTCAGATTGTGGTTGGATTCGAAGTGGAGATATTGGCCCGTGTTTGTTGGTTTTTTGTAGACTGTGGTCTTAGGAATTCCATTCTGTTTATGAACAAGTACATCGAGGAAAGGTAGTCGGTTATTTTCTTCGATTTCCATTGTGAATTTTATTGATTCCTCTATGCTGTTCAGATGTACCAGGAAACTGTCTAGGTTTTCCCTCCCATTATTAATTATTAATATTTATTTGAAACCACCGTCTTTGAAATATTCGGCCCTTATAGCTTATCTATCAAAACCACCTAAATTCGATATTTTGAGTAAAAATGTTTTTTTAGACGAGCTGGCGGGGAGTCTGCTTGAATTTAATATTAATAATATTACTAGTGAATCAGAGAATGACTTGAGTGATTATTGATCAAAATTAGGGTCATTGTAGAAAAATTCTTATTTGTTTGTATTAGTTCAATTCAAATATCTTATCGTGAAATATAGTTTCTGATAGTGCCCTCTCTTTGCGATATTCACCTGTGGAATGTATCTTTTGATGTCAGCTAAAATTTGTTTTTCAATAGTAGACGATCTAGAAAAGATATAATGTTATCGCAATATTTCTCGTCTATGAATGACTGTTATGAATGATGATAATAATTTGTACTTTGCTGTGTTTTTCTTCTATCAAACCTTTCTGAACACAAATGATATTCATTAAAAGAAAAATTGCCTACTGAAAAATGTTAGCTTCAGTCGTTAAATGAGAGCTAGCTGTTTTTATATAAGTAATGGGCATGAGAATCCTAAAATGTGCATTCTTTTCGTAAAAATTGTAAAAGTTATAGTGATCGTCTGGATTAATTGTAGTTTATATGTTGAACACGTGATCCTGTGATTGGTTATATCCAAGACTCCTGTTGCCCCCAGGACACAGGGCACGACAAGAACATTATAAAGAAGAACATAGTTTTTACAAATCACTCTATATTGGGCACATAGCATAATTGCTGAGCCTAAGTCCCTTTCTGCATCTTGACAGAGGGCTTCTGTCATACAGATTGGGAATGAGAAAATGAATGAATGAAAAAATCCTTACTAAAAATATCACCGAATTTGAGAGTGGTTGCCATGCTCCTACTGTTTACCCAGTTGATGAAGCGCGTCGAGACTTGTTCGGGCATGCCACGATTATTCAGCATCGCAAATCGTAAAATTTGATAGCATAAAAATATTATATTAAATTCAACATAAACCAACCAAATCGTGGTCCCTTGTGTTTCTACCCTGATAGCATTTCGACGCCTATAATATGCGTATGAAGAATGTATGTTAATAATATAATAATAATAATAATAGTTTATTTTACCCAACAGGAGAATTCCCATTAACAGGGTAACATATTGCCAATGAATAATATGAACAATTATTCCAACAAAATTACACATTCAATGATATCACAATAAACAATAACCGCCCCGATCTAAAAAAACAAATTAAATTTAAGTTCATCAGCAGCTCTGCAAAATCGATAAACCGGAGCTTGCTCAAGTACGTTAGTCCGAGGTTTAGGGAGTCGAAAGTTTGATGTGGTCCTCGTTTCAATTCTTGGCACACGAAAGTCAACCCTGGACAGCAGATGAGGTGAATCAATTCTTCCAGTGACAAGCTTTTGCGCAAATTTAGCGCACTGTCGCTTCTGTCTCTCCTACAACGTTGAAATTCGCATTTCCCGCATGATCTCCGACAAATCCGCACCACGTTCAGGATACCTGCCGGTCTTTCTATATTCAGCACACTTCAAGAATTTTCTATGAATGCGTTCAAGTGATGTTAGGTGGGAACTGTATATCGGAAACCAAACCAAGTTGGCGTACTCTAATTTGCTGACGACAAGAGAAAAATAGAGAATTCTGAGGACTGAAACATCAGGGAACTCCCTGGAACACCGGAACACAAAGCCTAAAGATCGACTGGCCGAAGAACAAAGCTCCTCGATGTGAGGAACAAAGCTGAACGTCGAATCAAATAACACCCCCAGATCGCGAAACCGATCTCCACTCGCGATAAGACAATTACCAATAGAATTATTGAAGGTGAGAGGACGTAAGCCTCTCGTGAAAGTCACCTTAAAACACTTTTGTATATTTAAAATGAGTCCATTGCGCGAGCACCAAACATGAACCAACTCCAAGCTGGACTGGAGCAGCTCTAAATCAGCAATCCCGCGTATCCTCAGGTAAAGTTTGAAGTCATCTGCATAGGCCAAGGCTAAGCAACTGAGAAGAGCCAGAAGATCGTTGATAAAAATTATGAATAACAATGGTCCAAGATTAGATCACACCTGATGACAGACAAAATTCGAAGGAAATTATTTTCCTCATATTTTGAGATATACAGTTTGATACGATGATTTAACTGGGTTTCGTCTTAGTGTAAAAATGGTTGAAGAATTAATTAATGAGACGGTGCTATTCACCTCTCTTCATATAATCACTCTGTAATTTATTTACCGTTTTGTCCTGTGAAATATAAGTGTGTACTTTTAGATGAATATTCAGTCGGTGAAATAGCATTCAAAATTGTGAATCAGTTGATAATTGTAAATGTTCATATGTAACATATTTGAAAAATTACAAATATTCTTGAAGTGTGACATAAACCTTTATTAAAACCGATTTTTCTTTCATTCTGATTCCACGAAAGCAGGTTCAAACCTCTAATAACACAAGCTGAAAGAAATATTTACCCGACATAGGGTTATTGCGCAGAACTTCCGCGCAGATGGCCGTTTCGGCTCTAACGAATATTTGACAGATATCATCTACTAATTCTTCATGGTACCGTAGCTCAGTGGTAGGATCCTTGATACTCACCTAGTTGACCGGAGTGCGAATCCCACGATTTTCTTTTTAAAAAAAATAAAATGGCAGCTGTATGATAAGTATATCAAACAGAAATCACATCAAAATCTTCATGGCTCTGTGGCGACATTGGATAGAACGCTGGGTTTCCACGCAGATGCCACAATTGCCGTGGGTTCGAATCCGACGGATAGCTCTTTAAAAAAAAACATGGCGGCTGTATGATAAGTATATCAAACAGAAATCACATCAAAATCTTCATGGCTCTGTGGCGACATTGGATAGAACGCTGGGTTTCCACGCAGATGCCACAATTGCCGTGGGTTCGAATCCGACGGATAGCTCTTTAAAAAAAAAAAACATGGCGGCCAAGAATAGAATGAAACAACAATATCTTCCCTCTCTCTCTCTTTCCTGGCACGCGTGTCGGCATACCACACAGGAATAAATTATGCAAATTAAGTTCCCACGATAGCTTTTATTTTCCCAGTCCCAGGTAGCCCATTACCTACTCTTAACACACTTTACCTCTGAGGTGCTGATATAGATATAAGGTCGGTTTCACCAAACTTTGTTTGTACCAATGGTTATGGTTGACGACCTTAGAATTAATTCAAAAGAAGTAGGGGTTGATAGGTTTCAGGTCGAAATTTCACAAGAACCAATTCAATAACTGCCGACGTTTCGGTTTATTTAAAACCTTCTTCAAAGGCCCTGAAAAAAGTGTGGGTATTACAATTGGTCTTACTTATTTGGCGTTACACAGTTAGTCAGAAAGACAAATAACAAAAATAGAAGAAAAAGCAAAGAACAACAAAAATTACAGAGTTAATAAATAAATATAGTAATAAATAAAATAAACCGTTTGTACCGTTTGTACCGTTAAATTAATTGGAGCCACCACGATTCGTGGAAATTTCAAAACGAGTGATTCGATTGGTTCGATTTACGTGAAGTTTTTAATCGAACAATTAAAGTTTTGTGAAACCGACCCATAATCTGCTAGTTCACAAACCAAATAATTGAAGTTAACAGTTCAAGATTTAAAACATTACCTCATTGTGTTTTCCCTATTTTTTAGTTTAATTCATCAAATGTTAATTTTTACTTATTCGGAGTTTATGTGTCTTGTTTTGTTTTGTAAAATACCTAGTTGATTTATATTTTATTTTTACTTCATGTTCATTTTTATAATTTGATGTGATAATTTTGTTAATGAATGCTATCGTACAAAATATTCTGAAAACTACTAAAAATTTTTGAAACAATCTAATCAATGCATTATTATTTAGTACCGCTACAAAAATTTACATATATTTATATATATACAAAGATATTACCAGCATATGGCATGGACAAATCAAGAGATGAAAAGATATTGCCAGCATATATGTAAGGGAGATTTTTATAGATGAATATGTATGGCATATGCCATGGATAAATTTTCGAAGATCATAAGATATTCCTGGCAGATGTTTCATGAAGTTTTTAATATTAGACATGTTATCAACGACGATAGAGCCAATGCAGGAAATTTTTGATGAAAGGGGATCTGAAAATCTGCACGAAAGTGATTATTCGTATGATGTAATTAAAAAAAGACAAATAAAGTGTGTAGGCCAAAGTAATTTAAATATTTCTCCGGAAAGCCTTCCTCCAAAGTAAGGAAAAAAATCGCAAGGGTTTAGTAAATAAAAACTTTAAACTTTTTATGCCAATGTATAAGGGATTAGGAACAAAATTTCTGATTTTGAAATACTTCTCGAGGAATCGAAGGCTGACATTTTTTTACCAAACCAGTTTGGTTTTCGCAATAAAAGAAGTACTACCTTAGCCATAGATCGACGAGTTGAGTTTGAGTTTCATCACTCTGCTTATAATTTTATTTGCCGACGAAACCACCACGTTGATGCGTTATCACCCGATACTCCAGTGGACCCAAAATAAAGATGACCAGATTAAGAATTGGTTTTTGGCTAACAAATTAAGTCTAAATGACGAGAAGACACATAATATGAACTTTACTTTGCAAACTTCTTCATCAAACCTGGGAAGTCAGGCATCGGTTAAATTTTTGGGGGTCCACTTGGATCCAGGGTTGACTTGGAATGTTCATATCAATCATCTTAGCTCCAAGCTGTCCAAAATAACTTTCCTAATAAGAAGCCTTTCAAAAAATGTATCCAGGGACACCCTACTGTCTGCTTACCATGGATACTTTAATTCAAATTTATCTTATGCAATTTTAAACTGGGGTCATTCCCCCAATACTGTTCAAATCTTTAAATTGCAGAAACGTTGTGTCAGAATCATCACAGGTCTGAAATATCGAGATTGTTGTAGAGATAGTTTTGCAGAACTGAGACTCCTTACACTTCCATGTACTTTTATATTTCACTGTCTAACCTACATAAAACTGAACCTAGTCAACTTCAAATCACATAGTGATATTCAGTCATACTCTACTAGAAATAGGGAAAATTTAGTCCTCAGCTACCACAGGTTACAACGCACAAGAAGGGGCGCCGATTACTACGGCAAACGATTTTTTAAATGCTCTTAAAATAGAGATAAAAAACCTAAATTTTAACAATTTCAAAACCAGAGTCAAAACGTATCTCTTGAAAAATGCCTTCTATTCCATCGAGGAGTATCTAGAAAGCGACTTTAATATATGAATGTATTCGTCTCTTTACTTGATGTCTGTCTATGTATTGTATCTTACCTAACGAGCTTACGCTACTATTGTCATTCGTTATATTATTTTGTACTTCTTTTTTTTATCTCTCTTTTTTTTTATATCTGACCTGTAAAAGCACTTCAGTGTAATACTTTGCCAATAAATAAACTAAACTAAACATGGTGACCTTGGATATTCCTGCTATCTGCCAAGCTTATGCCATGGGAGATATGGAATATGTTTGGAATATTTCAATATGCCAGCGGTATATTCACCGAATATGAATGGAATATTTCTGTGCCGTCTGGGTGATTACATTGATCAGTTTTCTCCAGCCTGTTCTGGGGTCAAATCTTTCATAATCATTGATAATAATAATAATAACAATAATATTCCTTTATTTCTCAAAGCAAACATAATATATTCTGCAAAAGATTGACGCCATTTTAAACAAGAGAAACTCAAAATTCTCTGAGAACTGCATGTCTCAAAAAATTCCTCAATTTTGTAAGGTTCAGTATTCACCAAAAACTTCACCAACTCGTTCTTGAACATGTTATTATTTGTCTCGTGGATATGTTTGGGTAGAGAAGACATGTATTTTGTGTTGTTTTGTGTGAGAGTCTCTACATGTTTCCCGATATTTCAACTTATATATAACTCTAATAACGTGTTTTTGTGTCATTAATATTTTATTTTTCTGGGAACTGTTGCCCCAAAAAATGATTCCATAGATTATAAGTGATTGAAAATTTGCAGTGTTGAGGGTTTTCATTAAAATTACGTCAACGTGGTTTCTCATAACTTTCAGAGTATTATACAACAGTATTCAATTTTTTATTAAGTTGTTCTCTGTGTGGTTTCCATTTCATGTTTTTGTCAAGCCTAAGAATTTTACATTATCTGAGGGTTTTATGTCTTCATTTTGTAGCGTAATAATTTGTGGTATAGTGTGTCCAGTGTGTTCAGTATGGAAAATGGTACATTCAGTTTTGTTTAGGTTTAGTATGAGTCTGTTACATGTACACCATTTGTCTACTTCGTTGTTTTTATGTTTCTCAAGGTTGTAGGGGTAATTATATTTGGGTCGTCTGCGTAAATAGTGATGTTGTATGACTCAGTAGAGTCGAATTGTTCAGCATCTGCCTGTATGTCTGTTTGGTTGTTGTCTTGTCGCTTAATTTTTGTCTCTATTTGTGGTAGGTCATTAATGTAGACTATGAATTATAGTGGACTCAGTATGCTGCCCTGTATTACTCCTTCTGTAATTTCCAGTTCAGAGGATGTTATTATGTTGCATGAAATTGAACTGATTGATAAGATCGAGAAATGTCTTTGTTTCTGAATTGTTTTTCAAAAAATCAACGTTCACGTCTCCTAGAAAAATCATTATATCATATGAAATGGAGGTTTGAAGCCAAAGGTCCTCCGAAGAGTCCAAAAATATACCAGTGTCCAAAAATATACCAGTACTGTTTTTTGGGGGCTTATACTAAGTTATTTTTAAAATTTTTTTCTTGTTGATTGACAAGCTGATACCTATAAATTCAAATTCTTCAGGAATATTTTCCAAATTGACTTTCGAAACTGCGATACAATCTTTCACATAAAAACTTGTTCCACTCCCTCTACCCTCTCTGTCCCGCCTCAACAAATTGTAGTCCGGAATGTGAAATGCTACACTATCATCTTCGGGTGTGTGCCATGTTTCTGAAATTCCAATTAGGTATATCAAATTTGTGATCATGCATAATACTTATAAATTCGTCAAAACCTGTTTTCATTTAGATCAGTCACACTGAAAGGCTTATTTTATTTATTTACTCCCGTGCGTGCTTTCATATTTCATCTATAATATTATCAGAAATGTAATGAAATCCCATATACCATCGCGAATACCCCATCCGCATCCCCAGGCTCCTAACTAACATAAAAACTGAACTTTAAGAAATACGTACTCGCAAGCATTTATACAAAATCTCACAAGAAGAGCGTTGCACATCGTTTCTTTCTGAAGTTCTAGTACGTTAAACATTTCATTGACTAGATCATATTGATTCAGACAATTCACTCGGAAGCAAGGGCAATGTTGGATCACCCGAAACTGACACCGGAGAATAAACATAAACATTCAACTTCTTGTTGATTGAACGAATATTTTCGAAATGATATTATCAAAGGATGGAAATCATCAAAAATATTGAAAAACGAAACCTAACCTCAACTGAACTTCAATTACGTTTTTTGTAAACACATACCAAATGTTTCAGTTTTGCTCATCATCGAAGTTTATGTCGGTTTCATCACTTTCCCTCACTGATCTTGTGAGCTCTTTCAATTTTTCCATGGAGTCAGCATGCACTTTCGAACCATTATTGTTAACATAAATTTTTCCGAAAGTCGTCCAACAAGAATTCTTGAAACTTTTACGTGCTGCGTTAAATAATTCTAATGTTTCTGGATCGAGTAATTCTGTTATCAAATATCAAGTACCTTTAAAATTTTTTTTCATATAGAAAACTCGGTCACGCATCCAACGACTACAAAAATGCACTTGAATGGGTCTTGGTTTACTGGCGTTTGTATTGAATTTTCCAAGCTGATGACAAAAATAACCCTCTAAGGGCGGAATTATTTTTTTCTTTATAATACAAGTATATCTCTGAAATTCTTATTTGAAAAGGTTTATTGAACAACTTTAATTCAAGCAGTTTAAAAAAAATATATATATTTCTCACAAAAAATAATGTTACATATAAGTAACGCTAGCAGTTTTAGGGATACAAAAATTTAGGTCATGTTCACTTTCTATGGAATTTGACATTACACTCCAAGCAGAGTCCCACATCACATTTTAGGCACATGAAACGTACACTGGATGTACATCCTTCTCCAGCGCAACGACGTCTCTTATTATTGGGGATGGTGGTGAGTAAATGATCCATCCTGTCATATCTCAAATTGTCAGATACTCTGTTATTTGAGGTACTTGACCTAGATGTAGAAGGTCTCCCTGCTCCCTTAGGAACTGAGCCAAATTTTGAGAGATATGCTTGGGCTATTTCTCTCCTAAATTCTAGTTGACTTAGTGGTGGAAGATGTTTGCATCTTTTAGATGTGATCCAAGCGTTCACTACAGCTGCATCAAGGAGCCAAGTGAATATTGACCACCACCACTTTTTTCTACGTAAAGAGATTCTGTACCTGAAAATTTGTTGGTCCATAAAATCTGTGCCACCCATGCATTTATTGTACTCTGTTATAAGTTTTGGTTGGGATACCTGGATGATTTTTTTCTCTGAATGAGAATATCTCTTGGCCTGAGTAACTGGATTGATACCATGACATGTAGATGCTTATATCACTACATTATTATCCATCCATTTAGTGATCAGAATTCCATCTTCTCTGTCAATAGCACTGACTAAGTCTCCCCTCTTTTTCGTTTTACTCATTACTTTTTTTGGGGGTAAGTTGCAACTTTTGGGAATTCTATTCTCTCTCATCGTGCCGGTTCCATCATAACCTTTCTGTTTTAGATAATATAGCAAATTGAAACTTGTGAAAAGATTATCGAAATAAAACTTGATTGGAAGATGTTTGCAATGTTCTGGAAATTCATCGATCATATTTATCAAAGGGGCAGCACATTTTCCATATTGGACCTCATATTTAGAATTCCCACGTGGATTTTTGCCTTGGTACAAATCAAAATTGATAAGGTAGCCAGAAGTGGAATTGAGACACCACATCTTGCATCCAAACCTGATGGGTTTCCCACGTATAAACTGTTTACAGGAATGCTTTCCAAAATATTTGATCATGGATTCGTCATAATCCAACTGTTGCTCAGGAATCCAATTATCGATGAACTTACGTTTCAAAAGGTCCATGAGTGGACGTAGTTTCCACATTTTGTCTTCCAAATGGGGTTTTGTATTGTCGCTACAATGCAAATATTTGAGAATCTGCCTGAATCTGTCTCGTCTCATAGAATGACATACTAACGCATTTTTCATATCTGCTTTCGAATCCCAGTAATAGTTTCTTCCAGGTAATTCATTATAGCCTGTTACTATCAGAATTGCAATAACGCATTTCATTTCATCTTCACTTATATTCGGATGAGGTTTGTTGCAGAAAAGTGCATATTTATTCGATTCATCAACAAGTAGTTGTATTATATCTTCATCCAGAAAAGATTCAAAAATATCGATGTAACTCATGTTGTCATATCTAGTGTAATCTGGCTGAGGAAATTGTTTAGGCATTTCTTCAAAATCACCCTTCAACCAAGTGATATCTTTCATCCCGGGTCTTTCAAACAAGAATTCTTCTGGTTCGGGTGAACAGGAGGCTACCGGTTGGTTCAGAATTACTCCCGCTTTTTGGGATGGTTGGTTCTGAATTACTTCCGCTTTTTGTGATTGTTGTCGCCCAGAAAGATTATCGAGCATTCCACCACTATCTTCCTCTCCGGAATCTTCATTCGTGAGAATATTCGAATCGGGGGGCTCAATAAATATTTCACGAACATCTATATCATCATCGTACGCCATATGGAGAGCCTCCCCTAACGTCAACCCGCGTCTGAAAGGAACAATTCTTGTCATGAAAAATATCATTTTTGTCCACCATGAACAGCGTGCGTTACTTTTAAGTAACAGCTTCTGCAGCTTATACATGAAAAACCCAATTGACTATAATAAAAACAAATACATAGTCACGTAGGTAAAATTGTCAATATTTATCGAAGGACAAATATTTAGTGGTACTTACTCGAGCCGAAAATCCATTTTCGATCAATTACCGATATCACTTCACAAAAAGCATACAATCGCAGCGACGATAGAAAACATACTGATGAATTACTATTATATGTGAGTTGGGTCTTCTTCGGGCAGTACGCCGGCCTTTAGAGTGTTAAATGAAGCTGTGCTGTCGGTTTTTTGACAACACTTGTTTCGTTACATATATGCAACGCTAGACGTTGAAGGGTTCTCACTGTGTGATATTTGTACCTGCCTTGCACGTGTTATAATCCGTATAGCATCGTCATAAATATTATGATTTGAACTTTTATTTCGATTTTCTTCAACTCCATGAAGCAGAAGGATGTTGTGATTATTGTTTCTTACAGCCATGGTTGGTTCTTTCAGTTGGTCGATTTCCCGTTTCATGATTCTCAAAGACTCACACACAAACTTTTCGAAATCGTTGAATCTTTCTACGAGTTCACTTTCATTCTTTCCCACTGAATGAATTTCTCCTAATTTTCGATTTAGTTCCTTGTTTCTCCTTAGAAGTACTAAGTTCGGAAGTGAATTTCTTCGCCATTTTGTAAATGCGTTCACTCAATTTCAGGATTTCAGAGGGTTGTTTGGAACTCCCCTCCTCAGTCTTGGTTTTGACCATTTTTCTGGATTGTTTAATCACCTTCTGACAATATTTTAACTAATTCTCGTAGCACTAATTATTGCTGTTTTCCCAAAGTTCGAAAATCGACGTGCAAGTACGTCTGCTCTATACTAGCGTCATTTACTGTTCTCTAGAATTCGAAGATTTACAAATGATATTTTAATAAATATCAAAATGAAAAACCTTTCTGTTGATAATAATACTTAAGGATATGTACACTCAAAATCGAAAAATTCCATCACAAACCTTCTACACACTGTTCTTGCAACTGCAACACTTATTTTCACCTATGTATTAATTAAAAAACCGAACACGGCGAAAAACATAAACCTGTTCACAAGCTTCCCGCTTGAATTTCTGAAGCGAATTACTGGCAAATGCAAGGTCTTAACACTCCGAACCTTTGATTGCGACCCTCCGATGGCATTCCGGCAACGTCCCTTTTCAAGCAACCGTCTGGCCTGTTCAATATCGTAGGCCGCGGTTGTACTCATAATTGTATGTTATCGACTTCACACAGTTTTCTGTTATTCTCGCCCCTCACTCGATCCTTAATTGTTCTGCCAGCAATACTTTCATCTCTGAAGCATCTAGGATCTTTCTTGGCCTCGAGGTTTTAGGTCTGGTTTCTGCAGTTTATGTTAATATGAGTCTCATCGCTGTCTTGTATATGTCCTAGATTTGATCTCAGTTCTTATATGTTTATTGTGCCATATGTTGCCATTGAGTCATATGGCTGTTCTTGCTACCTTCAAGGCTTGTCTACCCACCTCCGCTTCAACATATCCGTACTCCGATATTTCTAAGCCGAGATACTTGAACATCATTTCCTGTTATATTACGACTTTGCCTGTTTCTAGTTTGTATCTGAGCGGTGTTTTGGAAATAGTCATGCATTTAGTTTTTGTCACTGATAGATTCATATTAAACTGTTTTGCCGCTCTAAATGACATAAATGCGATTCTCAAGGACATTTGTCTGAGTGGCGCAAAAGATTTGATAAAAGAAAAATCAGTTCTTCAATGAGCAACCCAATCAAGCCAATGGAATTCAATTCAATGGTTCATTTTGTGAAGGCGATTAAAGACGAAGCACCAGAGAAGACTCTCCAAATCAAAAATCATGAGGATTGCAAACACGGTAACCGTAAGGACAGAGAAGAGCTCGTCTAGTGTATTGTAGGAGGGGTCCCCTTAACACTTCTCATCGATTCAGGATGTATCAAAATGTTTTTAGGAAAAAAAATAAAACCGTAAACAGAAAATTCTGTGAATTTACGGAGGCCACACCAGAAACATTTTTGAAACATAGATGAATTCAAAATAGTAATCATCGAAATGAATACCATTTTCAATTTCCAGGGTCAGAGACTTTTTATCATGAGGTTGGAGAAATGATATTAGATTTTGACACTGAGATGATAGATATACCGGTTTCGGCCTTGTTTGGTCTCATCAGTATCCCTTACATCTCAGGGACAAAATCTTCATAAAAAAAATTCGATATTGGAAAAAATTAGTAGTATGTCCTGCGGAGTATGATATTTACAGAGGGGATAGAAATAGTAGTACCAGTTTGAAGTCTAGAGGTGGTGGGGTGGCAATCATGGTCAGATCAGGGTTTGGTTCAAGCATCATATCCTTTCAGAATAATAGTGTTGTACAAATGTTTTTTTTTGGTAGGTACTGGTATTAAATTTATAGTGGGAGGTGTGTACTTGCCGCCAGATTCTAGTGAAGTTGACTATTTTTCTCATGATTAGGCGATAAAAGAGATTTTATTATTACATCCTGAAATTAAACTCTATGTATGCGGTGACTATAATATACCCAATGCATTCTGGAATGATGATCAATTTCTACTGAGTACAGGAGTCCCTGAGCTTTGCCAACTTGGTACAGTTCAGTCGAGTGCCGAACGAGCGCGGAAGATATCTTGATCTGGTGTTCACGAACGATTTTTCGGTGGAGGTGGTAGTGGCGTCTTATCAATTGCAGACTGGTACAATGCACCACTTGGGACTACAGTTCTCCGTTGCCTTAAGTGAGGCTTCCGGTTTGGGTGCCAAACATTGCAGGTGGAGATTCGATTATGATAGAGGTGACTACATTGGACTTAACAACTATTTGGCTTCATGTGACTGGGACTACGATGGAGAGGATATCAATCAATCAATGTCTGGATTTTGTAATTATTTGTACGAGGGACTGCATCGCTTTGTTCCCAAGAAGCGCATAAAAGTCTCCAGTTCCCCATGTTGGTTCAATGGTGAACTTATTGGACTTATCAACGCCAAAAGAAGAGCTCACGAGAGGTATGTTGTATCAGGATCCCGGTGATTACCAGTATTTCGGTAGTTTGAGGAGACAATGTAAGATACTTGAAGAAATAACGTTATATCGTTCCTACTTGCTCAATATCAAAAGCAGCATTCATAACGATCCACAATCTTTTTGGTCCTACTCCAACTCCAGAAGGAAAATGACTGAATTGCCTGCTAGTATGGATTTTCGTGGAACTCAGGCTTCTGGAGGGTATGCTGTGGTTGAGCTCTTTGATAATTTTTTTAGTGAAGTTTATTGTGAAAATGTCATTCTTCCGCCCGATTTTGCCTG
The DNA here is from genome assembly GCA_038502775.1 of Hippodamia convergens. NCBI lineage: Eukaryota > Metazoa > Arthropoda > Insecta > Coleoptera > Coccinellidae > Hippodamia > Hippodamia convergens. Next base: position 174,504 of record JAVSIQ010000800.1, on the reverse strand, counting down.
TGATCATGGTGTAAACTTGAGTGTTTCTCAATTCAATGTTAGTGAAATATATGAACTTATATGTAAGATTAAGCCCAAGAAGTCCAGTGGCCCTGATGGCTTACCCAACTTCATTTTGATGAAGTGTAAGTTGTAAGTTGTTCAATAAGTCCTTGCTACTGGGTAGATTCCCCTTTCTTTGGAGGAGGAGTTTTATTGTTCCCATTTTTAAATCTGGTTCGAGGTCGAGTATCGAAAACTATCGGGGTGTAGCGATTCAATTTACCATTCCTAAACTGCTGGATAACCTAATGTATGACTTTCTTTCCTGGAATTGTGGATCCATTTCGACAGGGTAAATTGCTGATGGCTAAAATCGCTGCTTTAGGAATTTCTGGATCTCTGTGTGTGTCTTCTGGTGTGCCTCAAGGGTCTCATCTTGGACCGTTATTGTTCAACCTATTTATAAATGACTTGCGAAAAGCTGTGCCGAGTGAAATTGTATTATTCGCAGACGACATGAAGATGTACTGTCCGATTCGAGATCGGGAGACTACTTCCGGTTGCAGGATCAGTTGAAGATGTTTTTCAATTGGACTGTACTCAACTGCTTGGCTCTTAATGTGTCAAAGTGTAAGACCATCACTTTCCATCGTTGTGGAAAACCTGTTGCCTTTCATCATAATTATAATAAAAATAATAATTAACTTTATTTTCGAAATCAATAAATACAACACACATGCGAAAAACCGTCAATACTACAAAATAGACAAGTACCAAATAAGTTTGGTACACTATTTGAGAACATTCAGATCTGAAAACCTGAAATTAGAGAATTTCTCCACAGAGTACTGTTCTACCATTAACAGGAGCTTTGATAGCTCTCTTTTAAATTTTTTATGATCTGCTAACGAATGAAAGTATCTAGGATGTACATTGAATAGTTTGATGGAAATATATTGAAGATTTTTCTGAGAAAGGGTCAGCGAATGGATGGGATAATGGTATGGAGCAACACGTCTTGTTTTATTTCTGTTTTTGAAATTCTCAAAATAATGAGAATTTCTGTGGATGAAACACAGATATTCAAAAATATACAAACCCGCAACAGTTAATACTCCTAATTTTCTGAAAGCACCTCTTTAAGTTTCCCCGTACCTCAGTCGTAGCATAGTTCTTATTACTGCTACACTTTTCCGGTCTCACAACAATTCCCCCAGATGGCTATTCCTATCGTAATCGAGATTCGAAATTGGCATAGTAAACAGTAAGAAGTGTTTGAAGTTCAACCTGATGTACCAATACTATCAAGGTATACAAAACTGAATTCAGAATATGGCTCAAGTATTGCACGTGCAGTTTCCAGTTGAGACTTTCATCAACCACCACCACTTTTTCTTATGAAAAAGAGAGCTAAAATAATACATTAAATGTTGAAACAAAAAGTACCTAAGCTGAGGTAAAAAAAGAACGGGGTATCATAACATTCTTTGTATGAAACTATAGAATCATACGATACTATCAACACTAGTATCATACGATACTATACAGCCAGGGGAAAAAACCTCAGCCGAAAAAACCTGCCTCCCCGTAAACAAAAAAACATAAAATATCAAATATCAGGAAAATCTTGAAAGACATCAGTGTGATCATCTTCATGTTATCCGTCGATGGGCTCGGATACACATATTCTTCCCAAAACGACTCGTATTTCTTAATCTGAAATGAAAAAAGACAAAAGCAGAAAAGAAACCGATTATTCAGAATAAATCGAATGCATTTTGGAAAGGCATTTGCTACTTTAAAAAACATCAACATTAAGATTTCTTGGCCAAATTATGTTCGGAGGTTTATAAATATTTATGACAGAAATGTCACAAAATTTGAAAGAAATGAAAAAAAATTCCATCAATTTTCTCTTTCCGAATCTGTTGAAAGTTACCACCCCTAGAAACTTAGTATGGTAGTCAAAAAGAACTCGATTACCACCCAGGTTCAAAACCTTATGATATTCGTTCATTGAATGAGAGGTTTTGAAACCTACTGCTTCTGTTTTTTCAGCATTCAAGGTAAGATGATTCCGTTCACATCACATCAATACATCCTTGTAAGTTCTTCGCGTAGTCATTACTGAGTCACTGAGATCTCTGCCTGCAATCAATGCATTTGTATCGTCAACATAGATGACAATCTGCGTTTCAGATGTAACATTATTTGGAAGATCGTTTATATATTTAACAAAAAGTAAAGGTCATAGGATACTATCTTGAGGTACTCCAACAGTGACAGTCTCCGAAGAAGAGAAATATGCCGCTCCATCCACCTCAATCCTTACCATCTGTGCTCTGCCTGTTAGATAGCTACGCAAAAACTCCAGCTGCATATCTCTAATTTCAGCCATCTCCAGTTTCATAGTTAATAAATAGTTGGTGATCTACAAAATCGAAGGCCTTGGAGAGATCAATGAAAACAAACAATAAAAAAATGTATTCTAACAATAACAAATAGCCTAACGATGATGGGTAAAACCAGGTACTACAACAATAATGGCATAGTAAGATTTTTCCTGTTGTTTGCCAAGTTACCTTGCACGCTAAGTGGTTTCGATAGTTTGAATATTGTATTCATATTTCTCCTGGTTAATGCTTGAATATCCAATTCACCTGATACCATGTATAATTAGGGTGAACACATTAAGTTGATTTCATCAGTTTTTATGCTTTTATTTTTTAAATTAGACTCACCATCATATTAGGTGGTACTGAGTTCGCCAGTCGCCATTTGTTATATCCGTTGGAGTCCTCTGTGTTACCACTATATTTTGTTCAGTGTTGCCAACTATCTCTGATAAAATTTATTTTTCTTGTTCATATATAATTTATTCTGTTTCCTCCGTCGTTTCAAGTTCACTATATTTTGTTTTTTATCATTCAGGCTCTTGTAGGATATAACTCTCCAGATGGAACCCAGTGGCTTTGTGGTGGAAGTCTTATAAGCGAAACATTCGTCCTCACAGCAGGACATTGCTTGATATCCAAAGAATATGGAAATGCTACTTACGTTAGGCTGGGAGTCGTGCACATCAATAACCCAAGTCATAGACAAGACAAAAGAGTGATACAATTGATCAAATATCCGGATTATTCGCCGCCATCTCTCTACAATGACATAGGTCTCTTGAAATTAGAAGATAATGTAAATTTCAATATTTATGTGAGGCCTGCATGTTTGCATATTTCCAATAATCCACTTGGCAAGAAGGCTATTGCTACAGGTTGGGGAAGAACTGATTTTGTTGGAGTCTCCAGTGACCAGTTGATGAAAGTCACCCTAGGCCTCTCAAGTCCCATTTTATGTTACGACTCCTTCAGCCGAATTTCACAACAGCGATTAGAGAGAGGTATCGATGATAAACTGATGATTTGTGCTGGATCTACTGGTAAAGATACCTGTCAGGTAAGATGAGTTAATATATGCATCATTAAGATCTAATGATTCTCGTTCTTGGTGTTCCGTTGCCTACTGAAAAAAAAATATTGACTTCATTACTTTGGGGTGAATTAACACTTTCTTAAAAACTGTCAACATTTCGAATTTTTTTGGGATCATCTTCAGAAAAATTCAGTGGCAAATGCTGAATCTGGAATAAAGTACTTTCGTCTGTATCAAATATTATTCTTTACGTCTTTACGTTTCAGTTTACATTAATCATAAAAATTATTTTAACCACATCAATGGCTTGATTCGGAAAATGAAGCAGATACCTACATACGATACCTCAGAAGGAGAATGAGTTCTCGCGAATGATGCACGTGTTTGAGGTCATGTTGCTGTAAAGGTTGGAATCAAACCAATATAAACTATTAGTGTAAACTAAAAGACGTTATCACATCGAAATATCAAGTGATTAATAGCGGTATTCTGCTTTTTCTCGGTAAGCTATGAATCTGTAGCGTACGATTGACCTGTATGTGGCTGACCTACAGATTCGTAAATAATGAAATTCTGGAAGTTTTTCTGTAACTGTCGTATGAGAAGAGTCAATTTTGAACAACTTCGTAATGAGATCAAAGAATAGAATTCATTTCTCTATAATTTTTTATTGTAAGTATTCATTATTGGATATATTTATGTTCAATTTGTGTTCGTTTTAACGAGAAAGAAAAATTTACAACCGAAGTGCGAAAATGAAACACAAAAGTAGTTGTATATAGAAAAGTATTTTATATTCTGTGACAAAAACAATCCAATCAACATAACCTCACAGTATACCTATCGATATGTTTCCGATCACTTGAAAGCTGCGGCTTTATAGAAAGCGACGGGAATCGTAATTTTCCTGTGACCTTATGAACTGCTCAGATTTGCTTACAGAATACCGCCATTAATCCTGTCCGACTGATCACTTTCTGATAAGAACATCTGCTTAGACGATGACTAAGGGTTAAAAAAAGAATAAAAATAAACAATCAGCGTTGAGTGAAGAATTATTGTTGTTTAACGAAAGGACGTGAAGACGGCGTGCAAATTTTATAGCAAAATATTTGTCACTATAGACTGATAGATGCCGCTGATCTATTGCCATCGAAAGAGACAGGACCATGGAGTACGCGAGAAAAAAATGAGATGGAACCATTAACGTATATAAAACCCCAGCAAACACGGCGATGCAAATGTAACTCTTATGCGATGTACTGTTTACCTCCCCAAGCGCTCGCATTTGCATCCAAATGTCCGCCACATCAAGTACGCATTTAGGAAAAATGAGTAGTTGAATATGCGATCGTAAAACTGGTCACAAATGTAACTCCATTTCTAGTCGCATTCGTGACGCTCATGCGAGTTAATTTTGAGACCACTTTTCTTTATTTCCTTCCGACGTCGCATAGGAATTTTGATGTGATACTAAAAGATATCTTCAAATAGGAAGCCATTTCTCATCGCATTCGAGACATATTTTGTTATACTCATTGCGTACATGAATATTATACCATTTTTGATGGGTAATTAATTCAATGATTGCAGGAGGATACTAAAAAAATTTATTCGAACAAAAAATATAATAATTAGTAAAGTCAAGATATAGAATACATTCGAATACAAAAGGGATTTTTCCTCGAGCTTACCACACCAAACCAAAGCATACCATAGTTAACTACACGAATTTCTTCGCGGCGTAGTTAGAACCATGACGTCACAGTTAACTACGCCAGTAAACCAATAGATCAATCTGGTTTGTTGTGTAGTTACTTGAAAACGGAGAGAGAGGGACTGACACTTTCCTTTGCACTCATCCGCCATAACTTACCACACAGGGCACGAAGATAACCATGACGTCATGAAGTTGACTAACTACACTGTTGTAGTTAGCTCGAGGAAAAATCCCCAAAAAGAAGGGAAAAAACGAAACAGGAAAACGTACAATTGAGAGAGTGAGAGAATTAATTATGTAGTTGGGTTTTCAATCTACCTTTCCTTCCTCTGTCTGGCATGTCGAAACTATTCCTTCACATAGATTTTGAAGTCCTTCTCGGAAATTCCACTGTTCTTCCTCACCACATCTGAAAGGAATGAAATTAAAAGTTAAAATGATTCTTTTTCTTATTAGCAAGATCGTAATAAGTTCGATTATTTGAGAAATAATATTAGATTATAAGAGTATTGTACATTTCTCTCATCCATCCTTCGATGATTAAGGAATAGTAATTTCTAACTTGAGCAAGTTTATCAATTTTGTTCAACTATTCAATTTATGTTCAACCTATTTCAATTGATGAGAAGATAAAGATATAACGGCGATTACTGCAAACGATTACTACGTTCTTATAGGTGTCAAAATCATTGAAAAATTTCTGGACAACAAATATTCGAATAACTGCAAAGGTTGTATTTGACAGTATCGCGGCTACACCTCGAATCAAATACTCACTGAATGAAATCTTCATAACGGGACTTTTAGCTGTTTTGTAATCAGACCCTTGTCATCTCCGTGAACAAAGTTCAGCCGTTTCATCGGTGAGGGTTCTTTTGAGACATCTCACCAACTCACCACGAAATGCTTGCTTCTGTTACCCCCAACGGCTTCATATGGTTTTAACTGGAAAAGTATATTTCGTATAAGGTTAGAAAATCAGTTTTTGAAATTATAAGACATGAAAATTTCGAATGAGATCGGATTTGAATGCAGTTTCACTAAAGAAATATGTAATTTGTTCAAATATAAGCTTTCCAAATATGGTGATATTAATTACTAAGAAATCTGTTCCTATATTTTATAATTTCTCAAAAATTAGACCAAAGGAATACTAGAAGAAGTAGTTTCTTCCAATTATACTCACTCTCTAAATAACAAAACTCAAATTTCATTCGAATGCTCCAACTGTGTTATTGTGAATTTCGCAGAAAACATCACCAATTTTGCCAACCTTGTACAGCACAAACTATTTCAGACACGTTGATTGAAACCCAATATTTTGAAAAGTGCTGGGATTGCCTATTCTACGGATTTTTGAAATATTTCTAGAACCAAATGAAATAAAAAAATATTCAACTGCAAAAATGAAGACAAATCTCAGAACAAAACTTTTTTTTTAGATCAAAAAGTTCTGCGCCAACACACATATTGAAACTTCATTATACGATTATTATATGTAGCTAAACTGAAATATCAAAATATTTGATTTACAACAATAACTAAAAGAATTTACTTACCAATGAATACACTCAAATTGCAGAAAACCAAAAAATTTGAATATCGGATCAAACGAACAGCGAACTTCTCGAAGCGAACACTAGTCACAAAATAATGATGGATCATTAGGGTTGGGGCGTTATTCTCTAACCTGTTATTTAACAACTGTTATTTATAGATAACGATAACTAACTGTTATTTATCTTGAAAAATAACAGGTTGCGCAATAACGTATGCGCGGAATATCAAATATCAAACATCCGCCCGCCGCTGTCGACTGTCGACGATTCGACTCGAAGATTGACGATTCCAAGTTCCACTAACTAACAGTCGTTGGTCGAATAAGCGTTGAAAGTTGAAATAACCAAATAACGTTATCTGGTTATTTCATTGCTTTAACGGTGAGCGTTAAAATAACTAAATAACGTTATTTAGTTATTTTAACGCTCACCGTTAAAGCAATGAAATAATCAGATAACGTTATTTGGTTATTTCAACGCTTACTGTTATTGAAACGACAACTGTTTTTTGAACGACAACTGTTATTTATATAACCTGATGATATTAATGTTATCATGCTAAGCTAACGTTATCGTCGAATGCGGATGCGGTTCTTGGTACATTAAGGTTGTTAAGTTGACAGGGTTAATTATCATGAGTTTTCGAAAGAGAAATTAATAGCAGATAATTTTCAATAATTATTGATAGTTTTCTATTCCAACATGGATGAAGAATATACCATCAAGCAATAGTGATATTGTTTCCTCAATATTTTTCCCAATGACAAAATGTAGAAATTCATAGTTGCAAACCCTGTGAACCCTATTATTTATTAAATTCTTCCAGCTTCTTCCAGCAGGGGGGCCAAATGATGATTTGATGAGGCGCAGGCGAAATCAGAATTAGGTTTTGCTCAAAAACAAGAAGGAAATCAAAATTTCATGGGGGGCCTTCCCCCCCCTGCCCCCCCACCTGCGGGCGACCATGTCCAGCTTGACATTCGTCGACTCCGTATCTGAATAACAATTTAATTCGACCGTCAACTGTTATCAATATAACAGTCGATGAATGCGGACTGTTATTCATATAATATCGGTTTAACCAAATAACGTATTAACGGTTATCAACAACCGTTATTTGAAAATAACCATAACAGTTGATAACGGTTATGGAAAAATAACGTTATTTCCCATCACTATAGGATCATGGATCCAAAAGAAAAAACCCAAGTGTAAAAATTGTTTTCGTTGAATTTGTCAGACGCAAAACCAACCCCCTCTTCTCACCACTGCGAATTCCATAGTCCAAACCGGCTTCTCGAGAGAAAAATATCCCGGCCGAAAGTAATTAGGGGCAATAAAACCCAAATGCGGTAGTTTCTCTACAGTTAAAGATCGAAGAAATCCTTATATTTTATTACTCAACGCTCTTTGGCTATGAGTCACAATACGAACGAATATTTGCATCGCTTGGGAATCACATTTGAGATATCTTTATTCATCGTCAAAATGTTGAAAATTTTTCTTCCACATTTCGTTAACAAAGCGATATCACAAAATTAATAGGTTTTGGTCGCATATGCGACATCACAATGAAGATTTTATTTCATGTTGGAAATGAAACGCCACAAAAGTGTCAGGCGATGTAACGTGTTTGCTGGGACGTCAATGCATGGAACTTTTTGCTTTATTTTTCCATAAAATATATTAGGTTATCAAAAAATAGTTCATATAACTGATTCATTAACTGGTTGGGCGAACGAAAAAAACAATTTATGGTTTTCAATGATATGTTTTTTCATCAAATATTTCAAAAAAACCTCGATTCTTCAACCATAGTTCACACACTTGATTAAAGTACTTCAATCAACGTTCACACTAGTAGATGTTTCCATTACCAAGTAGTTACTGTAGTTAGAATTTAATTAATTTGCAAGTCATTGTATAGGTATCCAAAATTGCTTTATATCGGCGGCTGTTTTTGGTGCTTTCAGACTTGATAGGCAAAAAACGTGGAGTGAAAGATATAACAAAATTTTGATTGTATGAAAAGAGTCTTCCGGGCTTATTGGCCGTGGTCCATTAGGAATAATTTCACCTGACGTTTCGCCTACAACTTCGGTAGGCATGTTCAGAGGATTCTCGGTCTAAGGTGGTACCTCGAACGCTGAATTTCCGACACTGGCGCGTTCGAACCGGAAACGTCATCTGCGCGCCAGTTTATGGCGGTAAAAAGTGGCGCGTCTACGTGCGCGATGCTGATTGGCCCATCGCTCCCGCTTCGTGTCGGCTTGATCTTTGTTTTTTCTAAGGTCGGTAACCAAGCGCTATGCAAGAAAGGGGTCTCTTCTTTTCTGTTTATGTTATTTTTGTGTTTATAAATTTCAATGGCTTCCATGTTCAGCTTGGGATAGTAACTTTTGATATTGGAAATAATCTCCGCTTTTGAGAAATCTATGTTGTGTCCATCTATTAGCGCATGTTCTGCTAGTGCGGATTTTTCTGTCTGATTCAGTCGACAGCATCGTTCGTGCTTCTTAATTCTGGTATAAATATTTCGCTTTGTTGTGCCAATATAGACTTTGCCGCAGTCACAAGGTATCCTGTAAATACCAGCTTGTGAAAGGGGGTCGACTTTGTCTTTGGTTGTTTTGATCATTTGCCCAAGTTTTTGTGTCGGCTTATATGTTGTGATTTTTCATTATTTTACCAATTCTATCTGTGACCTTGGGGATGTAAATGTCCAAGTTCATCCTCCAGAAATTCTGGCTCGCATAATCGTCGGGCTCTTTCTACGAGTGTTTTGATAACTCCTCGTTTCTGTTTGGGGTGATGATTGGCCTCCTTATGTAGATATCTGTCAGTGTTGGTTGGTCTTCTATAAACCCTGTGTCCTAGTTTCCCATTAGGTTTTCTAGTTACCAAGAAGTTTAGAAATGGTAGTGTACCATCCTTTTCAACTTCCATTTTGAATTGAATATTTGGGTGCCTACTGTTGAGATGGGTTAAGAAAACTTGCAATTCTTCATCTCCGTGACCCCAAATGACGAAAGTATCGTCTACATAACGTAGCCACGTAGATGGTTTCTTCGATGTCGATTCGATGGCACTTTGTTCGAATTTTTCCATGAAGAAATTCGCAATTGCAGGACTAAGAGGGTTTCCCATGGCGACACCTTCTATTTGTTCATAGAACTCGCCTTTCCACTGAAAGTAGCTGGATGTTAGGCAAAGTTCGAAGAGCTTTGCTATGTCATTCGGGAATATCTCCGAAACGTAGTTTAGCGATTATCTGATGGGAACTAATGTGAACAGAGATACAACATCAAAACTAACGAGTCGGTCATTTGGTCCCAACTGGATGTTCTGCAGCTTTTCTACAAAGTGAGTAGAGTCCTTGACAAAGGTTTCCGTATTTCCCACATAAGGTCTCAACATCGTCGTTAAGACTTTGGCTAAATCGTATGTTGGCGAGTCAATGGTACTAACAATTGGTCTCAATGGGACATTATCCTTGTGAATTTTTGCAAGTCCGTATATTCGCGGAGCCCTTGCTTCACTCTTAGAGATTCTCTTTTTAGTTTCTTCATCGAGAGAAGAAACTTTTATGAGAGCCTTTGTTTGTTTGATTTTGGATGAGGTAGGATCTCTTCTGAGTTTAGTGTAGTTTGAAGGCTCTACCAACTCCCTCATTTTGAAATCATAGTCTGACGAATTCATTACTACCGTTGCGTTTCCTTTATCAGCTGGAAGGATCACAATGGATGTATCCTCATTGAGATTCTTTATGGCTTTGTATTCCCTGAAATTTATATTACCGTTAGGTGAAATTATTCCTAATGGACCACGGCCAATAAGCCCGGAAGACTCTTTTCATACCAGTATATCCGGTCGTGAAAGCCATAAACTATTTATTAAACGCCTCTACGGGGAGGTTACATACAATTCCATTCGACGATTGGACTTGTTGAAGAAGAGGAAAGCAGACCAACTTTGCACCCTCACGTTTCTGAAACGTTGTCGAGATACAAATGTCATTCCGAACTTCGTACGCTTCAGACGGCTTTTTGTCAGTGCTCAAGCACATAGAATATATAATCGCGCCGAGTGCGCCTTACTAAGGGAAAGGATTCGTTATTCTCGCCAAAAACTTGTCAATATCGACGAGAATATCAGGCTTTTAGAAAATAATCTAATAATGACCTTAACACTAGCAAACTGGACCTCTATCAGTAACATAACCCAGAAATCCATGGAGGGTCGAATGTTCAGTAATACTAAACGCCTCAAAAATAAATTCTCGCGCTTGCAGGAATCATCTGTTCCTTCAGTTCCGAACAGAAAAGAACTGTGATTAACTTGTCCAAGAGGACATTAACACAGGAGGAGAAATCTGTCCTTGATAAAGAAAACAATTTCTCCATTCGAACAAAACAAATTCCGGTGGAGAATTTAGTAGCTAATGTTGAGGCAGCAATTCGGTCTTTACCTGAGGCTACAGCTGAGGAAGTGAGGACTGAAGCCTTCAGAATTATCAGGAAGGCTAAACCATCAAAAGGTAATATAAATTTCAGGGAATACAAAGCAATAGAGAATCTCAATGAGGATACATCCATTGTGATCCTTCCAGCTGATAAAGGAAACGCATCGGTAGTAATGAATTCGTCAGACTATGATTTCAAAATGAGGGAGTTGTTAGAGCCTTCAAACTACACTAAACTCAGAAGAGATCCTACCTCATCCAAAATCAAACAAACAAAGGCTCTCATAAAAGTTTCTTCTCTCGATGAAGAAACTAAAAAGAGAATCTGTAAGAGTGAAGCAAGGGCTCCACGCATATACAGACTTCCGAAAATTCACAAGGATAATGTCCCATTGAGACCAATTGTTAGTACCATTGACTCGCCAACATACGATTTAGCCAAAGTCTTAACGACGATGTTGAGACCTTATGTGGGAAATACAGAAACCTTTGTCAAGGACTCTACTCACTTTGTAGAAAAGCTGCAGAACATCCAGTTGGGACCAAATGACCGACTCGTTAGTTTTGATGATGTGCCTCTGTTCACATTAGTTCCCATCAGAGAATCGCTAAACTACGTTTCGGAGATATTCCCGAATGACATAGCAAAGCTCTTCGAACTTTGCCTAACATCCAGCTACTTTCAGTGGAAAGGCGAGTTCTATGAACAAATAGAAGGTGTCGCCATGGGAAACCCTCTTAGTCCTGCAATTGCGAATTTCTTCATGGAACAATTCGAACAAAGTGCCATCGAATCGACATCGAAGAAACCATCTACGTGGCTACGTTATGTAGACGATACTTTCGTCATTTGGGGTCACGGAGATGAAGAATTGCAAGTTTTCTTAACCCATCTCAACAGTAGGCACCCAAATATTCAATTCACTATGGAAGTTGAAAAGGATGGTGCACTACCATTTTTAGACGTCTTGGTAACTAGAAAGTCTAATGGGAAACTAGGACACAGGGTTTATAGAAGACCAACCCACACTGACAGATATCTACATAAGGAGTCCAATCATCACCCCAAACACAAACGAGGAGTTATCAAAACACTCGTAGAAAGAGCCCGACGATTATGCGAGCCGGAATTTCTGGAGGATGAACTTGAACATTCACAGAATGCATTCATCGCCAATGGCTATAATACCAAAGAAATTCAGAGGGCAATAAGAACAAAAACTTCCACCCGTGATGATAACACATCACAAATTACACCTAACGGAAGAGCCATCTTACCATACATCCCCAAGGTCACAGATAGAATTGGTAAAATACTGAAAAGGCACAACATCGAGACTGTTTATAAGCCGACACAAAAACTTGGACAAATGATCAAAACAACCAAAGACAAAGTTGAACCACTTTCACAAGCTGGCATTTACAGAATACCTTGTGACTGCGGCGAAGTCTATATTGACACAACAAAGCGAAGTATTAATACTAGAATTAGGCTAAGTTCACATGATCGCGCGACAACGCACGTTTGTAGCTCGTTAACGCGCGTTGATGTATTCAGATGGTCGCTCGTTGATAGCGGGACAGCCCGCGACTACTGTCATAATCTTCTTCTTCTTCTATCGTTTACAATGTGCTGAGGCTATTTTTAGACTCCGAGCACAGAAAAAGTCATTGAAATATCTGTCAATATTTCACCTTTGTACGTCAAATCGCGCGAATCATCCGAACACGTCTATGCCTGACAGTTGTACTTCAATACGCGCGAAGTCGCGCGACGTCGAGCGAAACAAGATACTGGCGACAGAGCAAAGTCGATCGCGCGTGATCGCCAATTTACGCGCGACCATATGATCATTTCTATGTGACTACTCAGTATCTCTAGTCGTGCGTTTGGGAATCGCGCGTAATCGCGCGATCATGTGAACTTAGCCTTCAGGAACACGAACGGTGCTGTCCACTGAATCAGACAGAAAAATCCGCACTAGCAGAACATGCGCTAATAGATGGACATAACATAGATTTCTCAAAAGCGGAGATCATTTCCAATATTAGAAGTTACTATCCCAGGCTGAACATGAAAGCCATTGAAATTTATAAACACAAAAATAACATAAATAGAAAAGAAGAGACCCCTTTCTTGCATAGCGCCTGGTTACCGACCTTAGAAAAAACAAAGATCAAGCCGACACGAAGCGGGAGCGATGGGCCAATCAGCATCGCGCACGTAGACGCGCCACTTTTTCCCGCCATAAACCGGCGCGCAGATGACGTTTCCGGTTCGAACGCGCCAGTGTCAGAAATTCAGCGTTCGAGGTACAACCTTAGACCGAGATGCCTACCGAAGTTGTAGGCGAAACGTTGGGTGAAATTATTCCTAATTGACCACGGCCAAAAAGCCCAGAAGACTCTTGTCATACCAGTATATCCGGTCGTGAAAGCCTTAAACTATTCAAAATTTTGATATTTTATCTTCTTCTTCTTCGTCTGACTAGGATTACTCCTGTTTGTCTGCCTCTCATTCTGTTTCTGTTGTTGTTGATGTAAGTATGATATTTTATCGATTTAGAATATTTTTAATTAACGAAAATATCTGGAAACGATTTGAACTTTTTACAGGCACGTTTCCACTGGAAATAAGACACTATAGTTTATTATTATGATTTTTTTTCACATGTGCAGTCGTGAAAGTTGGGTTGTCTAACGTTCGGGGTAAATCGTTCCTGTTACTGGCACCTCTCGCGGCCGTGCATGAACTAATTACAGCAACACCACCATATTAATAACTTCACTAAGTCTCGAACGAACATTGCTTGCGAATTTCGATCCTTTTTGTTTGAAAGTTACACGAAGAATATTGTTCGTGCGGCCACTACATCTGTTGCCACTTGCCACTTGCCACTTCGCCTGCGGTCACTACGTCCCCTTCCGCTTCTCACACGGGGGAGGGATCCCCCTCGACGGACTCATCAACATGGTTCGGGGGTTTTGGGAACTCGATAAGGTGCCTGACGAGCTTCCGTTGACCCCTGCCGAGAGGGAATGTGAGATGTTGTATTGCGCTGAAGTCACCCATGAATCCAATGGGAGATACACTGTTGGTTTACGCTTGTCAACTCATCAACTAGGTACCTCTGTCAATGTGGCAACTAGACAGTTTATTCGGTTGGACAATAGTTATTTATTTATTTAAATATGTTACATCCAACAGGCTCATACCAAATTAGAGGTGTGAGTAATAAAAAAAAACTATCTAGTGAAGATAAACGGAGTGAAATCGCCGTCGGCAGAACAAAAAAATTAATATCAATTTTTGATCAGACAAACAATTGTCTTCTAAACTCCCCAACAGACAGAAAAAAAAAACATCAACTGAAGAGATATTGTTTAAGCTTCTGCACACCGACATAACAGGACTGTGGAAATGGTGCTGCGAACCAGTGGCGTAGCGCAAAATTCGGCAGCCCCCCCGCAAGATTTAAGTCGGGAGCCCCCCTCCATGGGTTTATGTTATTTATGATAAGTTTTTGCAAAAGTGAAATACTTAAGCAAAAGTGTTAAAAAATATTATATACTTATAAGAAATAACAAAAAATATCAAAATAAAATAATGCAGATTCCGATATAAAAATAACTAGAAAGAAATCAATGTGATTTGCAACTTGAAATTTTATTCAACAAAAATTCTTGTTTCTGAGTAGGCTCAAGTAAGTCCAATGAACCTATTTGCGACATTCAATTCTTAAGATAATTCGTGATTATCTTAAGCTTGGAAAAAGGTCTTTCCGCACTAGCTGCAAAGAATTTGAGAGCTATGAGTGATTCTTGCTGAATAATTGACTGTGACTCAGGAATTGACTTATTAATATATGGGAAATCTTTCCGTTGCTTACAAAATGCTTTGTTTTTTCTCTCTGGAGTTCATATCTTCTAATATCTGAAAAATGATTCGTTGATTTGATATTACAACTGGGGACCTATTCTCGAAATCATTCGCAACTCCATGCATACGCATTTTTACGAATGGCGATTTGCGTTTCAAAAACGGCATTCTTGACAACTTCGGAAGGTTTATGGCATATATTTACATATCAGCACTACTGTAAGCTCAAATTTCGAGATATGCGGACAATATAGGTGAATATCGGTGAATTCCAACACCTTACTTTCAAATTCAATGTCAATAATATCATTTGAACTGTCAAATATTTTCGAGTTCTCAAAACCACTCGCAGTTAAATACGAACGATCCTAAGCACGGAACATAAAAATGTACGTCGTATGTCATGTGGATGGACAAAAATACAGATTCGTCTGTCATTCTCAAAGCTAATAGATGCGAACGATCGCATAAATTGCGAATGGTCAAGAATAGGTCCCCTGCCGTTTTCTAGTTTGCGCATTTAATAATTTTGAATTGAATAAATTCGAGAGGCGTTTCTTAACGGAAAAATAAGCTCTGCAATCAATTCTAGAACTAACCAACAATAAAACTAAACCCTGAAACCAAAGGAACTGAAAAAATTACTTTCATTTCTGAACAAACCTCATAAAGTGGTTCCGTATTCGTATTCGAACACTTGTTTCTTTTACTAGACTGGAAATGAAAATGAAATAATGCAAAAATTCCATGATATTTTCCCATTCTTCATAAAGATATCCTGATTGGAGAATTTTGACAATAATTTCTGGAACATCAGTTAAACCGCCGAGCACCTAATAAAACGATCATCTGCCGACGTTCAAAAAGAATGCCGAAAAGCTTGACGGTATATAAAAGACTCTTGAAAAAAGAGTAGCACAGAAAGTGATTCAGTGATTTGTCGAATTAAATTAGTGGAAACCTTATATGCGTTTAATAAAATTCAGGAATATTTCCCTATTTTTTAGGAATAATCATTGAACCTTCATTATTCAGGTTTTCTTCATTATATCATCTGAAAAATATCGCGAATCCGCAAGTTCAAAAGTTATTTGGGCCATATTCGAAGCTTTTCGTCTGGCTTGGGGGCCCCTCTAGTACCCAGGCTCCCGCCGCGCCGCGATGTCTGTGGGGCCCCCTGTTACGCCACTGCTGCGAACTCGGGATACTAATTCCGAACGTTATGTTCGATCCGGGCCCCGGCCTACAGTAGGGGAAAGACTGGGCATTTGCCCAGGGCGCCAAATTTTAGGGGGCGCCAGAATGTAGGGGAGGATGAATATCGCACAACGTTTAAAATTGTAATAAAAATGGAATTTTTGAAAATGTGTGATGAAATAAACAGAATTCGTGAAATACATACTATATAAGTATTACTTTATTATTACTGTTTTATTATAAGCAAAATCCAAGTTGGTATTCTTGTATTATTCATGCTATAGGGCTGGCAATAGCTTATAACTCACAGAAGCATGTATAAATATACATTTTGACTTCAACGGCAGTCACCAAGCAGACTGTGCTGAGTGAGAGGGCTAGAATCTTCGACCCCTTGGGATGGTTAACTCCTGTTTACTTCTACGCCAAAATCTTCTTTCATCAGCTCTGTCTTCTTCATCTGGACTGGGACCAACCACTCTCAAATGAGGCCCAACCCTCGTGGTTGCGGTTTCGGTCCCAACTTCCAACTCTGGCAGAACTTCAGATACCGCGATTCATCCCTGACGCTTCTTCTTCTGCCGATCAGTTGGTAGGCTTCTGTGATTCTTCTGAATAAGGCTACGCTGCCGTCGTTTATCTTCGCACTTGCTCCTCACAAGGATATGACCCTGCTCCGTTTGGAATTATGCGGTGTCTATCTTCTCGCAAAACTCATGCATCACCTGTCCACTCGCGTGTTACAGCATCTCGGTGCGGAGTGCATGTCCGATTTACGCACCATGATTGCACCATTGATCTCCTCGGTTGAGCTCCAGGAGGCTGAAATCTGTTTGATCCGGTATAGTCTGTCCACTTGGCTGAGGAGCTAGCTGAACTTCAAAAACCTTCCTCTCGTCATCGTTTCATCATGAAACTCCATTTTTTTCGTGACGAGCATGCACTTCTGCGTGTTGTGGGTCGCCTTTCAGCCTCCTTGTTACCATATTGACACAAACATCCGGTCCTTCTGCTGAAAAATGATCATCGATGATGCCCTTCGTCGTCTTCTGCGTAATCATTTGCGCAAGTGCAACCGATGCTTCTTTTGCAAACCCCGTCCTCCAATTCAACCAATGAGCAATCTTCCTCCTGATCGAATATCCTCTGCTGGTGCTTTTCTCACTACTGGCGTTGACTACGCCGGTCCATTTTATGTGACGAGTGCACGACTGCGTGGAGCCGTCAGCACCACGGCATATTTGGTTGTCTACGTCTGTTTCATAACGAAAGCAGTCCACCTAAAATTGGCATCTGAGTTGTCCACCGCAGCTTTTATTGCTGCTTATCGTCGCTTTGTTGCACGCCGAGGTCATCCTTCCGCTATCTTTTCGGACAACGGAACCAACTTCGTAGGTGCACATAACTATCTCCGTGATCTTGGCCGCTTAATGTCTGCTCCACAAAATCAGCAGATTCTTTGCGATGCGGCCTCGTCTTCCGGGACCGACTGGCGATTTATGCCGCCATCTAGTCCTCACTTCGGCGGCCTTTGGAAAGCCGCTGTCAAATCAGCTAAGCATCTTCTCACTCGCGTTATCGTCGAGGAAAAGCTCAATTGTGAGGAGTTTCTCACTGTCTGCACTCAGGTCGAAGCAGTCCACTAGATCTTCTATCGTCTGATCCTTCTGATTTTGAGGCCCTCACACCAGGGCATTTTCTGGTTTTTCGCTCACTCACCGCTCCTCCGGATCACTATTTCAGTTCCGTATCTCTGAACCGTCTGTCACGTTGGCAACTGGTCCAGCGACTCCAGCGGGACTTTTTGAAACGTTGGCGTCAGGAATACCTGCATACCTTGCAGCAACGTCACAAATGGTTGCAGCCGTCTACCCCTATTCTTCAAAGCACTGTTGTCATCATTCGAGATGATAGTCTTTCTCCTCTGAAGTGGAGTATCGGCCGTAGATCATCTGTTTTTCCTGGAGCTAACTCCACGACTCGTGTTGCTGAGGTTGCTACTCCTTTTGGGATAATTCGACGGCCAGTAGTTGAACTGTGTCCCCTTGCAAGTCAGAAGATGGCTCTTTTATTCGTCTGTTTACTCTTTTCGATTGATCTTACTGAAGGGATTCTTCAGGGCGGGCGACATTTGCAGTCGTGAAAGTTGGGTTGTCTACCGTTCGGGGTAATTCGTTCCTGTTGCTGGCGCCTCTCGCGGTCGTGCATGAACTACGTACAAAAACACAGCTATATTAATAACTTTTCTAAGTCTCGAACGAACATCGTTCGGGAATTTCGATCCTTTTTGTTTGAAGTTCCACGAAGAATATTGTTCGTGATATCATGGGATTACACCATCCAGTTTGTTAAACTTGAAGTTGAGCAACTTGAAGTGAAGTGCCTTTAGTGCCTTGAATCACCACTAAAGTGATTCCCACAACGCCAGTGCAGGAAAGGCTATCACCCTTTTCTATCCCTTTCTGCAGCTGAATTTGTGGTTGGTCACCGACCGTCAATTTCTAAGTCCTGAGGTGAGGGCATTCATTTTGGTTGCTCAATTTGTCATCTGAGATCGATTCCAGTTCTATTTTGCTGGAAGCTTCCAGTAAATGACATTGAAAAAATTTAATATAGTTAAGTGAAAACATGACTGTAGAAAGTTTCACTCGTTTTCAGATATTTCGAAACCGATAAAATATCAAAATTAATTCATGTTAAAAAATAAGAAAATGTGCGTTCCTGCTGATGGCGTTTTCACGAAAATGAAGCTCAGTACTCCTCTCAACTTTTAACTCAGCTCCGCCGTCCACTGGAAGCGTATTCGAAAAGCTACGCGCACCCGCGAAACGAACGTTAATAGCTGCTACAGGCAGCAATGAGCTACAGGGGTCGTCTACTGGCAGCGGGGATAGAAGCTGCTTATGGCGATCGATTCAGTGGTAAGACCGATTGCCCGATAAAAAGACCATAGTTTGTCTTTGACAATGACGACGTTCGTATCGTGCTTTCAGTATTTAGAGGACTTGTACCATCTAGAGTCCGTTATTTAGTCAGAAAACTACGATTGAACCCCATAATTTTCGCTGAATATCATGTCGGTGATACAGATCTTAACATTTTTCAGTTTGTATGTCTATGAACTGTTTGTTTATGTACATATGAATGTGCATTCGTTCCTTGAAGTTGGTGAATTTCATGAACTCAACACAAGACGAAGAAATAAAAGAATGCTTCACGTACCTCAAGCAAAACAAGTGTTGGCTTATAAAGCACCTAACGTCGCTGGTCCTCCAGTGTATAACAAATTGCCTGACGCAATCAAAACTCCTCCTTTGCATAGTTTCAAGAAAAGCCTTGAAGAATATCTACTAGAGAAATGTCTTTATAACATGAATGAACTTTTGTTATGTATGTATGTTTAGATTCAATTTTAATTTGAAATTAGCCTTAATATTGTTTTTTTCTCCTAGACTATTCCTTATACAATCATGTAAGATTGTCTCTAAGGAAGATGAAGAAATACAAATACAAATACAATTTGTTCCTCATATCCCATAGAGCGGAATAGGAGCAAACGAGAGCAGTGAGTTCTTCAATTGCCTCATCTGTATCCATAGTATAAAAAAACTGCTCTGTCATTCACTACTACGACAATGGTCTAGCGGAATGGATTTTACCACGTCTTATTGGTGAATCCAAGAATCTAAACTCCCCTCGCGGTTAAATATTGCCCTAAAAAACAAGTATAGAAAATTAGTAATCCATTAAGAAAACCATACATATGTATTTCTTAATGGATTACTAATGAATAAAAGAATTGGTGTGAGAATTTTTGTTGGCATGCAGACGATTGAAAAAAATCGAATTGTGGGCGAGTGGCCAGCAGAAAATCAGATGAAACCATCGGTCTTCCGATAGCACAGTTGGTTAGTGCGTCGGACTCTCAATCAGGTTTTTTAACTGATTTTTCCTGAAAAAACTCAAAATATTATACAAAACAGATACCCCATTATGTTGATATTGCATTGTTTAAAGAAATACATTCAAAAATATTTGACATTTATAGTGGATACTTTAGAGTAGGAATTGTACATAGATAATAGACACAAATGCGCACTCCGGTGCCATAAATATGTAGAAAAATATTGAATAATCTCTTTTTGATTTGATTGAGTGCGTCGGACTAGTCGTTTGGAGGTCGCAGGTTCAAGTCCTGTTCGAGAGGGTTCATTTTTCTAGAATATAATCGTCAGGATGCCAACAAATATTCTTACAGTATGTTTGAGTCCAGACGTTGAGGAATTGGTGTTTAGAAATTATCGAAAGATATTTACGAGAAAGCGTAGACAGATAACTGTTCTTTATTGATAGCTAGTAAATCGCAATCGACACAAGTCCTTCAGCCCAGGGGCGGATCTAGGCACAATTTTTCGGGGCGAACTTTAAGGGGAACTTATAGATCTTCAAAATCCAAAGGAAAGAAAAGCAAAATTTTAGGGCGGTCCGGGCAATTTTGACGGAAACAATTTTTTCATTATGCGTTTGTAATACCAGCAGCTGTGGTTTCAATTGCGCCTCATCAATTTCCGAAGAAGGTGCTTTGACTGTTCATATTACTAATGTCCTTGTTATGCTAGAAAAAATTTACAAAAGAAGAGCTTGGGTGAAAGGAATAAAGATAGGAGAGTCTGCATGGGCGCCTGCAGGGGGGCAGATTTCAATCCCCTATCGAATTGATAACTCCCTGAGGCGTGTTGAGCACTTTTTGGGATAACAAAAATCATGAAAAGTTTTCGAAGACGATGAATTCCATGATTTGTTTACCTAAAACGAAGTAATAAATTCATAAACTACCCCATGCCTATCGGCATTCTCTTCAATCGCTACCAGATGTTCGTTTTATGACCGGTTTTTTTAGGCGGCTTCTTTGATAGGGGATTCTTCATGCGACAAGTGGGACTACTCTCCTATTTCAGTAATTATTGTCCATTCTCCAATCAGAATATTTTTTTTCCGAGAAGGCGGAAATATATAATCTTTTTATTAGTATTTTCATTCTAGAGAAAGATGTTTTCGAATTCGAAACAATCGAAACCACGTTGAGAGTGTATTCAGAGAGTATTCTCAGTAGGTGTCTTTGACTACAAATTGTGTTATCCAGGGTAACTTCTTTAATTATTTACGTAGCTAATTTTTTCGTTCGGCGCCTCTCAATGTGAAGTTTCAACTATTATAATTATTGTAGATTATTGATAAGAAGTGTAAAAAATCCGAAACGTGGCAGTCTTTCGGGTCTGCGGATAGAAGTGAAAACAAAGTAACACGTGAATTGTATGCGGTAGATTAATATATGGGGGGATTTCTTGTACCCGGTTGAGTACCTCCAACAAATATAAACGCCATAGCGTGATTCAGATAAGTGAAAAAGAATAGATCATCGGACATTCTCGAGTACTTCAGATGAAGATGGGGTGGGTTGATTACATGCTGAAAAATGTATTTACCACTAATCTGACAATTTCAGAGTGACGAAAAAACAGGGGAGGGCTCCAAGGTTGTAAAAAAAATCGTCGTCTGGACTTTATCGAAATAATTCAAGGATTACGAAAAACCTATAATCTGACGATTGTTTCTAGCCGAAGTAATAGTAATTTGTCGAGAAAGTTCAACGCGCGCATATGCATAATGTCATTTTGACAATTTTCGAAATATCTCGTAATTTTTGGTTCCACAAAATATTCCGTTTTTTTTCTTGTTTTATAAGATGTTTGGTTTATTGATAGAAGATGCTTTCATTTCTTTAGGGACTTTAGTGGTCTCCAATAATCTGAATTGGGGGTTTGAAAAACCCTCTTAATCACAGAGCCAGAATTACAAAATTTTAAATTTTAATATTGAGGGAATTTTGAATGAAAAGAGTGAGTACGTTTCGAAATTAGCCAATGAACATGGTGGTGAGTTGATTCTTCTCCAAGAGACCCACACGGCAACATGGAAAAATCTTCGTTAAAAAGGACAATTGAGGTGTTATGCATAGCGATATTTGTCGAGGCCATAAAAGATCCGAAAATGTCTTACATTTCAAAGAAGTCGAAATATTATTGTGTTACTTCAGAGTAGTGACGATATGACCTATATTTTCAATTAAAGATATTTTTTCACTGAACTATAATATAATATTGATAACTTAACAACACGTTCCTCGATAGTGCAATCGGCGTCGGCGATGGTAGTGTGTTCGAAGTCTTGGTTGGTCGCCCTTTGAGACCTCTCCAATAATGAGGGTTCCTATTCTTTAGTAGATGTTCTTTCCGGCGCTCCTTCTCGAAATACTTTCATGGTGCGAGAAACATGGCGTTTAACTATTTTGTTGTCAGAATTAGCTCATTACCCTCCCGTATTAGCACTGTATATTCTCTTTTATCAAATCTTGGGACCAAATTATTTGCTACCGCCATGTTCTAGACCAACAACTTTTTCCCTATTTGTATGTTGTCTTCTTTTGCTCTTCTTGCTGAATCTTCATCCTCTTTTTCCTTCTGTTTTTTCAAGAATATCACCATCTTTTGCTTCTTCATTAATCTATATCTGTAATTGATGGAATTTTGTGTGTGGTTAATTTCAAAATAATTTGATTTATTCTAAATAATTGGTTTCTTTCCTGCTTTTGTCTTTTTTCATTTCAGATTAAGAATTGCGAACCGTTTTGGAAAGAATCTGTTTTATCTGGGCCCTTCGACGGATAACATGAAGATGATCACTCTGATATCTTTCAAGATTTTCATGATATTTAATATTTTATGTTATTTTTTTTATGGGGAGACAGTTTTTTTCGGCTGAGGTTTTTTTCCCCTGGCTCTGTAGTACCGTATGATACTAGTGATGATAGTAACGTATGATTCTATAGTATCATACGAAGAATGTTATGATATCCCGTTCTTTTTTTACCTCAGCTTAGGTACTTTTTGTTTCAACATTTTATTGTATTATTTTAGCTCTCTAAGCCTGGTCGTCCACTGGAAGCGTATTTAAGCGGCTTCGCGCTCACGCGAAACAAGCGTTCGTAGCTGCTACAACACAGACGGCCATGAGCTGCAGGGTTCGTCCACTGGCAGCGGCGACGGTTGCGGCTTCTTGCGTTCCATTCAGTGATATAACCAATTGCTCGATACAAAGACCATAGTTTGTCTTCGAAAATGACATCGTTCGTATTATTTTATCATTTAGTGCAATATGCTTTGAATCCGGAGGACTTGTACATTCTAGCGTCAAGTTATTTGGTCAAAAGACGACGGAAATACAGAGGTCCTGCCGTTATTGGATGCACCCAATTTTCAGAACCAGAAAATCCTTGGGAGAATTCAAAAATCTCCACAATCAATAATTCGACAAATATCCTGAGCGATTTTTCAATTACTATGGAAAGAAGCAAAGAACATTATTTCTGAATGTATTTGAGAAACGATAAAACTTCATGAGGACAACACTTCGAATTCTCAAGCTTTGTAACGTTTCGGAGTTTATATCAGACTCCCTTTTCAATTTCTCAACATGAGCTTTACGGAATCTTGAGAATTTTCGATTTCTCAAATGACATTAGCCAATACATAATGTGATCAGAAATTAATACTTATATCTATGATGGTGAAATTGCTACTTCATTTCAAAATTCCCTGAAATCAATTCCATTTTCAACAAATCATTCCAAATACGATCCACACCCACCCAACAATTTGATAGATTATCAGTTTCACCCAACGATATCCAAGCAAACTCCTTGATTTTTCTTTTATATTAGATTTTACATTAGATTTTTCGTGTCATTCCAATCCATCATGTGATCGCCTGTATTAGAAGTCAAAGCTTCGCGATCTACCAATATCTCTACATTTTATGTTATTCTAATTTTCTAATTTCGAAAGATGTTGATGTTTCTCCTGTATAGGTTTTTCCACAAATACAGGGAATATTGTAAATACAATTTTTTTAACTCCGTTTCTTATTGGAAGGTTTAGTTTTTGTTAGTTCAGATCTCAAATCATTTTGTGTTTTGAAAACGGTTCTCATATTGAATTTAGAACCAATTCTTTGAATTTTTTCTGAAAGTCTATGAACATGAGAAATCAAATTCACTGACATTGTTTATTCTTGTCGGTTTCTTGTTGGTCGCTGATTATCATTATACTCTCTAAATTTTAAATAATTTTTTTAATGAAATTCGTTGCCTATTGATTATCCCCAAGAATACTTTTAATGAAATTAATTTCATTATTTCTCATTTCATTTGTAGATGAAATTAAAAGATCCCCACCGTTAAGTGTTTTTATAATACCTGTTTTAACACTCATTTGACAGATCAGAATATAAATTTAGATATCGATTGTTGGGTGACTTTTTTCTGAAACCACTTGATTCTTCTTTGCCATGTTGACAAATCACTAGAACATCTTCGACATAACGTCATCAAGTCTTTAGGCATTGCATCACAAACTTTGGATCACACAAAATTCGACATCAAGATTTCCTTGAAGTTCGTTCATATGAGAGACAAGTGTGTTCAAAAAAAAAGACACACACCAATCGATATCAAATGAGTGTTAAAACAGCTTTTATGAAAACACTTCATGATAGGGATCATTTAGTTCATCTACAACTGAAAAAAGAAATAACAGAATTAATTTCATTAAAGATATTCTTGAGGAGGATCCATATACAACGAATTTCATACGAATTTCTCTACTCGGAAAGGATTTTACTTCGTAAATAGAGTAAGCGCTTCTAGCGCTTCGAGCGTACACGCGCTACAGATCCCATTTCAGGCGGATCGAGCGGCGAAGCTCATAGCCGCTCGTATACTTCCCGCTCGAAGTCGCCTGTAGTGGACGCAGCTGCATTGGAATACATTGCTTGGTCAGCTTGAAGGTCAATTTTGGCATATAAAAACCGGTCTTGAAGCTGAAGTTGAGTCTCATTTCTCGGTTGACACGTTTATAATACCGGCCCTAATTTCATGAGATATATATATATATATATATATATATATATATATATATATATATATATTCTCGGTTGACACGTTTATAATACCGGCCCTAATTTCATGAGAATATATATATATATATATATATATATATATATATATATATATATATATATATTCTCATGAAATTAGGGCCGGTATTATAAACGTGTCAACCGAGAAATGAGACTCAACATCAGCTTCAAGACCGGTTTTTATATGCCAAAATATATATATATATATATATATATATATATATATATATATATATATATATATATATATGATTAAATTATTTCGGGTACTCGGCTAGGTGGGTAGATTGAAGTAACCAATCGTCACTCAATACATCTATATTTTGACGTCAGTAATTTCACTGTCTAATTTATGTCTTCTGCTTTTGGATATCGTTAACTTTTATAACCTAGTTCAATCATCCTGATGAAAGACCGCATTTGGTCCGAAATATAAGTGTATTGAGTGACGATTGGTTACTTCAATCTACCCACCTAGCCGAGTACCCGAAATAATTTAATCATAAATTGAAAGAACGGCGAAATCATTTCTATTTTCATTCTGTATATATATTTTTTTTTTTTTTTTTTTTTTTTCACACTTTCGTGGCATGATATCCGAACGACTCGGGTGCAAAACACCAAGAGTCAGTTCGCACAAGCTAATATGGATAAAGTATACTCCGAATTATACTGACAGTACCCAAGAGCACGGCCTTTTGCATCCACATGAGGGTGTTAGATGGAAGTTTCATCTGCTTGAGGTTTTCTGTTGTCTTCTGGTGGACCAATCCATTGCAACTTATTATAAGTGGTATAATTTCGACGCGTTTCAACTGCCACATCTCTTTCATCTGTCTCGAAAGTGGCTCATATTTGCTGATTTTCCCTTCATAGGCCTTTCCCAGATTTTGATCCAATGGTACAGCGAAGTCTATGAGTGAAGCTGTTTTGTCCTGTTTGTTCCAGACAACCATGTCAGGTCTGTTGTGCTCTACTCCGCGGTCAGTCGTCACCGTGAAGTCCCAGTATACCTTCATGACATCATTCTCAAGAACTGATTGAGGCACATAAGCATGATGAGGTGTGAAATGGGTTAACAGATTCTCTTTGAGACACAATAGTTGGTGCACAACTTTTCCCATGTTGTCATGTCGGGACATATATCTGGTATCTGCTATGGCCGAGCATCCAGAGGACAGATGTTGAACCGTTTCCTCATAGCTTCCACACAGTCTGCATTTACTGTTTTCAATTTGTTGTTTCAGAATGAATTTGCAATAGTTCCTTGTGGGTACAACTTGATCCTGGATCGCTAGTAGCGTTCCCTCAGTTTGAGGAAACAGATATCCTTTCACCAAGTACATGTTGGAGCTTTGGCGATCAACTTCTCTCTGATGTAAGCTGCAGTAGAAGTTCCCATGTAAGGCTTTCGCTTGCCACTTCCTTCGAAGTTTCTCCAAGTTTCCTTCATCTTCCATTTCCCCTATGGATCCCTGGTTGGCCGAGGTGGAAAGGAGTTGGTCTGCAATCCATTTGTGAACTGAGGAGCTCACGTTCTTTTTTAGGTAATCAATCATAGCCTTCTCCTCCCTATTGCAAACCTCCTCAAGACTACCCAATCCTCGGCCACCTTCTTTACGTGGCAGATGTACTCTCTCTATTGCTGAGTTTGGGTGCAGTATATATATATATATATATATATATATATATATATATATATATACACGGTGTACCAAGTTCGACGGCCTATTAGGCGTTTCTGGAGAAATAGACTTATTTGAAATCTGAAAATTGGGATTATGATATTGTTTGGTATTATCTACCGAGCTAAAATATTCTTGGAGCCTGACCACTTTCAGTTACAGGGAGCGACAAAAAAAATTTTTCAAAATTTTTTTTTCTGTTTTTTTCTTTCTGAATTTGACAGAGTATGCAATTCTAATTACATTCGAACACAAATCGTTGCATTAGTCGAAATACTTCCAAAAATATCGAGAAAAACCTGAAGAAAAAGAGAGAAAAGAGTATTCGGTATTATGTTTGTTATTCCTAATCTAGATACCTTAAGCACAAACCGTTTTCACATTTTTGAAGTCAAAGACTGTGAAAATATTGTACATTTTTAAAATTTTGAAAAACTCATCACAGGGTGTTCCAAATGTTGGGTCGAAAATTGGGATCAAGATTGGCCCATAACTTTCGTTTTTCAAATCAGAACCCTATTTTTTTATGATTGCGTTGGATTGTATGAAGAAAAATGATGATAGTGTTTTAACATGTTGATGCTCCTAAAATTGATAATTCGTGAGTTATTTAGGATTTTCTGATTTTATGTGGTACGTAGCGTCAAATTCATATAATCTGTTTTATAACAACTATGACCTTGGTCATAGGAGATGAATTATTTCACTTGTGACACACACTTGAATACATCCGTACTCAAATCGTTGCATTCGTCAAAATACTTTCCGAAATATAAAAAAAAACTGAACAAAAAAGGTAGATAAGAGTATTCGGTATAATGCTTGCTATTTCTAATCTAGATATCTTAAGCACAAACCGTTTTCACGTTTTTGTAGTCGAAGAAATATTTTACATATTTAGAATTTTGAAAAACTCGTCACAGGGTGTTCCAAATGTTCGGTCAAAAATTGGGATCAAGATTGGCCCATAACTTTCGTTTTTCAAATCAGAACCCCATTTTTTTATGATTGCGTTGGATTCTGCGAAATAAAATGATGATAATGTTTAATCATGTTGATACTTCTGAAATTAATAATTCTTTAGTTATTTAGTGTTTTCTGATTCCATGTCGTACGTTGCGTCAAATTCATGAAATCTGTTTCATAACAACAATGATGAATGAATTAAAGAAAAAGGTGTGTCACTAGTGAGTTATTGGAATCATTTATCTTCTATGACCAAGGTCATAGTTGATATGAAACAGATTTAATGAATTTGACGCTACGTACGACATGAAATCAGAAAATCCTAAATAACTCAAGAATTATCAATTTTGGGAGCATCAACATGTTAAAACATTATCATCATTTTTCTTCGTACAATCCAACGCAATCATAAAAAAATAAGGTTCTGATTTGAAAAACGAAAGTTATGGGCCAATCTTGATCCCAATTTTTGACCCAACATTTGGAACACCCTGTGATGAGTTTTTCAAAATTCTAGAAATGTACAATATTTCCACATTCTTCGACTTCAAAAATGTGAAAACGGTTTGTGCTTGAGGTATCTAGATTAGGAATAACAAACATAATATCGAATACTCTTTTCTCTCTTTTTCTTCAGGTTTTCCTCGATATTTTTGAAAGTATTTCGACTAATGCAACGATTTGCGTACGAATGTATTCAGAATTACATACTCTGTCAAATTCCAAAAGAAAAAAACTGAAAAAAAAAAATTTTGAAAATTTTTTTTTGCTCCCTGTATAACTGAAAATGGTCAGGCTTCGAGAATATTTTAGCTCGGTAGATAATGTCAAACAATATCATAATCCCAATTTTCAGATTTCAAATAAGTCTAGTTCTCCAGAAACGCCTAATAGGCCGTCGAACTTGGTACACCCTGTATATAGTAGAATGTTATCAGGATGTTCGATCAAGGAAACTCAGTTATGAACTTTTATATTATACTAGCTTTCGGTAAATGTTGTTACCTTTTTCAAGGATATACACTGTGATTTTATTCCTTCTGGGCAGTTAATTCTATTATATGACATGTTCTGTATTTATATTTCAACTATTTCTTGGTGAATGTTTGGTTTTTATCTTCAGACTGCCCAGAAGGAAGAAAATCACAGTATATATCCTTGAAAAAGGTAACAACATTTACCGAAAGCTAGGATAATATAGAAGTGTATAACTGAGTTTCCTTGATCGAACATCCTGATAACATTCAATAATTTCGCCGTTCTTTCAATTTATGATTAAATTATTTCGGGTACTCGGCTAGGTGGGCAGATTGAAGTAACCAATCGTCACTCAATACATCTATATTTCGGACCAAATGCGGTCCTTCATCAGGATGCTAAAATGGAACATATAAAAAGGAAAGATCTATGGGATTAACTGAATAAGCTTACATTTGACTAGGTTATAAAAGATAACGATATTCAAAAGCAGAAGTCATAAATTAGACAGTGAACTTACTGACGTCAATTCTGATGTTGAATCATAAAATTAATATAAAAAGAAGAAGAAAACCAAAACCAACATTGATCAAGTAATAGACTCATTGAAAGTATTTGGTTGGACTTGGAGCATTTCCATGGAAAGTATATAACTATAAATATTACTTAATCCATCAAGATCAGTTTTCTTATTGTATTGAGTGACGATTGGTTACTTCAATCTGCCCACCTAGCCGAGTACCCAAAATAATTTAATCATTAATTATATATATATATATTTATATATATATATATATATATATATATATATATATATATATATATATATATATATATATATATATAGATATATACAGGGTGTCCCACCGGGGATGCCCATTAGAAGTTTATGGAGAAATAATTATTCGATCAATTTCACATTTTGTGTGAGTATATAAGCCAAATAGACCTTCATTTATGATATATTTTCAAATATCAATGACTTCCGCTTTCACCGGAAATGGTATCAACTTTCTTATTTCAAATAAAACATCCTGTATATTATGAGTTTTTCGTATCATTCCCTATAGCCATCTAAAGCCGTTTTCGAGTTATTAACTGTTTTGTGAAAAAAAGTAGAAATAGAGCCTTGTAGAACACTGAAAATTCAATGGAAGCGCAACGCACAATCTCAGATCTGTTTTTTGAAATGGGACACCGAAAAGATATTCGACGTCACTCTGTAGAGAAAATAATGTTTTGATATACTGGGAGGTAAAATGTATTTGTCAAAGTTGGAATTCAAAAAAGCCAAAAACTTGATTTTTTCAAATGGAAACCGTATTTTTTCACTCACATATGAATTTTTGGGATAAAAATGAGTGGAGTCTATTCCGGGTTCCCTATATCTAAAATATACCATTTTCGAGATGTTCAGAAATAACGGCTTCGAGCTTAATATTATTATAATATGATCTATGTTCGCCCTTTCATGAAAATCTTTGACTTTATTCAGAATAATTTTCCATGCTTCTGTTGTATATATTCTTTACAACTTATCTCATTGTTCAAAGAAAACGACCACTAGTTTTTTTACTGCTCATAATGAAAATAACGAGTTATTTTTCGGAAAATGTGACATACATATGGAAAGTTTAAATTGTAATGCAAAACTTATAAAACAGGTCATGAAACTTTCCGAACTTTTATTCAGATATATCAGAAAAGAAAATTCAATCATAACACATTTTGAAAATTTCGTCCACCTACTTCCAAACATTTTTCCCACCTTCCCAATATTTCTTGGTTGGTGGATTTCCTTATTCATTCTGTAACAGAATTCTGCCAATACATTGCACGATCAATTCTTCAGTTGGAACAAACCTGGATTATTTTGAATAAAGTCATACAGATTCTTATAAAAGGTGAACATAGATGATAATTGATACCTCACATATTATAATATGCTCGTTGCTAACAGTTATTTCTAAATCTCTCGAAAACGGTACATTTTAGATATAGGGAACCCTTAAAACACTCTCCTTATTTCTTCCTCACGAATTGAAATGGGAGTGAAAAAAATACGGTTTCCATTTGGAAAAATCGAATTTCTGCCTTTTTTGGAATTCAAACTTTGACACTCTAACAGTTTTTCCTGAATATCTCGAAAACCCTAAATAAACTCTACCTATTTTTACCACACAAATTGATATGTGAGTGAATAAAATATGGTATCCATTTTAAAAAATCTAGTTTTTGGCTTTTTTTAAATTTCAACTTTGACACTCTCATTTTACTTCCCAGTATATCAAAACGTTTTTTTCTTCACAGAGTTATGGTGAATTTCTTGTCAGTAACCCATTTCAAAAAACAGATCTGAGATTGTGCGTTGCGCTTTCATTGAATTCTGAGTGTTCTACAAGCCTCAATTTGTAAATTTTTTAGAAAAACAGTGAATAACTCGAAAACGGATCTAGATGGCTATAGGGAGTAATAGTAATACATGAAATTAATGTGGCATTCGAAGATCTATCCGAAAAAGTCAGAATATACAGGGTGTTCCATTTGAATTAAGAAAGTTGTTACCACTTCCGATGAAAGCGGAAGTCATTCATATTCAAAAACATATCATAAATGAAAGTCTTGGCTTATATCTTCACACAAAATTTGAAAATGATCTATGTATTATTTCTCCATAAACTCCACCTGCATTGTCGCTGGGTGGATTGAGTAGCTCAGTGACTTTGTTGCCGGTCCCAAGCCCGGGCAAAGGAGGAGGGTTCAAAGGCCAGGTTAGCAGCCTACCTGAGGTAAAAACTTAACATCGATCACAGAACCATACACTTGCCTAGGAATAGGCAATGATGACGACATATGCACGAAAAAGGAAATTGAGGTGGAAAACGAAAATGAAGAATTTACCACGAATTGCAACATGGAATATAAAATCACTCAATGGAAGAGAACAAGAACTATTGAAAGAACTGAACGAACATAACATTGATATCTGTGCTATACAGGAGACAAAGAAAAAAGGGAAGGGTCAAGCGGACTATCAAAATTACATGCTGACATATACTGGTGTCGAGAAACAAGAGCGTGCCAAAGAAGGAGTAGCTATACTGATACACAACAAGTACAAATCTAATATACAAAAATGCTCCTATATATCATCACGCATACTTGTTGTGACGATTTGCACGGAAAGTCATCAGAAAATGAACTTAATCTCGATAAATGCGCCGGAAGATAATAAGCCCCGACACGAACGTGAACGTTTTTACGAGGAACTTCAAGATACCATTGAATCTCTTGTACCGGACGAAGAGAATTAAGAGAAAATGCGATAAAAAAAGGGATACCTTCAATATACAACACTCAGGACCTCAGAATCATACAATCAATACAAAATGATCCGCAGCGAGACGGTATCTCTTGTTAGATCAGCTAAAGTCCGGCACTGGGAAATTTTCTCTAAGAACATGGAAAGCGACTTCTATGGTCTCCAAAAACAAATCTGGCGTGTAATAAGAACCCAACGGAAGGAAATAAAGGAGCTAATAGAGCCCAGACAAATATCAAAGCAATGCTGGCTTGAGTACCTAAAAAACTTCTATACAATGGAGGAAGATGCCACGGAACATTATACTATACCAGTAATAAATACTGATGACAATATACAAATAGAAAGTACAGACATAGAACGAGCACTTGAGCAGATGAAGAACAGAAAGAGCCCTGGTCTGGACGGCATTCCCAACGAACTGCTCAAATATGGTGGATAATGTCTTGTGCAACATCTTACTAAACTGCTAAAAAAAATCTTTGATCACCAAAGGATACGGGATGAATGGCGGACAAGCATAACGATTCTCTTGTTCAAGAAGGGTGATAAAAAATTACCGGAAAATTACAGAGGCATAAACTTACTGAACTCGACACTGAAGTTGACAACTAAAATAATCACCAACAAGATAGCTAGCATTATCACACTCTCAGATGAACAACAGGGCTTCAGATCAGGCAGATCATTCACTGATGCAGTCTTTGTTATAAGGCAAATTGTCCAGAAATCTATTGGGTATAATAGACCAGCCTACATGTGTTTCATCGATTCTTCACATAGTCATTTCTGCATCAAAAACAAAAAACATGACAAAATCTAAAATACCAACCAGATAAAAACTTGTCGATGATAATATTATTCAACAGGTAATGAAATTCAATTACCTAGGTATGGAGCTCTCTGGATATGGAGATATTGAGTTGGAAGTTAGACAACAAACAAACAAAGCATTGAGGGTCGCTGGTTGCTTGAATGACACGATATGAAAAAACAAATATTTAAACACTGAGACTAATGGCGATTTCGATTGACTTTGGTTCTTGGTTGGTTCATAGATTGGTCCGTCAGTTTTGGACCAACCGCATTCGAATGACATACTGGTGACGTCTCAAATCAGCTGTTTCTCCGAAATTTGAACCGAATTCGAAAGCGCAGTTCGTTTGACGTTGTCATTTATGAACCGAGCGGTCAACCGTTAACCAACCAAAACAGCCATTCGAAATCGACTCAAGGCACGAATATATAAATCTGTCATAAGACCTACAATGACATACACAGCAGAAACACGACCAGATACAGCAAAAACAAAAAGAATCTTGGAGGTCGGCGAAATGAGGATCTTACGGAAAATCGTTGGCAAGACTTTACTCGACAGAGAACGAAGTGACAACATAAGACGGACATGTAGAGTGGACAATATAACCGATTGTGTGCTAGGAAGAAAGATGGAGTGGAACGAATATATAAGCCGAATGGACCAAAAAAGAGTGGTAAGGATAGCCCGTGATGAATCCCCCATTGGAAAAAAAGTTAAGGAAGACCACGAAAGAGATGGAGTGATAAGCTCACCGTCCATTGAGAGTAGGCGAGTAATGAAGAATAAACAGTCAATTGTGCCTATCATAGAGAAAGAAGAAAAAGAAACTTCTAATGGGCACTCCCGGTGGGACACCCTGTATATATATATATATATATATATATATATATATATATATATATATATATATATATATATATATATATATATATATATATATAAGTCGGTTTAGAACGTCTTTCGACGTTGTCCGACGCCTAATCGCCACTTCTCTCGGTCTCTACAGTCTTCGTTGTTCAAGTGTCTTTCACTCATGGACTTATTTACCATCCTTTGCCAACCCACCGCAAGAAGGAAGAGAGGACGACCCAAACAGGAATGGAAAAAGATCTGTCACACCAACTGCCAAGATGAAATATAAAAGTCACTAACCTGAATTTTTATTTGAATTTCGAGAGTGATTCACAAAACTTGACTGAAATAGAGAAAATATCGTCTAATACTCGTTGTAGAAGGCAATTCCAACACTCATGCTATCGAAAACTTCGCATTCGTGTTGGAATAGGAGCTCATTCTGCAACTTGTTTCAGAATATACTATTCTATACTCAACTACTTTTGTGTTTCGTTTTCGCACTTCGGTTGTAAATTTCTCTTTCTCGTTGAAACGAACACAAATTGAATATGAATATATCCATTAATCAATACTTACGATCCAATATTATAGAAAAATAAATTCTATTCTATGATCTTATTACGAAGTAGTTCAAAATTGTAAGTCAGCCATAAACAGATCAATCGTACGCTACAGATTCGTAGCTTACAGAGAAAAACAGAATGCCGCCATTAGAACCTTTAGCTTGGCACTGAAAAAAAAAAACTGTATGACCCTTCCTACCGCATCGAGTACAATCGTGTCTTTGTGTTCGTTTGTTAGACAACATTATTTTATTAGAAGAGACTGACTCTCCCTGATCATTCAGAACCATTGACATCGACTGAAGTCTTGCTTGTTCATTCATCTTACATAATCAGATTATTTTCACTAATGAACGTTCTCTAATTACTTCACTTTCAATTCCGCCGAAGACCATCCGTCAATGAGTGTCTTTTCTACTGATTTCCTTGGAATCTTCTGCTGTCGAACCGAATACACATTTTGAAGCTTGTTGCCTGATTTTAAGCAGAAATCTACTGAAATTTTCCCCTTCTCCCTTTTTCATATTTCTAATAACATGCCTTTCAAATGTTGAATTCTGAATCGGGGAAAAATACTCCGTTAGTTTTTCTACTATTCACGTCAGTTTTTCTTACTGAGCTAGCTTCTTCATTTGCACCTGGTAAATTATACGCAACTTCTTGTAGTTGTATTCCCCCAATGTGTAACAATTTTCTTAATTGGGTCAACAATGTTTTCTGTACAGCTTGAGTGATCTCAACAATTTTTCCCATTCATTTCGAATAATAGATTTATTTAAATTCTCAGCAAGGCATCACCATTTTTCTTCAAATAAATCTATCTACTCTGAAAAATAAATATAATAATTATTGAGCGAAGCAAGCGAAGTGAGCCGACATAATGTATTTCGTTTGTGACCTATCTCCTCCTAGACTATTGGACCGATCACCATGAAATTTTTCATGCTTACGGAATTCCATCAGAGGATGATTTAGATTCGATAAAATCGAAAATCGGACATACCATCGAGGAATAATCATATATAATACCATTACAGATGAAATTTTGCCGGCAAACTTTCTAGGTTTTAATATGTAAGTTTGTGGCTAGGCACTTTCATAATGAAATTTGTATCAAAATCACGAGCCGTCAAGCGGAATATTTCCAAATCTATCTTGAAGGCTCATTTTCAGAATTTTACAATCTATGTTTTGACACGTTTTGCACTATTTGACACAAATGAGTATTTTACTAAACGTTTTTGTTTTCTCTCTGGAATTCATTTCACAAGCTCTCTATGTATTTGAGAAAAGTCTATTCTTTTTGCAACGTAATGCCATATGTTATTCTCAACACGGTACAAAGCAGAATCTAGTAATAAATGGCATGTCGCAGATCGAAACGTCGCTCCGCTCAACATTTGCAACAGCAGGATGTATTGCATATCTATAGTTATTCCTATTTCTAGACTACCAGCCTATTTCTTCTCTCAGGGCTACCTCTTGTACATCGAGTACATCATATACAGCTCTTGGCCAAACTGTTCGATAACCGGTGTTATTGATGGCTATCAGCCGTCAACCCTTTTCATTACAGTACTCTGGCAATGTGAAGGCAAATCTTTGTATGATATCATTTTGTACTTACTCCTCTGACTTTGTTTCACCTCGTCACAAATTTGTGGTACCTATATTTTTAATTGAAGATATACATTACTGAACAATAATATAATATTGATAACTTAACAAAACGTTTATCTTTTTCACACTGTATTGTCAAATCTAACATTTCCTCGTTGTCAGCCGTGACATCCCCTCAATCATTCCCTATAATCTGACGCGCTCGAGTAATGTCAAAATTACGATTTTCCAATTACCATCCCCCTAGAAAATCTGACGCGCTCGAGAATATTCACTTTTTTTTCATTTTCATTCCTCACCTACGCCAAACCCCACCAGTCAAATGGTAAGATCAACCCTTTCAACTCCAGTTATTATATTTCATAAGAATATATATATATATATATATATATATATATATATATATATATATATATATATATATATATAAAAACTGGTAGGAAAATATTGATCGCAATTAATTGAAAGTAGAATATTATCAGGATGTTCGATCAAGGAAACTCAGTTATACACTTTTATATTATCCTAGCTTTCGGTAAATGTTGTTACCTTTTTCAAGGATCTGTAATATGAAAATACATATAGATAACAATGGGAACAAAGACAACTAACATACATATTCTGTGATTTTCTTTCTTATATATATATATATATATATATATATATTTCAAATTCGAAAATTATTCTATTCCATGAAAAAAAATGTCAAGTAAACACTCATTTATCATTTCATTATTGTTATTGTTGTGAACAGGGTTACTCCCTTATTTTGTTAATTTAAATTCGGGTATATTTTATTATGCATGCGGAATGCTTCTTTTTTTTGTGAATCGAAACATGTGAGGCCATACGCAAGGCCAGTGAACAATCAATATTAAATCGAGATTGAATGCGAATACAGCTATCAACGGGTTTTCCAATACGATATTTCGACAATTATTTTGGTTTCAAGCTTTTTGCCGTCAAAATTAGTTTTTATTTTATTGGTGAACAATATTGAAAAAGAGGAAAAGAAAAGTCTGTTTTCGACATTTTGGTCCTTCGGGCTGGATTGTATCAGTTTTACATAAATATCATTGATTTTAAGAAAATGTGTATTAATTTCAAGGTGGCCATTTTGAGCGTTGCTGTAATTTCCCTTTCAGAATACACATTCTTTATTTCATTTATCGTGCACATATTGTCGTCTATCCGAAACGTGCGCAATTTCACTTGTAGATTCGTTCTTTCAGATCATATCTCTGCCTCATTTGCGTTTCGTCAATCACGGAATCATCTGGCTCTCATTCGTCAAACGCTTTGAGATTCGCCTACTTTGTTTATGTTATTGGAAATAACTAAAAAACTCCCATCTATGTTAATTACTCACTTAAACAGTGTTTCATCTGAAATTAATAATTCCATACTCAAGTCTGCAGGTATGAGACCATTATACAACTGCGAGGTCTACAAATATTTTCATTTCTTTCGGTATTTACCTTGAAAGTTCTGCAATTTAAATGCACTTTGTTCTTGAGAATCTGGGCGTTCTTCGTTTACTATTTTAATACTTTCATTCTCATGTTTGTATTGAAATATTGCACATATTTTCTTCGATTAGTGATTTGTGTCCAGTTGTATAGTAACTAATTCCAATAATGTCGGAAATTAAGAAATTATCGGAAGTAATTGCACAAGTGCATCAAAATAACCGATAATTTTGCATGACAGCTTGTTGTCTAGAAACTGCATGAGTTCATTTTCATTTTTGGACCGAAGGTGGAGGGCTCCTTCTCCAAAAATGAAAATGACCGAATGCAGTTTTTCAAAGAAAACACGCTGGAATGCAGAATTATCAGGTCATTTGATGCACGAGTGTAATTCAGTTGAATATTTCCCGAAATTTCTATGGATACGAG
Organism: Hippodamia convergens; assembly: GCA_038502775.1. NCBI lineage: Eukaryota > Metazoa > Arthropoda > Insecta > Coleoptera > Coccinellidae > Hippodamia > Hippodamia convergens. The sequence continues at coordinate 136,532 of JAVSIQ010000800.1, read as the reverse complement.
CAGTACAATTATCGCAGGAATCTTTCGCTCTCTACAATGCAATTATCGGAAGTAATTGCACAAGTGAATCAAAATTACCGATAATTTTGCATGACAGCGTGTGGTCAAAAAACTGCATGAGTTCATTTTCATTTTTGGAGAAAAAGCCCGACACCGAAGGTGGAGGGGTCATTTTGATGCAAGAGTGTAATTCGGGGGAATATTTACCGAAATTACTATGGATACGGGCAGTGCAATTATCGCAGGGATCTTTCGCTCTCTACAATGCAATTATCGCTGTAATTTTCGATAATTGCATTCTATTTACATGAAGTTTTTGACAGGAGGGAAATATTCGCTAAAACGTAAAACACCTTTGAACCGATTGCAAGAAATTTATGAATATGGTGTGGGTAGATTATTCGAATGATCAATTCTATGAACAGAATTTTTCTGCTATTGTAGCATTTGTGGAGATTATATATGAAGAATTTCAAGAATTTCACAATCAAATAATTTCTTCAGTTGAGGACGATGCACAGTTTGATAAGGAAAATTCGATCGGAGTTTTGGCGGATAAATATGTGTACGGAATTAGGAGTAAGAAATTGGAGTTATCTCTTGAAGATTCTAATTCTGCTACTTCCAACCTCAATAACACATTGACTTTGGGCAACGGCTTGAGAGGAAAATTACTCAAAATTAATTTACCCATTTTTTAAGGTAATCTAAAACTGTTGCCTTCGTTTTTCGATTTGTTCAATAGCATTATTTATAATGATTCCAGCCTGAGTAAGATTGAAAAATTTCATTATTTGTTGACATCATTGAGAAACGAACCGTTCAATTTACTGAAAGCTATTCCTATGGTTGAAGACAATTATCAAATAGAATATGATGCAACCACTGGTAGATATCTGGTAGATATTAGCTACAACCTCTTTTAATGAAATTTACAAGGCTCAACCTTCATAGAAACCTTCTTCTGAGGAGTTAAGACATTTACTAGACATATTTTCAGAAATCCTTGCTGCACTCAATGTTTTAAAATTTTATACTGATTCATGGGATTTCGTAATGTTCAATATTCTGTTAAAAAAATAAGATGCTAAAACTAGAACAGATTTTGAGCTCGGGCATAGCACTACGGCTTTGCCTACATATAAAATTCTCACAACATTTCTTACTAATCGTTGCAAAGCTTTGGAATGGGTACGGGTGGGCAAATTTTGTGATACATGATCTACAACTTTTTAACCCAACGAGATAGAGTAAAATGAATGGCACGTTACGGTGGTCTTCTTTGGAGAAATTAATAATGTCATCAACTGCATTATTCTGCATCTTCTTTTGTTTTAGAGTTATAGGCCAAAATTGAAATTTGGGCGATTTCAACTTTGGTCATTATCTCCGTTCCTGTTTGTGCTAGGATTTTGAAATAAAAGCATCATAGAGACACTTTTTTCATAGCAACCCAGTAGCGTACTTTGTTTTTCTGCAAGAGTTTTCCTTGCTGAGCTATAACCTAAAGTTGTGTTTTTTCTTATGGAAGCAATAGTTTCAGATGGCTTAGGAAGAATGGCAATTTTTTTCCCGTTCCAGAAATATACCATACAGCATACATCGCCCTCAGATTCATTCGGATATCAATATAGTTTGTATGTGAAATTTGAATTATTGAGTATTGAGTAGGCTAAATCACAGAATAATATGTCTCTACGCATGGTGTCATAATTATTTTGTGATTAAGAACTTGATTCAATTCTCCGTGGTTTGATCTCTATTCAGAACAACTGTCATTAATTATTGAAATTCGAAGTCATTATTGCCGGTTATATTTAAATGTTCGAAAATTACGAAAAATATGATATGTTAAAATGTTCTAATTTTAATTTCCTGGCAATCACATCATTCCGGTTAGCAGCCCCTCTAAGTCGGGATGACGGTAATTTGGACTCAGCACAGTAAGGCTATGTACTTAATCTCTATGTAGTATTCTTGGTCGTTGAGTTTTTGGGGTCCCGAGGAACTGCAGGAGTCTTAGAAAACCAATCCCCAAAAACTGTTTCTAAGTAGCCACGTTTTGACAAATATCACAGTTTATATATATCATCACACACTAATTTTCACAATATACATTAACGTTTTACAATTTTAATCTTCGTCGAATTGGTTTTAATAATAATTTTCAATTATTTTAAATATCTGGAGTTCCAAATCAGGACGCGAGGAAAAGTAGTCGTCTCGCTGTAACGACCATTTTGGAACTCCTGTTAAAATGTTTTATTTTCAAACGTACAATAATAACGTCATTTCTCGATTGACAGGATCATCGAAAAGTTCTATTTCTCCGCCTTGGAGGAGAAGTGTTGCTGTGCAACACTTTTCCGGCCGGCGACAGGAAAAGTGTCACTATGCAAAAAGACCATATTGGTATTTACCAATATCTATTTCATGTGTGATCGCTAGTTGCGACTTAATCATTGAATATCGGGCTCACAAAGAAGAGGATTTCCATTTTATTTCACTAGCTATTAAGTTAAAATATGCTAGGAGCACATTCTCTTGGTAAACCGTCACATATTTCGAATTGCACCAATTCACAAAGTGATCATAGGTATGCTGCAGAATAATTTTCAATAGACTTCGATGGTTCAAGGGCCAAAACCTCAATTTCTGAAGAGATTTTCACTTCTTACCAGCTTGCAAATGATTATTTTTCTTCATATCTGTCAGAATCAATTGTGCGTAGCAAAAGTAACTAGGCAATGTCCCATAATTCATTCAATTATATCGATCGTAAGTGGATAGAATCATGTGCCTAAATGTTTATCAATCCAAAAGTGGATATTCAGATTTTTATGAATTTCAAAACGTTTGAAAATAAAATAACATATTTCATTCGGAGTAGAAGTGACTTTTCATGGCTCGCTTTCAATTACCCGCCTCACTACATTCGGCGGATAAACTCAAGCTCGCCATGAAAAGTGACACTTCTCCTCCTTATAAAAGAATATACTATCATTTTAGGACAGGGCTGTCCAACTTCACGTAACCCAAGGGCCACATTTTGAAAAATTCCGATGCGGAGGGCCGCATTGGAAAAATTTGCAACTTGATGCTGCTTTTTCAGATATGTGCTTCCCATCAGTTAACCCACTGTAAAAATTGAGTTTCGTAAGTTGGGGTATCGTTCTTCTGGCAATTGAAAAATTCCAATTCAGTTCTCGTTCTTCCTTGGTGAAAAGGATCTGTTTGCAACTCACACTATCCCAGTTGTAGGTGTGCTCTACCTACATTCTGAAGGGGCTGAGCAAAAACTAAACTTGTTTTTACAATGTTCTGAAATTCGCTAAACCTATTTTCGAATCATTCTGCAGTCTTTTCGATGCATTTTGTTGATAGAAACTTCTTCAAAATAAAATCCTTCATTCCTTCGAAGTATGTTGGTGTGAAGTAACAGTTTGCCATATGTAACTTCTACTTCAAAATTTTCAAAGTAAAATTGCCTTCTCGCATAATGTAAGTTATTCCATAACTACTTTCATGAAATCCATTTGAGGTGACAATTTTTCACATTGTGCCTCTTGGTGAACAATACCGTTGACTGTTTATGTGGTTTTATTTTCAGAGACCTGCAAATCTGATTTCAGTTCCTGTCATAGCTATGGATTCATCAGTGATAATATAGGAACGTTCATGGAATCCCCCGTGGTCCGATACCTCCTAGTTCACAGCTTCAAAATCCGTACCCTTAATTGTACCATTCAAATTCGAGCATCTCCTATATATACGGTTCTGACAAAATTTACAACCTGGCTGATATCCGATAGATCAGTACTTTCAACTGAGGGTAGCGAAAAATACTTACACTTCTCAACAGAGTTATACAGTTTTTTAGATATACCTATATTGATCAATATGGTCTACTCGTCTTGAAATTGTTTGATGCGACACAGAGACTGCTTCGGATTTTTCGGCATTTTTTTTTCTCTAAACTGGTATGCCATTTTGATGACACAATCCATCAGTGAGAGATTTTTTTGCTTTGGCGATTTCCAGCGCCCCTTTGCGGGCCACAAAAAATGAGGTCGCGGACCGCATGCGGCCCGCGGGCCGCGTGTTGTACAGCCTTGTTTTAGGGCATGAGGATAACGGGGCAGCAAGTGATGCATATTTTCAGCTTTACCCCGAACGTAATCAACCCAATGTGAGGTATTTTAAACAATTGGCAGAAAAGTTAGCTGTGTTTGGTTCTTTCAACAAGCCACGTTCGAAGAAATATAAAAAAAAACAACCAGGATACAGAAAAAATTGTTGGGGGCTGCGACTATAAATCCAAATATGTAATCTCGCCAATTAGAAGCAGAAATTGGAATCCCTCGCAGAACTGCCTTGCATATTTCGAAACGAAACAAATTCAAACCATACAAGCATCGTAAATTTCATAGATGGCAAGATTCTGACTATGATAGAAGAATACAATTTTGCCAGTGGTACAATAATAAATGTTCTGTAAATGTAAATTTCTACAGGGTGTTTCCTTAACATGCGGCAAAAATTCAGGGAGCTGTTCCTTGGACTATTCTAAGAATATTTTGTCCTTTGATGATTTTTGAAAAACCTCTTTGTTTCGAAGATACAGGGCAAACAAAATTTTAGATAATAACATTTTATTATGAAAAATTACATGAAAGAGATCGCTGGATTGGAAGAGGTGGACCTCATTTATGGCCTGCTCGTTCCCCGGACTTAAACCCCTTAGATTATTTCCTATGGGGCCATCTAAAATCATTAGTTTATACCACTCCAGTAGAAAATGTGGAAGACTTGCGAAATCGGATCATTGCTGGGTGTAACTTAATAAGAAATGATCCTGGTGTTTTTGAAAGGGTTCGGCAGTCAATGAGGAGAAGATTGGATGCTTGTATGCTGGCTGGAGGTGGTCATTTTCAACAGTTTTTGTAGGTTAAGTTAAATTTTCATGTAATTTTTCATAATAAAATGTCATTATCTAAAATTTTGTTTGCCCTGTATCTTCGAAACAAAGAGGTTTTTCAAAAATCATCAAAGGACAAAATATTCTTAGAATAGTCCAAGGAACAGCCCCCTGAATTTTTGCCGCATGTTAAGGAAACACCCTGTATAGATCGATCATTTGGACTAATGTGGCATATATTGTCAGTAATGGAATAATGAATAGTTTAAGGCGTTCACGACCGGATATACTAGTATAAAAAGAGTCCTCCAGGCTTATTGGCCATGGTCCATTAGGAATAATTTCACCTAACGTTTCGCCTACAACTTCGTTAGGCATCTTCAGAGGATTCTCGGTCTAAGGTTGTACCTCGAACGCCGAATTTCTGACACTGACGTGTTCGAACCGAAAGCGTCATCTGCGCGCCGGTTTATGGCGGGAAAAAGTGGCGCGTCTACGTGTGCGATGCTGATTGGCCCGTCGCTCCTGCTTCGTATCGGCTTGATCTTGATCTTTCCTAAGGTCGGTAACCAGGCGCTATGCAAGAAAGGGGTTTCTTCTTTTCTGTTTATGTTATTTTTGTGTTTATAAATTTCAATGGCTTCCATGTTCAGCTTGGGATAGTAACTTTTGATATTGGAAATAATCTCCGCTTTTGAGAAATCTATGTTGTGTCCATCTATTAGCGCATGTTCTGCTAGTGCAGATTTTTCTGTCTGATTCAGTGATTTCAATGATAAACAGTATCACTAGGTGGCAAAGCCGCTCTTGTTTAGACCACATATTTTTGAAAGGATGTAAAAATCTCGAACATTGTACTTCGTGAAAATAGATGTGACTGACCATTATTCAACTCACATCGACTTGCCTGTTGGTAGTATTCAAGAACGACCAATAGACGAACCGATATGCAAATACATCATAAACTATGAAAAACTTAGAGCTGATCTTTCTGATTGTAATTGGGAATATTTTTATAAAGTGAAGGATGTAAATGAAAGTATAGATTATTTAATAGGTAAACTTACCGGATATATAGAGAAAAACACGCAAAAAATTGAAATACATCATCTAAGAAAAAGAAAGGAATGGATTACCGTGGGTTTAATGAAAGCTATAAAAAAAGAGTTAATTCATTCAGAAAATACAAAAATAATCCAGAGAATCTGAATTACAAAAGGGACTATACTCAATACAGGAATGCACTTCAGTCTGTCATTAAGCGAGCGAAAATATCACATTTTAAAAGAAAATTCGAACAAGGTGGTGGTGATAGCAAATCGATATGGCAAGTCGTGGAATCAATAAATAAAAATAATGTTAAAAGAAAAAAAGTAACTGGTATTCGCGATTCCAAAAATAACTTGATCGAACATGAGCCTGAGATGGCAGATCTTTTCAATGAATTTTTCTCTTCGGTTGGTCCGAAATTGGCTGAAGCCATACGAAGGCCCAAAAATAATCCAATTAAACCACATTCTTGCAAAAATTCTTTGTTTCTCGTACCTGTAACAAATGTGGAAATAAGAGAGTTAATTAACGCATTAGGAAATAATAAGTCACCGGGAATAGATGTAATAAAATCAGAAACGCTCAAGAGAATAGTAGATCACATAACTTTGCCTCTGACACATCTGATCAATAACATAATGATACAGGGAATAGTACCGAAATGCTTTAAAATTGGTATCATAACACCCCTATTCAAAAGTAGAGACAGAGAAATATTATCGAATTATCGGCCTATCACCTTAATTAGTAATGTTGGAAAAGTTTTTGAGAAAGCACTTAAGAACAGATTAGTCGACTACCTAGAAAAGTATAAACTAATATCGGTGAATCAATTTGGATTTAGGAAGGGTATCTCTACTCAGGATGTTATCACTTCATTAACTTCAAAAATACACAAAAGTTTAGAGAACGGTAAAAAATGTTTAGCGATATTCCTGGATCTAGCGAAGGCTTTCGACACTGTCCATCATAGACTGCTGTTGGATTCCTTGCGGGATGTAGGTATAAGAGGAAAAGCAGAAGATCTTATGAAAAGTTATCTCGATGATCGTGAGCAGTGTGTTCGAGTGGATGCGTCTATCAGTGGCAGAAGTAAAGTTGAATATGGGGTCCCTCAAGGGACAGTGATCGGTCCAATCCTCTTCATTATATATATGAACAACTTACTAACTCTAAATACAGAGGGATCGATTTCTAGCTTTGCTGATGATACGGTCATTTTTTATGAAAGTCAAACGTGGGAAGAACTCAAGAGAAGGGTAGAAGGTGATTTTGCTGTTCTGATGGATGCTTTTGGTTCGAAGATCTTAACCATAAATTTTGATAAAACTTGCTTTCTCCCATTTAGCTGCGGTGCAGATAACTGTCCTGATTATGATAGATTATCTTTCGGTGAAAACAATGAAAAAACTGAAATCCTAGGCAGAAAGCATGTCAAATATTTTGGAATAATAATTGATTCCCACTTAAGGTGGAATATCCATATAGATAGGATGGTTTTCACATTGAGGAGTTTGCTATGTAAGTTTAGATATCTCAAACAAATTTTGGACTTACCTTCTTTAAAAACCATATATTACGCACTTGAAGAATCTAAGCTAACCTATGGAAATCTGGCTTGGGGTACAGCACCTTATTGCTATTTAGAAAAAGTTGAAAAAATCCAGAAAAAATTTTTGAAGATCATCATGGGCAAGTCGATTATGTATCCATCTGATGAATTATACAGGGAATCTAAGATATTGGATATGAGGCAACTGTATTTTCTCAAATCGGTAATTGATACTTTTGGCAAAAAACGAAAACTCAATTATATTGATCATCAGCACAATACACGATCTAAGGTTCAGGAAATACTTCGAACCCAATACGCATCCAAATCGATATCCCAGCGGGCCTCTGAATACTTGGCGGATAGACTTTATAATTATCCCCCATTGGAAGTGAGGAAATCGGTTTCTGCAGCGATTTTCAAGAGAAAGGTGAGACTCTTTCTTGTAGACCAGCCGAGGCATAGGATAGCCAGCCTTTTCAGATTCAGTTGAGTCTCGTTTCTTGATTCTGTGATCGTCCTGTTTGAACCTGCCTTCCAAATTTAATAAAAAGTGTTATAGAAAAATGTCCAGTTATGTTGACAAATCATGTTAATTTTGTTATTTAGTGTTACGTTATAGTGTAGGACATTTGATTTGGTTGTTCACCTTACAGACAGGCTACGCCTTTGTGGGAATTCTTTTTATTTGTAGGGTGTTTGATTTCTGCAAATAAATTTATTATTATTATTAATATTATTTATTATTATTACTTAGATGGTTTTCGATGGCGACACCGTCTATTTGTTCATAAAACTCGCCTTTCCACTGAAAGTAGCTGGATGTTAGGCAAAGTTCAAAGAGCTTTGTTATGTCATTCGGGAATATCTCCGAAACGTAGTTTAGCGATTCCCTGATGAAAACTAATGTGATTAGAGACACAACATCAAAACTAACGAGTCGGTCATTTGGTCCCAACTGGATGTTCTGCAGCTTTTCTACAAACTGAGTAGAGTCCTTGACAAAGGTTTCCGTATTTCCCACATAAGGTCTCAACATCGTCGTTAAGACTTTGGCTAAATCGTATATGTTGGCGATTCGATGGTACTAACAATTGGTCTCAATGGGACATTATCCTTGTGAATTTTCGGAAGTCCGTATATGCGCGGAGCCCTTGCTCCACTCTTACAGATTCTCTTTTTAGTTTCTTCATCGAGAGAAGAAACTTTTATGAGAGCCTTTGTTTGTTTGATTTTGGATGAGGTAGGATCTCTTCTGAGTTTCCTGTAGTTTGAAGGCTTTTACAACTCCTTCATTTTGAATCTGCAACTCTGAGGAATCCATTACTACCGTCGCGTTTCCTTTATCAGCTGGGAGGATCACAATGGATGTGTCCTCATTGAGATTCTTTATGGCTTTGTATTCCCTGAAATTTATATTACTTTTTGATGGTTTAGCCTTCCTGATAATTCTGGAGGCTTCAGTCCGGTAAAGACCGAATTGCGGCCTCAACATTAGCTACTATATTCTCCACCGGAATTTGTTTTGTTCGAATAGATAAATTGTTTCCTTTTTCAAGGACAGATTTCTCCTCCTGTGTTAATGTCCTCTTGGACAAGTTAACCACAGTTTCTTTTCTGTTCGGAACTGAAGGAATATATGATTCCTGCAAGCGCGAGAATTTATTTTTGAGGCGTTTAGTATTGCTGAACATTCGACCCTCCATGGATTTTTGGGTTATGTTACTGATAGAGGCCCAGTCTGCTGGTGTTAAGGTCATTATTAAATTATTTTCTAAAAGCCTGATATTCTCGTCGATGTTGACAAGTTTCTGACGAGAATAACGAATCCTTTCCCTTAGTAAAGCGCACTCGGCGCGATTATATATTCTATGTGCTTGAGCACTGACAAAAAGCCGTTTAAAGCATACGAAGTTTGGAATGACATTTATATCGTTTGGGGTCACGGAGATGAAGAATTGCAAGCCTTCTTAACCCAACCTAACAGTAGGCACCCAAATATTCAATTCACAATGGAAGTTGAAAAGGATGGTGCACTACCATTTCTAGACGTCTTGGTAACTAGAAAGCCTAATGGGAAACTAGGACACAGGGTTTATAGAAAACCAACTGACAGATATCGACATAAGGAGGCCAATCATCACCCCAAACAGAAACGAGGAGTTATCAAAACACTCGTAGAAAAAGCCCGACGATTATGCGAGCTAGAGTTTCTGGAGGATAAACTTGAACATTGACAGAATGCATTCATCACCAATGGTTATAATACCAAAGAAATTCAGAGGGCAATAAGAACAAAAACTTCCACCCGTGATGATAACACATCACAAATCACACCTAACGGAAGAGCCATCTTACCATACATCCCCAAGGTCACAGATAGAATTGGTAAAATAATGAAAAGGCACAACACCGAGACCGTTTATAAGCCGACACAAAAACTTGGGCAAATGATTAAAACAACCAAAGACAAAGTCGACCCACTTTCACAAGCTGGTATTTACAGGATACCTTGTGACTGCGGCAAAGTCTATATTGGCACAACAAAGCGAAGTATTGATACCAGAATTAAGGAGCACGAACGATGCTGTCGACTGAATCAGACAGAAAAATCCGTACTAGCAGAACATGCGCTAATAGATGGACACAACATAGATTTCTCAAAAGCGGAGATTATTTCTAATATCAAAAGTTACTATCCCAGGCTGAACATGGTCCATTGAAATTTATAAACACAAAAATAACATAAACAGAAAAGAAGAGACCCCTCTCTTGCATAGCGCCTGGTTACCGATCTCAGAAAAAACAAAGATCAAGCCGATACGAAGCGGGAGTGATGGGCCAATCAGCATCTCGCACGTAGACGCGCCGCTTTTTCCCGCCATAAACCGGCGCGCAGATTACGCTTCCGGTTCGAACACCTCAGTGTCAGAAATTCAGCGTTCGAGTTACAACTTTAGACCGAGAATCCTCTGAAGATGCCTACCGAAGTTGTAGGCGAATCGTTAGGTGAAATTATTCCTAATGGAACATGGCCAATAAGCCCAGAAGACTCTTTTTATACCAGTAATGGAATAGTTAACCGACATTATCACTATTATTGGTCTGACGAAACTCCTCGCCAAATTATGGATAACGGAATTCAACAACGGCGATTTGGTTAGGTGCGTCAAGTTGGTGACTCACTAGTGGAATTTCGATATGAAAATATTTTGGGAATTTTGTGCTCATTTTGTGCCAATTTGTGCCGTATGTTACCAATTTTGTGCCCATTCAGTTTTCGAGATATTTCGAAATTTCAATATGAGTCACCAACTTGACGCTGTGACTCATATGTGGAATTTTGATATGGAAATATTTTAGGAATTTTGTGCTCATTTTGTGCCAATTTGAGCCGTATGTTACCAATTTTGTGCCCATTCAGTTTTCGAGATATTTCGAGTTTTCACTATGAGTCACCAACTTGACGCTGTGACTCATATATGGAATTTTGGAAATTTTCTTTTTTCGATGAATTGTGTCTATTTTGTGCCAATTTGTGCCGTATATTATGAATTTTGTGCCCATTCAGTTTTCGAGATATTTCGAGTTTTCTTTGAGTCAAGCGTCAAGTTGGTGACTCACATATGGAATTTTGGAAATTTTCTTTTTTCGATAAATTGTGTCTATTTTGTGACAATTTGTGCCGTAAGTTTCGAATTTTGTGCCCATTCAGTTTTCGAGATATTTCGAGTTTTCATTGTGACGTGACCAACTTGACGCTGGGACTCATATATGGAATTTTGGAAATTTTCTTTTTTCGATGAATTGTGTCTATTTTGTGCCAATTTGTGCCGTATATTATGAATTTTGTGCCCACACAGTTTTCGAGATATTTCCAGTTTTCCATGTTAATCATCAACTTTATGTGACTCACATGATAGTTAAACAATCCCCAAGTGAAAGCCATGCTCATGGTTGTCAATTCAGCATTTTTAATGCTAAATTTGGCAAATTTGATTCATGTTCAGCATATATTTTTAGCGTTTAGCATAAAATATATTATTGAGCGTATTTTCGGAAGGGAAAAGAGAAACATAATATTGACGGACTTTTATAATATTTCAAAATCAACAGATGAACAAGAACCCACTGAGTTGGTACTTCTTTCCATGGAAGTAGAAGAAGGGGAGGTAGCATATCCTATGTTTCCCTTGCTATGAAAGTGTCACCAAAAATCCGCCACGTTGCGGAGCCAAATTTATGGCGGGAATTTTTACAATTCGAAGTTTGTTCGATTCTCTTTTAATGACCAAAAGATGAATAAATAATGATCGAAACAAATCAAGGAGTCAAAATATCATAAACAATTGCTTTTAATGAATTGGTGAGTTGAATTACGTACGGAATGAATAATTTGTTCCTGTTACTAATCATACATTCTATTTTTTCAATTAAGGTACATACAAATTCAGATAATATGCAATGAAACAAATAGGTAAATTATCTCGTGTATTCCCATCAATTAAAATTGTATGCAACAATAATTAAACCATGTACATATTTACAAACGTCAAAAAATTTAGCTTTTCACCATTAATTGGCGAGTAAGATCAGCATATGCTGTACAAGAAACCATTTCTTATATGTTTTTCCACAACATACAACTGCCAAAACCAACGAACGAATAATAAATAAGGCCAAAATTGCAGAACCTACAGTTTAAAATACCTCGAAGTTGGCCATCTTGGGGTGCCAAATCCGGATTTGTTTCGGTGATACTTTTCAAACGGTATGCACCCTCCACTTTCTTTACCTCCATGATTCTTTCACTGTTACTCTCTTCAATGAAACGAACGAAGGAAGCGCGCAGAATTTTATAGCCCCAATAAATATTTATGAGCTTGCAACAACCGATATATTAACAGGAAATATTTAAACAAACTTTTAGTCGATACGGCCGGACATCTGGCTCTTTTTCTTGGGAATTCTTATCTCTGAATAAACGTGAGGCTATCGATAATATTCGAAGTATTTTCAAATCCAATTTCCCACCCGTTACGTGTATCATAATATGTTCAAGCACCCTTGGTCTTCGAGATTCAAAATTTCAAATGTTTGGAAAATCCATGTACCGTAACTTTTTTATCGTATATTTTTTCGGGAGCTGAGAAACCATAAAATGAAGAATGTGAAACATTGGTTTTTGTGAGGTATCAAAGCTTGAATCACCGAGATTCAAATTCAAGTTTGGATTTAAACGAACAGTTCTTCCGCATTCAGAAGTTTTCAGTAATTAGCATATCCATTTGTGAATATTAAGATATAACATATTTTATTAATGTCTATACCACATCAACAATAGGTATTTCAATTCATTCAAGTTTGAGAAAAACAGTTCTTACAATAAAAAAATGAAAATTTCACCCAGGACCTAGGAATATTTTGAAATATGATAACTCAGAACCCCAATATTCATTCACATTCAAGTGTTATGAGTCGAAAAAAAATTTATATTTCAGAAATAACTATGGAAAAAATATCAATGAAAAACTAGCACTTTCCGAAATGAAAAAGCATGTTTTTGGCATTTTCGGAACGCAAAACTAGCATATTTTGCTTTCCCTGAGATGGCAACACTGGCCATGCTTAATCCAACAAAAAAACACGCCTACAGAGGAGAAATAGCAACCCGTCTTTTACCAAACACGTGCGTCGTTGAAGACGTGCCGGAGGAGATCCTATTTCATATTGATTATGAAGAAAATTTGAAACGTCGAATATTCGAAACATGGTTTTCTGTACCTCAACCGAATATTATGATATCAGACTAATATTTTTTATATAAATCATTGAGAAATACAAATAACGTTCGTAAATGATTTCCTAAACGAGTATTCATCTATCTTTCACAGGAAAAACTAGGAATATTCCGAAAACTGAAGGAGCACACAATTCGTAACATAAAAAAAATTATCAAATTTCCAAATTAGTGACACACAGTGATAATTCGAAATATCTCAAAAACTGAATGGGTCCGAAATTCGTGACTTACTGCACAAAATAGACACAATTTATCGAAAAAAGAAAATTTCCAAAATTCCATATGTGAGTCACCAACTTGACGCCTGACTCAAAGAAAACTCGAAATATCTCGAAAACTGAATGGGCACAAAATTCATAATATACGGCAAAAATTGGCACAAAGTAGACACAATTTATCCAAAAAAGAAAATTTCTAAAATTCCATATGTGAGTCACCAACTTGACGCTTGACTCATAGTGAAAACTCGAAATATCTCGAAAACTGAATGAGCACAAAATTCGTAACTTACGGCACAAATTGGCACAAAATAGACACAATTGATCGAAAAAAGAAAATTCACAAAATTCCATATGTGAGTCACCAACTTGACGCTTGACTCAGTGAAAACTCGAAATATCTCGAAAACTGAATGGGCACAAAATTCATAATATACGGCACAAATTGGCACAAAATAGACACAATTCATCGAAAAAAGAAAATTTCCAAAATTCCATATATGAGTCACAGCGTCAAGTTGGTGACTCATAGTGAAAACTCGAAATATCTCGAAACTGAATGGGCACAAAATTCGTAACATACGGCACAAATTGGCACAAAATGAGCACAAAATTCCTAAAATATTGCCATATCAAAATTCCACATATGAGTCACAGCGTCAAGTTGGTGACTCATATTGAAATCTCGAAAACTGAATGGGCACAAAATTCGTAACATACGGCACAAATTGACACAAAATGAGCACAAAATTCCCAAAATATTTTCATATCGAAATTCCACTAGTGAGTCACCAACTTGACGCACCTGATTTGGTTTCAGTATATGGGTAGCGTTGAATAGAGATGGTGTTTCAGCCTATCACATATATGAAGATACTTTGGATAGGGAAATATAAGAAAATTTATTGCATCAGCATATCGAACCATTCATCGATAATCTTTCTTTACACTAATCAAGCAATGCATATTTTCAAAGGATGGAGCACCTCCTCATAATTCAAGGAATATTAAAAGTTTTTTGGACAGGAGGAACTCATTGGATTGACACAAATGAACCTGTAAAATGGCTGGCTCGATCACCTGATCTGTCACCATTAGATTTTTTTTTTGGTCATCTGAAAAATTTAATTTATAAGAACACTTTCACCACTCAGTTGAAGCAAGATGTGGAAAGTTGTTTAAGAATAATGCGAAGTGTGCATATTCTGAATTCCCTCAGAAATGTCAGAAAAAGATGCTGATTGTGCGCAGAGAACGCAGGTCGCCAGTTTGAGCATTTATTATAACTCAAAGTTTTGTGATTGTTGAAAAATAAATCTATAATAATACTCATAATACATTACACTCAATATCTTAAATCAACATACAAACTGTATTCGATACGAATATTTTCTCGAATGTGGCTTTTCGAAAGGACCAAACCTTGGAACAAACACAGTATCTGCCAAAAATGTTCAAAATATCTAACATTCGGTTGATATTTTTCGGGATAAAGACCCTTCAACGACTAGCGTTGCATATATGTAACGAAACAAGTGTTGTCAAAAAACCGACAACACAGCTTCATTTAACACTCTAGTGCAACGCCCATTGGCCGGAGTACTGCCCGAAGATGGCCCAACTCACATATCGTTCTATGGTCGCTGCGATTGTATGCTTTTTGTGAAGTGATATCGATAATTGATCGAAAATGGTTTTTCGGCTCGAGTAAGTACCACTAAATATTTGTCCTTCGATAAATATTGACAATTTTCTAGAATAATACTGTGGAATAGTTAACCTACGTGACTAAGTATTTGTTTTTATTATAGTCAATTGGGTTTTTCATTTATAAGCTGCAGAACTTCGCTGTTACTTAAAAGTAACGCACGCTGTTCATGGTGGACAAAAATGATATTTTTCATGACAAGAATTGTTCCTTTCAGAAGCGGGTTGACGTTAGAGGAGGCTATCCATATGGCGTACGATGATGGTATAGATGTTCGTGAAATATTTATTGAGCCCCCCGATTCGGATATTCTCACGGATGAAGAGTCCGGAGAGAAAGATAGTGGTGGAATGCTCGATAATCTTTCTGGACGACAACTATCCCAAAAAGCGGAAGTAATTCTGAACCAACCATCCCAAAAAACGGGAGTAATTCTGAACCAACCGGTAGCCTCCTGTTCACCCGAACCAGAAAATTCTTGACATTAAGAGAGTCTTCCGGGCTTATTGGCCGTGGTCTATTAGGAATTATTTCACCTAACGTTTCGCCCACAACTGCGGTAGGCATCTTCAGAGGATTCTTGGTCTTAGATTGTAACTCGACCGTTGAATTTCCGAAAGTGACGCTGGATTCGATCCGTTGGCCCCACTTATACCGTGATCATTGGCGGGAGAAGGTAGTGGGTTTACGCGCGCGATGTTGATTGGTCCATCGCTTCCACTTCGTATTGGTTTGATTTTAGTCTTTTCCAACACCGGCAACCATGCGCTATGTACTAAAGGAATTTCTTCCCTTCTGTTCATATTGTTCTTATGTTTATATATCTCAATGGCTTCCATGTTCATCCTAGGATAGAAACTTTTGATGTTTGAAATAGCTTCTGCCTTTGAGAAAACAATGTTGTGTCCATCTGTCAGAGCATGTTCCGCTACTGCGGATTTTTCTGTCTGATTGAGTCGACAGCATCGTTCATGCTCCTTGATTCTCGTATTGATACTTCTCTTCGTTGTACCAATGTAGACTTTGCCGCAGTCACAAGGTATCCTGTAAATACCGGGTTGAGAGAGTGGGTCGACTTTGTCTTTGGTAGTTCTGATCATTTGGCCAAGTTTTTGAGTTGGCTTATAGACAGTCTCTATATTGTGGCCCTTTAGTATTCTACCAATTCTATCGGTGACCTTGGGGATATATGGTAAGATAGCTCTTCCATTGGGGGTGACTTGTGAAGTGTTATCATCACGTGTGGAAAGTCTTGGTCTTATTGCCCTCTGAATTTCCTTAGCATTATATCCGTTAGCGACGAATGCATGCTGTAGATGTTTAAGTTCATCCTCCAGAAATTCCGGCTCGCACAATCGTCGGGCTCTATCTACTAGTGTTTTTATAACTCCTCGTTTCTGTTGAGGATGGTGATTGGACTACTTGTGTAGATATCTGTCAGTGTGGGTTGGTTTTCTATAAACCCTGTGTCCTAGCTTTCCATTAGGCTTTCTAGTAACCAAGACGTCTAGAAAGGGTAGAGCACCATCCTTTTCAATTTCCATAGTGAATTGACTATTTGGGTGCCTACTGTTAAGATGGGATAGGAAAGCATCCAATTCTTCAAGTCCATGACTCCAGACGACAAAAGTATCATCCACATAACGTAGCCATGTGGACGGTCTCTTAGTTGCCGCTTCAATTGCACTTTGTTCGAATTTCTCCATGAAGAAATTTGCAATTGCAGGACTTAGAGGGTTTCCCATGGCGCAGCCATCTATTTGCTCATAGAATTCGCCTTTCCACTGAAAATAGTTGTGGGCGAAACGTTAGGTGAAATAATTCCTAATAGACCACGGCCAATAAGCCCGGAAGACTCTCTTAATGTCAATATATCCGGTCGTGAAAGCCTGAAACTATTCAGAAAATTCTTGTTTGAAAGACCCGGGATGAAAGATATCACTTGGTTGAAGGGTGATTTTGAAGAAATGCCTCAACAATTTCCTCAGCCAGATTACACTAGATATGACAACATGAGTTACATCGATATTTTTGAATCTTTTTTGGATGAAGATATAATGCAACTACTTGTTGATGAATCGAATAAATATGCACTTTTCTGCAACAAACCTCATCCGAATATAAGTGAAGATGAAATGAAATGCGTTATTGCAATTCTGATAGTAACAGGCTATAATGAATTACCTGGAAGAGACTATTACTGAGATTCGAAAGCAGATATGAAAAATGCGTTAGTATGTGATTCTATGAGGCGAGACAGATTCAGGCAGATTCTAAAATATTTGCATTGTAGCGATAATACAAAACCCCATTTGGAAGATAAAATGTGGAAACTACGTCCACTCATGGACCTTTTGAAACGCAAGTTCATCGATAATTGGATTCCTGAGCAACAGTTGGATTATGACGAATCCATGATCAAATATTTTGGAAAGCATTCCTGTAAACAGTTTATACGTGGGAAACCCATCAGATTTTGATACAAGATGTGGTGTCTCAATTACATTTCTGGCTACCTTATCAATTTTGATTTGTACCAAGGCAAAAATCCACGTGGGAATTCTAAATATGAGGTCCAATTTGGAAAATGTGCTGCCCCTTTGATAAATATGATCGATGAATTTCCAGAACATTGCAAACATCTTCCAATCAAGTTTTATTTCGATAATCTTTTCACAAGTTTTAATTTGCTATATTATCTAAAACAGAAAGGTTATGATGGAACCGACACGATGAGAGAGAATAGAATTCCCAAAAGTTACAACTCACCCTCAAAAAAAGTAATGAGTAAAACGAACAAGAGGGGAGACTTAGTCAGTGCTATTGACAGAGAAGATGGAATTCTGATCACTAAATGGATGGAAAATAATGTAAGGATAGTAGCATCTACATGTCATGGTATCAATCCAGTTACTCAGGCCAAGAGATATTCTCAATCAGAGAAAAAAATCATCCAGGTATCCCAACCAAAACTTATAACAGAGTACAATAAATGCATGGGTGGCACAGATTTTATGGACCAACAAATTTCCAGGTACAGAATCTCTTTACGTAGAAAAAAGTGGTGGTGGTCAATATTCACTTGGCTCCTTGATGCAGCTGTAGTGAACGCTTGGATCACATCTAAAAGATGCAAACATCTTCCACCACTAAGTCAACTGGAATTCAGGAGAGAAATAGCCCAAGCATATCTCTCCAAATTTGGCTCAGTTCCTAAGGGAGCAGGGAGACCTTCTACATCTAGGTTAAGTACCTCAAATAACAGAGTATCTGACAACTTGGGATATGACAGGATGGATCATTTACTCACCACCATCCCCAATAATAAGAGACGTCGTTGCGCTGGAGAAGGATGTACATCCAGTGTACGTTTCATGTGCCTAAAATGTGATGTGGGACTCTGCTTGGAGTGTAATGTCAAATTCCATAGAAAGTGAACATGATCTAAATTTTTGTATCCCTGAAACTGCTAGCGTTACTTATATGTAACATTATTTTTTGTGAGAAATATATATGTTTTTTTTTTAAACTGCTTGAATTAAAGTTGTTCAATAAACCTCTTCAAATAAGAATTTCAGAGATATACTTGTATTACAAAGAAAAAAATAATTCCGCCCTTAGAGGGTTAAAACATGCATCACGTGCCACCCTATTATCGTCATGGGCTAAAGGAAAACTTTTTAACACGTCATATTTCTCATAATTTTCGAACATTTCCATATTGCCGGCAATAACGACTTCGAATGCTAATAATTGACAGTTGTTCTGAACAGAGATCAAACCACGGAGAATTGAATCAAGTATTCAATCACAAAATAATTATGACACCATGCGTAGAGACATCGGTTTTACAAAACTTCGATTGTACCGTTAAATTAATTGGAGCCACCGCGATTCGATGAAATTTCAAAACGAGTGATTCGATTGGTTCGAATTTACGTAAGGTTTTTTAATCGTTCAATTAAAGCTTTGTGAAACCCGCCCATAGTATTCTGTGATTAAGGCTACTTAATACTCAATAATTATTCAAATTTCATATACAAACTATATTTTTCATGATATCTGAATGAATCTGAGAGCTATGTATTATGTATGATATATTTCTGAAACGAGAATGAGAATGAAAAAAGTGCCTTTATAATATTTTTATTTCAACATCCTAGCACAAACAGAAACGGAGATAATGGCCAAAGTTGAAATCGCCCAAATTTCAATTTTGACCTATAACTCGAAAACAAAAGAAGATGTAATAATGCAGTTGATGGCATTATCAGTTTCTCTAAAAAAGACCACCGTAACGTGCCATTCATTTTTCTCTATCTCGTTATGTTAAAAAGTTGTAGTTCATGTATCACCAATTTTGCCCACCCTGTACAATGCATGATGCCATCAGCATCATAGTCGCTTTTGAAATATAAAGGAACAACTCCTCAGGTTACCACTGTGAATAAAAATAGATTTCCCCTCTTCAAGGGGACTCCAACAACTTCAGCTCAATTAATTTCTAGGTGTCACATCTTTCTGGCCAAAACTCCTCATGACAGAGTTGCCTTTGTGAAAAGTAATAACCTTTGTATTAACTGTTTGTGTGGGTGATATCTCGTCCGAATTTGTACATCGTCAGTTACTTGCAGAATATGTCAGTATCATTGCCATACAACGCTGCATTTGAATTCTCGTAAATCTGGTACCTTTAAGATAGCAGCTCCTGAGGCAACCGCTTCGGGTTCAGTAGGGTTAGATGAAGATGATTTGACAAAATTTAGGGCCCTAAATACGACGAAGACACTACTTCAACTGCCGAAGTTGATATAAGGAGATAGTCGAGGAAAATTCCGTGTTCTTCTTGATACCGCTAGCATGGCTAATTTCATGAGTGAACATTGTTTTAATCGTTTGGGGTTGAAGATAAGACGTTGTTCAGTGCCTATAGAAGGACTGAACAATCAAACTTCTAAGTCAACTAAGGGCATCACCCAATGTTTAGTAAAACCATGTGATAAGGATGGTCCTACCTTCTCTTTTGAATCTATTATTCTCCCAGATCTCTATTCGAACCAGCCAAAAATACAAGTTGATGTTCATGATTGGTCTCACGTAAAAATTTGACACTGGCAGACAAAAGATTACCGACATCTGGCCCTATAGATATGCTATTTGGAGCTAAGCTGGTACCTTTCATATTGGGTCTTGAACGTATCTTTGGCAGACAGGTTATTCCAGCGGCACTTGAAACTGTTTTTGGTTGGGTTTTACAGGTAAAGATAAAATGCTCACCAGCTAACACTTTACTTCTAAGTTATTATTATTATTATTATTAGAAATTGACAAGAGTAGAGGTAAACCTATAAACTCAAAAATGATAAAAAATTACAAAATGAAACTGAGAGAACTTTCGAGAAGCTATACAAGAAAAGAAGAAAAAAGGAAATATTCATATCACCACACAGTCAAAATATTACACAACCGAAACTGATTCCCGTTGCTGGTCAGACCACCTATCTAAGGAGTTCTTGAATGTGTTGACTGTTCCTGAATTCACAACCTCACTGGGGAGTCGGTTCCACGTTTCGAACACTCTGTTAGGAAGAAAGTGGCTTCTTTGCGTTGTTCTAAAGTTCTCCTTGGCGAGCTTGAAGGAGTGTCCCCTCAGAAGTCGGCCCCGATTGAGAGGAAAGAGAAATGACATGTCCGTACCAAAAAGAGAGTGAAGTGCTCTATATGTGACAATTAAGTCGCCTCTTGTTCTGCGGTCCAAAAACGAAGGCAGATTGAACATTTGCAATCTTGATCGATAGTTTGGACGAATTCTACCAAATGGAATGCGGGTGTTCCATCTCTGAACGGACTCCAACAGTTCCTGATCTGCTCTTAGATTAGCCCACCAAACAGGGCCGGCATACTCCAAGATAGGACGCACGTAGGTGGGATAAAGGGTCCTGCCTGTAGCTATATCGCACCCCGAAAATGTTTTGGAAAGCCGGTAGGTCATCTGCTTGGCCTTGGACACCGCCACCGAAATATGAGAAGACCAACTCAAGTTGTCAGTGACGATAACACCCAGGTCGCAATGCTGGGAGACAGAGGCTAGCCGCTGCTGATCAATGAAGTAGGGAGTCCTGGGATTTTCTTTACCGATATGAAGCACACAACACTTCTCGACATTGAGGGGCAGCATCCACTCCCGACACCACACAGACAGACGAGTGAGATCTTCTTGGAGGTGACTATTGTTGGATAGTGGACGGTTATATATTTTTGTGTCGTCTGCAAACATTGCACAGTTGGATTGGAAAAGGCAAGGAAGATCAGAAGTATAAAGTACAGAAAGAACAGGACCAAGCACCGAACCCTGTGGAACTCCGCTTACGACCCTCTTGGTGGAAGAGGAAAAGCAGTCACCAACTCTAACTCGAAAAGTTCGCAGGGTCAAAAAATGATTTTATCCATGAGAGCAGCGGTCCTCTCACCCCCAAATACTCAAGCTTCCTCAGAAGACGACAGTGGGGAACACGATCAAATGCACGTGCGAAATCAAGGTAAACTACATCTATTGGACTGCCAGAATCAACCCACCTAGTCCAGTCGTTGACACAAGGGAGTAGATTTGTGATAGTTGACCGAGCCGGAAGAAACCCATGCTGCTCCTTCGGAATGATGTCATGTTGTAGGGCAAACTCTATCAACCTATCGCTTATTATCCTCTCGAGGATCTTGCAAACACTGGATGTTATGCTCACTGGTCGATAATTCTGAGCGGAAAGCTTATCGCCCTTTTTGAAGATAGGTGTAACAGAGGCGGTCAACCAATCTTGAGGGAGCCAGGACGAGTGGATAGAATGTGAGAAAATGATGGAGAATGGAACAGCCAAGGCCCCGGCACAGGAACGCAACAACTGCGACGTAATCCCATCGGGACCCGGAGCGGAACCCCTTTTGATCTTTGAAATATAAGTGAGAACGAGCCCTTCATTTACCTCAATATCCCCCACTTCATCTTCACTACGCGGAAATACCGGATCGTACATGAAATTATCAGACTCCGATACGAAAGCAGATGCGAACGTCGCAGCCATCACGTCAGCAACTTCAATAAAAGTATCGCAGGCTTCACCAGAAGAGTTTCGTATGAATGGCACTGCCACTTTACCATTTATGGACGAACGAAGATACTTGTAGAACCTTTTCTTGTTTTTAGACGAGACCAAATCATACTCGAATTGTTTCTTAGATTGATGGATTGTTGATGAGACGATGTTTGAAAACACTCGATGGTTGCGATAGTCTTCAATTGATCCGCTGCGTAAATATCGTTGCCATAGTGACTTCTTTTTACGAATCATAATCAATATGGATCGGTTAATCCATGGTTTCAAAGGGTTGAGTCTTTCCTCTGAGGTAGTAGTGCAGGCAGTCACAGCGTCATCAATTATATTAGTGAACAACCCCCAAACATCCTAAATAAATAAATAAATAAATAAATAAACAGCTTTATTTTTCTACAGGTTGAAACCCAATTACAGAAAAATTAACAACAATATCTCAAAAAAAAATAATAAGGAAAAAATCTAAATAAATGAAAATTAAATGAAAATTATCTCGCACAACTGAGAAATCTTTGCTTCACAGTGGTCAGACTATCAAAGAAAATATCACAAGTCTCACAAAAGTTGTTCATGAGGCTACACATATGCTGAATGGGCGTCCGAATCATGCAATTATTCCTGCGAGGAACCAAATAGAACAACGGCCTGGATCTCAGATTGGACCTCGGAGCGTAAAAGTTAAGTTTTTCCAGTAGGTAAGGACAATCAACGCTACCGTGAACCAGCTTGTATAAAAATATGACCGCCTGCAAACCCCGCCGATCAGCCAAAGAGACAGCGCCGAATTTACCCAAGAGAGCAGTATGATCGGTACCTCTCGGGGGATAAACACCTTCCTCTCTATATGAGAGAAACTTATACAATCTCCGCTGAACCGACTCCAAGCGCTGACTATGACAGGAATATATAGGATGCCAAATCAAAGACGCATACTCAAGTTTAGTTCTCACCAAGGTGTTAAACAGGAGAACAAGTGTTTCGGAATTTTGAAAGTATCTTGCGTTGCGAACTATGAAGCCATACAACTTAGAAGCAGCACTCAGCAAATCGTTTATGTGAGGAATAAAAGACATCTGACCATCGAACAGAACTCCCAGATCCCTAACAACGTTCAATCTCAATAACTCAACATTTCCCAAAAAATAATCAAACATAATTGGTTCCACTTTTCTCGTAAAGGAAACAATATTACACTTAGAAGAGTTCAACTTCAAACGATTATGCTCACACCATTTCAATAACTTCACCAAGGCACCTTGCAATTTATGACAGTCTTGCATACAAGTTACCCTAATATAGAGCTTAAAATCATCCGCAAATAGCAGCCCATTCACATCGACCGCACGAATCAAATCATTGACAAACAGGATAAACAGAAGTGGGCCGAGATTAGAACCCTGAGGCACACCAGATTCAGACAAATACTCAAAAGAACGAAAACCCTCCACAAAAACATACTGTCTGCGACGCAAGAGATAGGACCCAAGGAGACACGACAACCGCGTACTGAACCCATATCTGTGTTCCAATTTACTCAGCAAAATCTGGTGATCCACTCTATCGAAGGCCTTCTGGAAGTCCGTGTAGACGACATCAACCTGACCGGAATCATCCAAGGTTTCGAAGAGAAACTGAGAAAACGTAGCCAAATTTGTTAAACATGATCTCCCAGGCATGAAGCCATGCTGCTCCTGACATATCTGATTCTTGATATGTGGAAATATTTTGTTGTAAATAATTATTTCTAGGATTTTGGAGAAATTTGACAACAAGGCTATTGGGCGATAATTCCTGATCATGGCTTTATCCCCAGACTTCAGTATAGGGATTATCTTCGCCACCTTCCACAGAGATGGATCCTCTATGGATGTCTGAGAAGAGAGAACCGAATGCCAGTCGTAGTTTGAAAGGATCTCTCGAACCTGTGGGTAGTCAATTCTGCTCCTCAGCCTTATCTGTTTACAATCATTAACTAATGTATTGAGCTGAATTTGAGTTGATAAAACTACGTGGTCTGATCGTCCAAAAGGAGGTAGATAATCAATGTCCGAGACGATGTTGGCATCGGAACAGATGAAAAGGTCAAGCAAAGAAGGAACCTGGCCCTCTCTGTATCTAGTGGGTTGAAGAATAAGCTGTTGGAGACCGTTATTGATGATAAGATCAGCATAAGGTAGGGATGGAGATTTTGGTGATGGATGGTGAAGTAGGGGCCACTTCAGATTAGGACAATTGAAGTCACCTGCTATAAAGGAAGTTTCATATATCCTAGAGCTCTCAGACAAGAAAGCCGCCAACTGAAGGTCATCAGGGCAGGGACGAGGTCGATGAATACAACCGATGAAAAGTACAAAATTTTGCTCTGATATTTCGAGAAATATATTGTTAATACTGGACCACTTCTTACGAGTCTCCCTCACTTTGAATGATGAGGTGATATTCTGGCTCAGGTATATACAAACTCCTCTGTAACCAGGAGTAGTTACACTATCATCCCGATATAGGGTGTAGTTAGGGATATCGAACATGGTGTCTGGAATATTCGGTTGTAGCCAGGTCTCTGTTATCAGCACTATATCAGGTTTTTGTATTTGAACTACCGATAAAAATTCTGAAAACTTGGATGACAGTGATTGAATGTTAGTGTAAAGTACAGGCCAGATCAAGAAATCACCTAGTTTTTTGATGTTTAATTAGAAGTTTTTGACGAAGTCACTATAGTTGGGACACCCTGTAGATACTTTATGGTGAGGTTGGTTTCACCAGCTGCTTGACGTCGTCTCAGCTCAGTACGAAGCGCGTTGAGAAAAGATACCTGCTCTCTCGTCTTATCATCATATATGGTAACATGGCGAAAATCTGGATGACCCCTCAGTTTAGATTTATTCCTCGATATATCCCTCACACATTCAGGTGATGAAAAAACTGCTCGAATCCACCTAGGCTTGCTACTGTCTTTAGATGGCAGACGACTTGACTTTAGAAGAAATTGACCAGCGCCCTTCCGAATGTGCTCGACGATATTATGTACACTGGCTGTATCCAGCGCAATGTCTGCCTTTTCAGGGACGTTAGTTATTATTAGGTTATAAGATTTTTCCACATGGCTTAAAATCTCAGTCAAATCATTACGTTCCGAAGGACAAGCAGAAGAAGCATCCAATCTCGAGGTAACAGCAGCAACCTCATCGCGAAGTGCCGAGTTGGCCCTATGCAAACTGGCTATTTCTGACTGACAGCCATCGATCGCGTTCTGATGCTTAGAAAGTACACTACTGTGCTCATGGATTGCCGCGGTGCAATCTGCTAATTGATTGAACAGGTCGTCCTGTCTTTTCTCGATACGTTCAACACTTGTAGCAATTTTTTTAATACTGTCCATGAGGGCATTGAAATGTTGAGCGGTAATTGGCATGTCACCGTCAGATAAAGATTGAGATGGCTGAGGAGATGATAGGAGAGCGTGACGTGAAGAGGAAGAATTACTACGTAATCTTCTCTCCTGTGAACCACATAAATGGCAAGCCCATTTCTCTGCGCCTTCATTCAGAAAGTCAATCTCGACGACAGAGAGACCCACACACTCTGCATGAAAATCTTTCTGACACCTTACGCAAGCAATGGACATCTGAGATGTTCCTATCTGTTTTCTGCAGGTAGTACAATTTCGCGGCATTATGAGGGATAGTAAGGAGCAGGAATAATAAGAGTGACAGTTAGACTCTTCACTTCAATGGGCCGCTAAAGAAGGCTTTTCACAGATGTATATAAGGCCACGATCGTGAGGAACCTAGGAAGGGGATTGAAAGCGGTCGGGAATACGCGGAGTTTTCGAAGTTGAAAACGAAAATTCAGCAACCGCCAGCAACAAGCAACGTGGACCCACTGCAGCGGTGAATACGGAAGCGGGGCGTCTTGCAAAAGAGGGGCCCACCAAGGTCAACCAGTTATGGGAAATCCTCCAGCAAGCGTATAAGCGGAAGAATTATATTGTAAATATATGGAATGAAATTGATGACAACTCGAAATGATTCATGGAAAACATGAACTCCTCGTCACCAATAAACGTAAAAACTCAACTTCAATATGTAAACAGAAGTCTAAGGACTTACTTGTGTAAAACACAATTGATTTACTCGATACACTTCAGTTAATGAAATTAAATTGAAGAGCAACTCGTGGACAGGTCTGTACTTCTCGAACTCTCACAGCAAGTGTTGTCACGTCGCCCTTGAACCCCAGCTCGATTTCACACTTCAAAAATTTTGGGAGTTAGATCAGGTTTCTAAAACTAGTCCCACGCTGTTTCATGATGATCTCAAATGTGAAAATATATACAAAAACTCAGTTAGTCGAGACATATCCGGAAGATTTGATGTTTCTCTTCCATTTAAGCATAAAGACCCTGACATTGGAGATTCATACTCACAGGCACTCCGACGATTCATTTCCTTAGAGACTTGGCTCCATAAAAACCCTCATTTATATACAGCATATTCTGACTTCATGAAAGAATACTTTCAACGTCAATATATTTTTGAGGTTATCCCATGTGACAAGTCTTCATCAGTCTTTTATTTGCCTCATCATTGTGTTATGGAAGCAGATAGCACATCCACTAAGCTCAGAGTAGCGTTTGATGCAAGTGCCAAGAGTTCAAGTGATATAAGCCTGAATGATACGCTTTTCTCAGGTCCAAAGCTTCATCGGGATTTATG
This sequence comes from Hippodamia convergens, assembly GCA_038502775.1. NCBI lineage: Eukaryota > Metazoa > Arthropoda > Insecta > Coleoptera > Coccinellidae > Hippodamia > Hippodamia convergens. The sequence continues at coordinate 109,459 of JAVSIQ010000800.1, read as the reverse complement.
TGTTATTCTTTTGAAGTTTCGAATTCATAGAGTAGCCTTTATTTGTGATATCAAACAAATGTATTGTCAGATATTAGTGCAACCTGAACATAGAAGATTTCAGAGATTTCCCTGGCGTTTCTCCAGAAATGAGGTTGTAAAATAGTTCACTCTTGATAGAGGTACTTTTCGTGTGTCTTCTGCACCTTATTTGGCCATAAGGACTCTAAAGAAGCTCGCATATCTAGAACAAGAAACTTTTCCTGCTGTTGCTAAATTGATAGAGGAATCGATCTACGTCGATGATTTCTGAGCAGGCGCACCGTCCATTGATGAAGCCCTTCATTTACATACAGAGTTGATCGCTCTACTCAAAAGAAGAGGTTTTGAGTTGCGAAAATGGGCAAGCAACCATCCTTCTGTTCTTGCCGCTGTTCCTATAGCAGATACACAAATACCACTCAGTTTTGAAAAAGATGGTCCCAAATTCATAAATGTTTTAGGTCTCCAGTGGAATACCACTTTAGATGTCTTTTCTTACTCCTCTGAAACTAATTGTGCAAATACGCATTCTTTCACAAATTGCAAGGATTTTTGACCCTTTAGGTTTTTTATCGCCTGTTATCCTCACTGTCAAACATATCATGCAGAGGTTGTGGCTTTCAAAATGTGACTGGGATAGCCCAGTCAATGAAAACATTTTGGAAGCTTGGAATCTCTTTAGATCACAGCTTTCTGAATTGTCCAAAATACAGTTACCTAGATGTCTGATTTCGGAGAGCGTATCTCGCGTGGAAATGCATGGGTTTTGTGACGCTAGTACAACGGGTTATGGCTGTGTAATATAGCTCAGATTTATTGCCACTTCTGGAAGAATTAAAATTTCTGCAAAATCGAGAGTGGCCCCCCTTCTGGTTGTTTCTTTGCCACGATTAGAACTTTAATATCTTCTTTGAAGGAAGCTTATTCAGAGCTTCTCTCGATGATTCTATATATGCATGGTCCGATTCGCAGGTTACACTTGCTTAGCTTGTCGTTGTCTCTCTAAATGTGACCGATGTTTTCGTTCTAAACCGCAAACGTTTGTACCTTTTATGGCGGATCTACCGTCTTTTCGAATTTCGCAAGTAGAGGCATTCTCGCACGTTTCTTCAGATTATGCTGGTCCTTTTTCTGTACTCCAAGGAAAGCATAGAGGTGCAAAAACCGTCTTTTCGTATGCTGCACTACAAAAGCAATACATCTCGAACTGTCTTCATATTTATCGACTGATACATTCATAGCAAGCTTTCGTCGCTTTATTGCCCGGAGAGGGAGTACTTATTTGGTGATCATAATTAACTCAAATTATTTGCGCAAACTGCCGCCAGAAAACTGTCAATCACTTGGCATTTCTATCCTCCTGCAGCGCCACATTTTAATGGCCTTAGCGAAGCTGGGGTTAAATCAGTCAAGAGACGTATGAAGAATTCTATACGTTACTTACTCAGATTGAGGCACTTTTCAATTCGCGGCCCCTTTCTGCCATTAGTGAATATCCGAAAGATCTTACCCCTCTCACTCCGGGTCATTTCCTGACCATGGAAACGCTAAATAGTTTTCCGGAACCTGACCTATCGAACATTTCATTAAATCGGTTATCGCGTTGGCAAATGTTGCAGACAATGGACTCTGATTCTCGGAAACGATGGAAGGAAGAGTATTTGCACACGTTACAGCAGCGTTCAAAATGGTTAAAATCTTCGCCCAATATCGAAATGGGTATGTTGGTTGTTGTTAAACATGAGTCTAGACCTCCTTCAGAATGGACTCTCGGACGAGTGGTGAAGTTACACCCTGGGGAAGACGGGGGAGTTCGGGTAGTTACTTTGAAAATGAAAAATGGGACATGTCAGCGACCTGTCGTTAAATTATGCCCTTCACCTGGTCAATTTTCATAATGCAGTTTTTTTTATTCATAAAATTTATAGTATTTTTTTTTCTTTTTCTATTTGTTTTTGTAACAAAGAAAAACAAACAAGTTTCTGGTGGATGGAAAATGTTGTAATCAGGGTTACTCCCTTATTTTGTTAATTTAAATTCGGGTATATTTTATTATGTATGCGAAATGCTTCTTTTTTGTGGACCGAAACATGTGTGGCCATACGCAAGGCCAGTGAACAGTCAGTATTAAATGGAGATTGAATACGAATACAGCTATCAACGGTTTTTCCAATTCTATATTTTCGACAATTATTTTGGTTTCAACGCTCGTTGTGCGAATTCTTTTGTAGTCGATACAGAACTGATTTCTGCAGTGCATAGAGAGAGCGCTCTCAAAGATTACGACACCATAAATTCGGTAAGACTACAAAATTCAGAGAGCATTTTGCCGTCAAAATTAGTTTTCATTTTATTGGTAAACAATATTGAAAGAAAGGTCCTTCGAGAAAAGTCTGTTTACGACAGTTATTCTTCATGTATTTGAAAAATATGGAGAGTTTTCAATATATTTCGTTTTGTTTTATGATTGATTCTTTCGGTGGACTCGATTGAAACCACCGGGAGGCAACTTCATTTTAAAAATTCATTTATCCTTTTGGGAAAAAAATTCATTTTTTTGTAACTCGTGGATTCGAAATATGAAGACTATTTGGAATTATTTGAAAATATTCGTTTTGATAATAAATCCGAAGATGAAGAGGATACGGATCCCAATGAGGAATTAGATCGAAATAAAAATGCGACAGAGGACGGAGATGAAACCGTTGAAGGTGAAATATCAGGACAGCTGATATCAAAAGAAGATGAAGTTGAAATGAATGCGACCATTCTTCTTTTGATATCACCGAAGATTTCGCTACCGCTACCTAGCATAAATTAAAAGCGCTCCCAAAAATACCCGTCCGGTGAATGCGACCATTGGCTTGCTCTTCATGCAAGGGGCCTATGCTCGAATGACAAGTCAAATTGTTTTTTTGAATTTCATTACAAAAAAGAATGAAAATTATTATGTTTTTTTTTCCATTGCACTCTTTGAATTTCGTTTATGTTATATTTAAATTATAAGAAATGATGAAAAATATTGTAGCTCTTATCGCCCAGTGGTTTCGCTGTGGAACCACCGATTTTTTCGAAATCTAATAAAAAAAACAAATTTTATATAGATATTGGTCATCTACGAGGCCCATTGATTGATAAAATAATGATAAAAAAACACGATAAAAAAAAAATCTGCCCGGAAGGGTTGAGCTAAATTTGTCATTAGAAGTACGTGGGCCATGTATGCTATCTCAATCTGACGCGCTCGAGTATGGAGATGTTACAGTTTTTATTTAACATTTTTGAAAGCCTATAGCTGCTTCCTCTAGCGATGAAAAGGTATACATTATTTAATATTCTTTTCTTTTTATCATCTGAGCTTTGCAACCCGATAGGTTTCTATGACGCTCGGGTAAATCCAAATTTAGCATCATGGGCTCCCCTACTACGTGTTCAGCCAAGGAAAATATCTAATGATATTGGAAATAACCTTCGCCTTTTTAGAAATCTATATTGTGTCCATCTGTTAGACCATGTTTCGCTGGTGTGGATTTTTCTGTGTGATTCAGTCGACAGCATTGTTCGTCCAAAGAAAAGAACAATTTCTTTCCTGTTCGGAACTGAAGAAACAGATTATTCCTGCAAACGTGAAAATTTATTTTTGAGGCATTTTGTATTACTATACATTCGACCCTTCATGGATTTCTGAATTATGTTACTGACAGAGGCCCTGTCTGCTGAGGTTAGGGTCATTATCAGAATATTAGCTGAATGTCTTATGTTCTCGTCGATGCCGACACGTTTCTGACTTACATAAAGAATCCTCTCCTGCGCACTCGGCTCGATTATATCTGCTATGTGCTTGAGCACTGACAAAGAGCCTTCTAATGCGTAAGAAGTTCGGAATGACATTGGTACCTCGACCACGTTTCAGAAACGTGAGGGTGCAAAGTTGGTCTGCCTTTCTCTTCCTCAACAAGTCCAATCGTCTAATGGAATTGTATGTTACCTCCCCGTAGAAGCGTTTGATGAATAATTTGAGGCTTTCACGACCAGATATCCTAATATTAAAAGGGTAATCCGGGCTTATTGGCCGTGGTCCATTAGGAACAATTGCACCTCACGTTTCGCCTAAAACTGCGGTAGGCATCTTCAGTGGATTCTTGGTTTAAGAACCGCTTGCCACTACATCAAATATAGCTTAATCTGGCCATTTGACTGGTGGAGTTGGGCCTAGGTGAAGATTGAAAATGAAAAAAAAGGAGTTTTTCGAGCTCGTCAGATTTTCCAGAGAAATGTAATTGGACCAAAAAAAATTCTCTCATTCAATTATCTGATGATTTGGATGTCACGCAAACCCGCAGCGATGTTTCGAAGTAGCAAGAAGAAATCGTCATACTGAAAAGAAAATGCGTAGATAATAGTATATTCTAAAACAAGTTGCAGAATGAGCTCCTATTCCAACACGAATGCGCTCCTTCGTCGCTCGTTTTCGAAAGCATGAGTGTTGGAATTGCCTTCTGCAACGAGTATTAGACGATATTTTCTCTATTTCAGTCAAGCTTTGTGAAATTCTCTCGAAATTCAAATAAAAATTCAGATTAGTGACTTTTGTATTGTATCTAGGCAGTTGGTGTGACATACGAAATTTGACAGATTCCGGATTTTGAATTGATTTGATTCGAAAATGAGTGGATCGGAGGTCAGTACTGACAACTACAAAACGAAAAATATAACTGAAAACAATGCTGTAATGAGGTTCGTTACAGCACTACTTTTAGAACTGTAATGAATTCATTACGATACTGAAATAGAGAAAATATCTTATTTGTCTATGAATTCGAGTGTTCTTTTTACTGCACTGTGCTTAGTACCGACACGAAACCATTTCAACACCCCAGAGGTAAAGTGTGTTAAGTCACAATATCAAAATTAGACAAAAGAGAGATTTTTCAGTTAGATTATTGTTTCAAAGAATGTGTACTGCCATTATTTGGCGACTTCATATACCTAGGGAAACAAAAATGTGTTTCACTAGCTAGAATTTACTAAAGTGAATCCAATATTGTAGATAGGTCGTGTCTGAAAAAATGTGACTTAACACACTTTACCTCTGAGGTGATGATATAGTTTTATCGCATTTTTATGTCAGAACAAACAAATATACTGATTTATATTATAGTGTTACCAGAATTGGCATTGCTTAGCGCGTGCTTAACAAAGTCGTTTCTATTAGAATTGCGGTGCAAGATCTGAACCGTTAAGGCGGGGAAAAGCCTGACTGAAAATTTTAGGGCGCCTTAGATAAGTCTTTCTTAACCAGAAAACGGTGCCCAATAAGACGTCTAGAAATGGTAGTGCAGCATCCTTTTCAATTTCCATTGTGAATTGAATATTTGGATGCCTAATGTTGAGAAGAGTTGAGAAGGCTTGCAATTCTTCATCTCCGTGACTCCAAACGACAAAAGTATCGTCTACATAACGTAGCCTAATGGATGGTTTCTTTAATGTCGATTCGATGACACTTTGTTCGAATTTTTCCATGAAGAAATTCGCAATTGCAGGACTAAAATGCCCACTTGCACCGTCAAATATACAGGATGTTTCATCATAAACTGGACAAACTCATATGACGTATAGAGAACATCGGGAGAATCATTTTTTTTATGACATATTTCCCGTTTTCGAAGCATAAGGGGGATACACGGTGTTTAATGTCATTCTCGAGCGTTATTATATTGAGTGTGGTCGGTTATGTATGAGATGGTTTCTTGTCATATCGTAGTATTTTTGGATACTTCATTCAGAAATAGTGTAGAGCTGCGAAAAAAAAATTACAAAATGGCGGAAAACCTGCAATGTTCGTGTTTTTTCTTTTCGGTTGCCAAATTGATTTTCATTTCCTAAATTAGCACAATTTTTGAAGGATATCTGTGAAAAAATTTTTTCAAAAATCGAACACAACTTTTTTTTACCTGTCTACAGCGATAAAAAAATCGAATCGAAAAATATCAAACGGTTTCGTTTTTACAGCCATTCAAACGTCCCGTTCGAATATCTGAAATAATAAAAAAACATGACACAGCTTGTGTTCTTAGGCCCATAATTTTTGAATTTGTATGTCGAAACATTCCAGATTGCAAAATGAATTAAAAAAAAATCAGTGAAACTTCATTTAGAGTTGAACTCCCTACTCTGAGTTAAGTATTAATGTGAAATAAGAGTCTGTTCTAAGGTTCTGAGTATATTTATTTTCGTTGCCGAGCAACAGTAGCTGATAGAATTTGACAGGTTATTTGAATTTTACTGAATAATTCGAGTATATTGAAACGACTTGTTAGCAAACGAAAATGAAATATTCACTTTTAGAAAAAAAATGATATGGTTCAGGCTTATTATGAAGCGAATTCCTCAGGGAGAAAAGCAAGGGAAATTTACGCTCGCAGATTTCCAAGCCGAAACGTTCCTAATTTTAAAACTTTCATAGAAACAGTGCGTAAATTACGTGAAGAAGGTATTCTCCACCGCAATCCGAAATAACGAAGAACGTATCCTGGATTTAGTGAGTGAAAATCCGAAGGTATCAACGAGAACTCTAGCAAATCATCCAAATGTGAATAAGAGTAAATACACTGTATGGAGAGTTTTGAAAAGAAATAGCTACCATCCGTACCATTTCCGCTCATGTCAAACCTTAGAAGAAGGTTATTTCGAGAAGAGGAAAGAATTCTGTGAATTTATTTCAAGAAGGACACGTGAGAATAGGAATTTCCTACGTCTCATACTGTTTACAGATGAAGCAACATTCCACAGAGATGGTTTCTTCAACAACAAAAATAATATAATATGGCAAAGGGAAAATCCACATGCAACAGTAGCAGAAAATAGCCAGAAGAGATTTTCTGTAAATGTTTGGGCGGGAATGAAGGATGGATTCATTATAGGACCGTACATTCTTCCTGAAACATTGACTGGAAATGGTTATGATCAATTTTCGAGGGAAACTCTGCCCGATCTATTGGAAGATATTCCTTTGAGTCACTTTCAAGGAATATGGTACCAGCATGATGGTTGCCTGCTCACACAGTGAGGAGTGTACGAGAATTTCTAGACTCCCAATACCCTCGCCGATGGATCGGCCGATTGGGACCTGTCGCATGGCCTCCTCGTTCTCCAGATCTTACACCTATGGATTTTTATTTCTGGGGTCATATGAAGAGTCTTGTTTATGATAAGCGAGCTCCAGTGACTTCGAGAGAAGAACTGATTCAAAGAATCGAATCAGCCGCCGAAGAGATTCGCCGAAACCCGGAAATGGTTCGTTCAGCGGTGGATAGTGTGGCGAAAAGGTTGAGAAAGTGTATCCGGAGAAATGGCAATATTTTTGAGAACTAATTATGAATAAATTTTATACTGATAGGTTTATTTGTTGCGTTTGTGAAATTGTGGAATTATCCGTAGAAATTTCCGCAATAATGCCATGCCATTAATATCTGGGAAGTATTAACCGCCAATTTCTACTCAAACTGCATAAATTGGTTTCAAGATACTGGCATTATTATATTCAGTTAAATTCAAATACTCTGTCAGATTCTATGAGCTGCCATTTCTTGGCGACGAAAATTAAAAACCTTTGAACAGTCTCAATTCAGATTCCACATTTATTTCAATAGGTACTTAACTCAGAGTAGGGAGTTCAACTCTCAATGAAGTTTCACTGATTTTTTTTTAATTCATTTTGCAATCTGGAATGTTTTGACATACAAATTCAAAAATTATGGGCCTAAGAACACAAGCTGTGTCATGTTTTTTTATTATTTCAGATATTCGAACGGGACATTTGAATGGCTGTAAAAACGAAACCGTTTGATATTTTTCGATTCTGTTTTCATATTCGTGTTAGTAATGAAAGTAAGTACAATCGTGAAAAATTTCATCGATTTCGAGTGAAATTTTTTTTTCGCTGTAGACATGTAAAAAAAAAATTGTGTTCGATTTTTGAAAAAATTTTTCACAGATATCCTTTGAAAATTGTGCGTATTTAGGAAATGAAAATCAATTTGGCAACCGAAAAAAAAATAACGAACATTGCAGGTTTTCCGCCATTTTGTAATTTTTTTTTGGAGCTCTACACCATTTCTGAATGAAGCATCCAAAAATACTTTGATATGACAAGAAACCATCACTTCCAGTCTTATACATAACCGACCACACTCAATATAATACATTACGATACATTGTCAATGTGACAATTTCAAGTCAATCCTTTTATAATTCATCAAAATTGTGCCTTCTGGTCGTGATTAATTACAAGATGTTAAAGGAAAAGTGGGTGTGTGTGTAGATTACCTCCTTGTGGTACACCTGGGCAACGGCCCTGCCGGCTGAAAGTCTACACAAAACGAGAAGCACATTATCCGTTCTTTCAGGATCGCATCTCAAACATTTTTTCTCTTAAATGTTTTCTATCCAAAACAGTCGTTCTCACGGCTACCTGACTAGAAATATCGGACCTTCAGTCCGAATTTTGCAACTGAACTGCGAGGGTATATCTAGAGCGAAGAGCGAATACATAGCCCGTATCGCCAGAGAGGAGTCTTCAGATATTGTCTGTCTCAAGAGCTGCATGTCGGTGATATCTCCCAACTCAACAGCAGGGTGAGAATCGCAGGTTATAAAATAGTTACTCATGCACTATCAGCCATACACGGATCAGCTGTATTAGTCAAGAACAACATTACAGAGGTTACGCTGAGCCCGTTTCCGCTTCTGCAGTGGGGCTCGAGATATTAAAAATACATATATCCGGAATCACAATCGTCGCAGTATATAAATCACCTGCCACGAGCTGGCCACGGGTCATTCCTGCTGTCCTACCCCCTCTGTTTACATAGGTGATTTCAATAGCCGTCATACATCCTGGGGATATGCCACCAACAACGATGACGGAGAAAAAGTCAGTGATTGGCGGAAATTAACAACTTATGCCTGCTCTTTGACGCCAAGGACAACAAAACTTTTCATTCTGCAAGATGGCGCAGAGACTACAACCCTGACCTCTGCTTTGTTAGTAGAAATAACCTGAAACTCCCATACCAGCATATCGCAAAGTACTGAGCAAATTTCCCAATAGCCAACATAGACCTGTTTCACTCTCTGTGGGAGTCCAGATCCCTATAATTAGAACAGCCAATCTGAAACGGTGGAATTTCAGGAGGGCAGATTGGAACTTGTTCAGCAAGAGGTCGACTCAGAAATCCAACATCTACAGGCTACAGCAAAGAATTATAAAAGATTCGTAAATGTCATGCACAAGTCCGCAAAAAGAGCATTCCGCGAGGCTACCGCAGGAATTCATTCCTGGGTGGACAAGAGACATCGAGGAGCTCAAGAAAAAGTATGAGAAAACGGGGGACCCCCGGATCCCCGACCAGATTATGTCATCCCTAGACATAGCCAGAGCTCAGAGATGGAAGGAAACTACCGAGGCAATTAACTTCACTCACTCTAGCAGAAAGGGCTGGAGCCTTCTCAGACGGCTTGGTTCTGCTGCGCCTCCTCCTGAAAAAACGCAGAATATCAACCCCAACGATATTGCTGATCGTCTTGTAATAACATCCAAGGTTTCTCCGACAGATTGAACTTTCGCCAGGGAAATAAAGAAAGCAACCAGAACAGCACGCCGCTTCCTTCCGCTAGCGTCCCCATGGTCACACCCCTTCTCTTTGACCGAATTGAATGAAGCGCTTGGGAGAATGAAAATGAGGAAAGCTCCTGGTCCCGATGGAGTCTTCCCGGAGTTCCTGAGAAATCTTGGTGAGATGGCAAAGAGCTGGCTCCTAGAATTCTACAACAATATCTTAAATACCGGAGAGATTCCGAATGAGTTCAGAAAATCTAAGATCCTTGCTATCCTCAAGCCAGGAAAGTCACCTGAAAATCCTGCTAACTACCGTCATTGCTCTATTGAGTATGTGCTACAAGCTTCTAGAAAGACTGCTATACAACAGAATATCTCCCGTGCCGAACGCAATATATCCCTGAACAAGCTGGTTTCAGACCTGACCGATGTTGCGCAGATCAGTACTGGCACTCACCACATATATCGAGTGTGGCTATCAAAAAGGATTGAAAACCACATGCGCCTTCGTGGATCTGTCTTCGGCGTATGATACGGTCTGGGGAGATGGGATGATGTACAAGTTTCAAAAATGTTCCCATGTAAAAAGCTATCCACCTTATTGGGAACATGTTGAGGAATCGGAGAATTACAGTCCATATCAACGACAGAAGAGCCAACTCGTACTATCCAGAACGGCCTTCCTCAAGGATCGGTACTTGCCCCCCTCCTTTCAACATTTATACAAACGATCTACCCCCACAAAAGCGCAGAAATTCATTTATGCAGACGATATGGCTTTGGCTAACCAACATAAGTCTTTAGAACTAGGTAGCAGCCAACTAACGGACGACCTTGAAGCTATGTATAACTATTATACCAAGTGGTGCCTCAAACCTAACCCACTCAAGTCGGAGGTCTGCGTCTTTCATCTCTCAAACAAGCAGGCTCATGTGGAAGCCAACGTTTACCTTGGTGCTCGAGAATTAGATATAACCCCAACCCCACATATCTGGTGTTACGCTGGACCGATCTCTAACTTATAAGCAACACTTAGCGAAGACCGCACTGAAAATTAAGTCCAGAAATAATATCATTTCGAAACTTGCTGGTACAACATGGGGGGCGGATGCGGACACTCTTAGAAGCACAGCTCTGGCAATGACCTTCTCCGTCGCAGAGTACTGCGCTCCAGTATGGTATAGAAGTTCCCACACACATAAAATCGATGTTCAGCTTAATGAGTCAATGCGGATAATTACTGGTACCGTAAGACCTACTCCTACTGTGTGGCTCCCAATACTGGCCAATATTGCACCTCCACAACTTCGGAGAACGGCAGCTGCCGATAAAGAATTGAGGAAGGTTAGTAACCCCCTAAAAAATCTACCCATTCAGCGAATCCTCAACCCTCCCCCCCAACCGCCTGAAATCCCGCCGCCCCATCTGGATGGATGAAGATATTGAGGGAGTCTATGATATACATTCCAAATGGAATGAGGTCTTAGCCACCAACCAGGGGGTCAAAAATCTGGAAATATTATGGATCCAAGTTGTAAACTTGAAGGCATGAGCCTACCTCGACGGACCTGGTGTCGGCTGAATCGGTTTAGGGTGGGTTATGGAAGGTGCCGTGATGATATGGCTAAGTGGGGAATGGTGGACTCAGCGGAGTGCGACTGTGGCGCGCCGAGACAGACAATGGACCACATATTGAACGAATGCCCAATGAGATCCCTCCCTGGTGGTACCAACAAAATTTTCACCGCTTCCCCTGAGGCGGTGAATTGGGTTGAGAGCCTAGATGTTGATGTCTAATTGTGTGTAATTGTTCTGCCATTTGATTGTGTTTGTTCTCGTGATGATGTTTGATTGTTATTTTGTTTGTTTTTTTAATGTGTTTCTCATACGAAATATATATATATATATAATATAATAAAGCTCGAAAATGACATTAAACACCGTGTATCTCCCTTATGCTTCGAAAACGGGAAATATGTCATAAGAAAATAATGATTCTCCCGATGTTCCCTATACGTCATATGAGTTTGTCCAGTTTATGATGAAACACCCTGTATGTCTGACTTACGTCCAACTCAAATTTTAAGTTAGTTTTGAGACGCCGATTCTCTTGCGCCGTAGTTTGAGTGCCACATAAGTTATGACTATTTTGAGCCGCGAATATTCATGGCTTTAACAAGACGTCAAAAACGAACTTCAGTTTTGACGTGTTGTTTTTGATTGCGTGAATTCAAGAGTTATTATGGATAGATTTCTATTAAATGAAATTGACGATCTTTATGAGGATGATTTCGACATATTAGATATCATTGACTATGGCTTTCCTAGAAGTCCAGAATTTAATAGGGCCGATAACTACCATGATATGAACGAATTCGCATTTTTTCGGCGATTTCGTTCGACCAAAAAAAACTACTCTGCAACTGCTGAGATTAATTAGGGATGATTCAGAATTGCCAAGAGATATGTAAGTACATATCTTATTATATCTTATGTATGATGATGTCAAACCTCAAAGAAGGGAGTTTAAGCCTTGATGATTGTAGCAATCAGAGTGTATCACCAATGAGTCAACTCCTTACTTGCCTCCGACTCTACGCATCCGCAGGACATTTATTGGCTGCATCCGATTTGATGAAAATCCACGAATCTACAGTATCAAGAATAGTTGTTCGAGTGTCAGTATTCATAAAAATGCCTCAGACAGAAGCAGAATTACGTTCCACCATAACCCAATTTTACCAATTGTACCCATGTAATTATTAATTCTGCAGGTACAATTTACTCTTGTGAATATGAAAAGTATTACTTCGATGATATTCCACAGGTGCAGAATTATGTCATTCAAATTACGAATAAAGAATTATTGATATCAAATCATTTGCTTCAAATAAAAAAAAATTGGTTGTACTATGCCAGTTCGTCAGCGGCCCAAAGTATATGTCGTTCTGTGAATCAGAATACTGAAAAGGAAAATGCAAAGAGAAATTATCTTGTTCGTCTATGAATTCGCGTGTTCTTCTTACTTCGCTGTGCTCAGTGCCGACACAAAACCATATGGTCATGTCGCATTTCTATGTCAAAACAAACAAATTCACTGATTTATACAGTGTTGCCAGATTTGGCATTGCTTAGCGCGTGCCTAACAAAGTCGTTTCTATTAGATATGCGGTGCAAGATCTGAACCGTTAAGGCGGGGAAAAGCATGACTCAAAATTTAAGGGTGCCTTAGATAAGGGTGCCTTAACCAGAAAACGGTGCAAGCGGACATTAGAGGGTTTCCCATGGCGACACTGTTTATTTGTTCATAAAACTCTTTTTTCCACTGAAAGTAGCTGGATGTTAGGCAAAGTTCGAAGAGCTTTGCTATGTCATTCGGAAATATTTCCGACACGTAGTTGAGCTATTCCCTGATGGGAAGTAATGTGAACAGAGACACAACATCAAAACTAACGAGTCGGTCGTTTGGTCCCAACTGGATGTTCTGCAGCTTTTCTACAAACTGAGTAAAGTTCTTGACAAAGGTTTCCGTATTTTCCACATAAGGTCTCAGCTTTGACTGAGTCGTATGTTGGCGAGTCGATGTTACTACCAATTGGTCTCAATAGGACATTATTCTTGTGAATTTCCGTATGTGCGCGGAGCCCTTGCTCCACTCTCACAGATTCTCTTTTTAATTTCTTCATCGAGAGAAGGAACTTTTATGACAGCATTTGTTAGTTTGATTTTGGATGAGGTAGGATCTCTTCTAAGTTTCCTGTAGTTTGAAGGCTCTTACAACTTCCTCCTTTTGAAATCATAGTCTGAGGAATCCATTACTACCGTGGCGTTTCTTTTATCAGCTGGAAGGATCAAAATGGATATGTGTTCATTGAGATTCTTTATGGCTTTTGCTATTTCATAATTAAGCTATTGCATAATATTTTATATTGTTTTATGTTGGGTATACTCATACGTGTATGATTGTATTTATGACTTGCCATGAAATATGTTTATATTTTTTACCAGCTGGCCCGCGCAACTTCGAATGCCCGAATCGGCTATCAAAATTATTGTTATTATTATTCGTCCAATATTATCTTCAAAACGAAAAATCTTGAAGAAGCCAAGATCCTGATTGCCACACCAATTACCAGATCCAATTGTATTTCTATATAACTGTATTTTCCATAATCTAATAATCAGTCAACCCCCTCAATGCATGTGCCCTCCCGTAACGCGGTTTCTTATGTCAGGTCTTCTTCTTCTCGGCATCCTGAATTGAAATGAACCAGGTTGACAAAAACGTTCTAGCACAGTTTTAGGTAAGTTGTATCTATCACAAAAGATCCACTGCAAAAAGAGGATGTAACTTGAAATGTCACTTTCACAAATGATCACCGAAGCCGATAATGACATAGATAACCGAACATGATACTCGATGTTTATCGAATTATTAATTAATTATTTATTATTAATTGATAACATTGGTGTTTTGCGCAAACTTTGCGTCGTCCCCACTTGAAGAAATTATTGAAATCGAGAAAAAGATGCAACGATATCATAAATATTGCAAAATCAGTTTTAAAACATCGATGTTAAATTTTCAAACATCTCTTTCTAAGAAAAAACCATAATTAATACCTTGCATTTTTATATTTTTTCACCTTTTAAACTTTTCCTGATATTCCACGAATAAGTCAAGACCAAAATTAGCTAAATTGTTTCAGCCGTTTCCAAGTTTTAGCGTACTTAACGCACAGCAATTCATTTTTACATATACAGATTAATTCATAACATTGCTGTTTTCTGAAAACTTTACGTCGTCTCCACTTGAAGAAATTATTGAAATCAAGAAATAGATGTGGCGATATTATAAAAAATGCAAAATCAATTTCAGAACATCGATATTTAATTTTCAAACATCGATGATAATCGAAAATCAATGATAATTGATCACCTCTATTTCTAAGGAAAAACCATATTAAATACCTTTATATTATCATTTTTATTCATTATTTTTATATTTTCCCATCTTTTAAACCATATACAGATATGGTGAATAAATCTATCTATCTGAAAAAAATATATATTCTTCTGAAATAATCAGTTCATATTTTTCAGGGTGACTCAGGAGGGCCATTGCAAATATATAGCTCTATTGACTGCATGTACGAAGTTATAGGAATTACTTCCTTCGGAAAAGCTTGTGGAATTGGAAAAAGTCCAGGAGTTTACACAAGAGTATTGCATTACCTTGATTGGCTGGAAAAGATCATTTTCACTTGAAAGTAATAATTATATTAGATGTTCGCTTATTAGATATTCACTTTCATAAAATGTTCAATATGTCCTTAGAAAATTAAGAAAAAGAAGAAATGTTGTGTTCAAATGAAAAAACGATGAATAATCAATTATATTTTCATGAGAAAATGTTGTTTCTGAAAATCTCCTTTTTTGCATCAAAAAGAAGGTACCCACTGACACAAAACTCCTACGAAAGACAATATTAATTGTTATTCAATATGGATTTTATTAAAAATACTGAATTATACTGTTAGGGATTCTTGTGGGCATTTTAAAATTTCTTACCTTAAAAAAGGGTGAACAAACTGGTAATTCCTGAACTAGAACTTTTCAACCGGAAGATATAGAGGAAAATGAATGACAAATTACGTTCATTTTTTAGGACAACTAATAATGCCATCAACTGCATTCCTGCATCTTTTTTCGTTCTCGAGTTATAGGCCAAAATTTAAATTTGGGTGATTTGAAATTTGTTCTTTATCTCCGTTTCTCTTTGTGCCAGAATGTTAAAATGTAAACATTAAGTATGAACACTTTTGTCAAAGCAATCTAGTAGTACTATGTTTTTCCCAAGAGAAAAAAAAACACACAACTTCATGTTCAATATGTCGTTTTCCGATTTCATAGATGAAGGAAAAATCTAAAGCACGATATTCCTCGCCTTCTCACGGAATTTTTGAGGTAAAATAATTTAAAATACTAATCGTTGAAATATAACAGTTATAATAATGACATGAATATCACTATCATCATCTAATTTACGGTTAGCAAAACCTTCAACAGATAGGACCGGGACGCTAAATCAGATGATAGCATTAACATGACCGATTTCGGCCTTATAATTTCCCAGCAATCTCGAAGTGCACATCCTGTAAAAAAAAACTCTTACCCTCAAACCCAATATAGTTAGGAGGTTGTTCAGAGTAACATAATGCAAATCACGACATCTAGCAGTGCCCGAAGAGAAGTTTTATATTCACAGCCCGCATGGCAAGCTATGAGATGTCTAGCAAAGATATCCACACGTTAACATTATTTTAACCTCGCCAATACCATTCAGTTGACAAACAAAAAATTGTCGCAGATGGCACAGTTCAGAACAAATAAAGATTCGCAATAGCCTTCGAAGACCTCTTTGGGAAGTACATATTATGTCTCAACAACTCAAAACATCCCAGGGATGATTGTGCTCTCTGGGTAATCTCATTTACCTTCATATTATTGAGAGATAACAAAGAAAGCTAAATTGAATGGCTGTAAATAATCAATTATTCGTGAGTCATCTTCTGCAGATTTTTTGTTTTTTAATCTATGGTTACAACCAATAAAATATTAAATGATTCTGACTTCGAACTTCACAACAATCACATCGGTCGTTATTTCTCAGTTCTTATGAAGGTTTTGAGGAAAAACAGAATGACCACTTTTGAGGTGGGATATTGTTCTGATGAAATGGCGGTTACTTTTAATTTCGGCACACCAAGCAGATTTGAGTAGATGGGGTTGAAAACTTTTATAAAGTAGTCCCGTTGTACTGGCATGAAATTCAATCTCTCAACCTTTCTTGCGTTCATGCTCAAACTCTCCTTGAAAATCGGAATAGATGGCCTCGAAGTAGCTTCTTTCGCAAATAACCAGCTCTTTCGTTTGGAGCAATACCTCGACCTACAATAATGGGACCTCGATATTTCTATCTGCCAGGAATTGGAGGTTAGCTGTAATATCACGGTATAATAGTAAAATTTTTTTCAGCGAGAGAAATGTACTTCAACTGTCTGAAGCAATAATGAATATTCAGGAACTATAAATCGTCGTCGTCAATTGCAAAATGTACGACAGTGACATGTAGATGGCATACACTTCACCATAGAAAACAGAATAATTTTCATAAGGAGTCCTGAGATAAGTGGCATGGGTTGCGTCGTATACGGCTACACCCACGGAAGAATCTTTGAAGCATCATCAACAGCCGATGCAGTCTGTTAAATATTTTTTTTCAATGACATCCTGAAAGTCAAAACTGGGCATAAGTTGACCGTAGGAGAGGATTATGATTTTTGGGGTTTCTTCGAGAGTCCTATATTCAGAGTGTGTACCTAGTGGTAGTTTAGTTTCTATGATTAGTTCCTCTGCGTTAGGATCAAAACATGATATACATGGTGTGCTACGAGCTCTATGACAAACTTTGACAGAAGGTAGCTGTGCTTCTTTTGAACATTTTTGTTCCTATGAACATGGGTCCGATTCGTTTTCGTTTCGGAGTTGCAAGCATTTGGTGGTGAACCGATACATAGAGGGAGACAAGTTTTCAGATTGCTTAATGAACATTTCTTGGATAAATGGTCAAGGAGGACCAATACAATGGCCACCTCCTTCGCCTGATCTAAATCCCATAGAATTTTATTCATGAGAACATTTGCTGAAGTTTGTCTGTCATGATGAAATTCAATCTCATCAACCATTACTTTGAAGAATTCACGATGCAACGAACCAAATGCGAAACGACCCAAATCTGATCCGCCGAGTAACGATATCTCTAGATTTGTCGATGTCCAGAGCGCTCAAGCCGAAGGTCGACATTTTGAACAATTTTTATAGCCTTAAAATTTCCATTATCATTATGATAATGGAAGAACGGCATTTGAATGAGGAAGATGCCCAGGACAGAAGGAGATGGCGTTTAGGCGTGGGAATGCAGATTTAATCTGTTTGAAACCCGATATATATATATATATATATATATATATATATATATATATATATATATATACATCAATTTAATTTTGATGAAACCAAAATTCTCTGTCAAAATAATAACTTAACAAAAAGAACTTTTCTGGAAATGTGTTATATAAAGAAAATGTTAATAATATCAATAAGAAAACTGATATTGATGGATTAAGTAGTATTTATAGTTATATACTTTCCATGGAAATGCTTCAAGTCCGACCAAATACTTTTAATGAGTCCATTACTTGATCCATGTTGGTTTTGGTTTTCTTCTTCTTTTTTATATTAATTTTATGATTCAACATCAAAATTGACGTCAGTAATTTCACTGTCTAATTTATGTCTTCTGCTTTTGGATATCGTTATCTTTTATAACCTAGTCAAATGTAAGCTTATTCAGTTAATCCCATAGATATTTCCTTTTTATATGTTCCATTGTAGCATCCTGATGAAGGACCGCATTTGGTCCGAAATATAGATGTATTGATTGACGATTGGTTACTTCAATCTACCCACCTAGCCGAGTACCCGAAATAATTTAATCATAAATTGAAAGAACGGCGAAATCATTTCTATTTTCATTATAATATATATATATATATATATATATATATATATATATATTATGATTTGAACAAAAATATGGATTTTCCGATGCTTGTATCTTCGAAACAAGAACGAATCGGATATATGTCATAGGAAAAAAAAAGTTCATAATAAATACAGCTACCATGTGTCAAAGTTTGTCATAGAGCTTGTAGAGCACCCTGTATAGGGAGGTTCCTTTTTAACTATCCATAATTGGTTTGTTAAGGTAGTTAGAAAAAGATCATAGATAGAATTGATTAGTGGAGTTGAAATATATATTTTCTTCAAGATGAATCAAATCACCTAGCTAACATTTCTCTACTGTACTTCAGGAGAGTCTCTCTAGATTCAGCTAATACTACGATGTAAGGAGTGGATTTCATTTATTTCATACACATTTTAATGGCTCTTCGCTGTAGAACATCCAGATCTTTGTTAACATACTGAAAGAATTTGCCATAAAAAATACATCGATAGTCAATTACAGAGCGAACATAACTACGATAAAACATCAGAGAGGTTTTTTGGTAAGCACCCCAATTTTTCCCACAGACGGATCTGAGAATTTGGATTGATTTTTCAAGTGTTTGTTTGGTGTGTGGAATTTGTGCTTTCCTATTCAGTTTCTTATCTAGGTGAACCCCTAGGTATTTAACATTTTCCTGACACTTGAAATTCATACCGCCAATGTTGTAATGAGTTGAAATAATGATGCGTTTTGTGGTAAATGTATAGGCAACTGATTTTTCAATAGACAAATTATGGCCCCGAAACAACAAAACTTTCAGCAACATCAACATGACTCTCAAGATTTTCTAAACACTATGTAATATACCTTTCCAGTAGGGGAGAGGCAGGCAAGATGGCATACAATCTTTTGAAAATCCGATTTCATAACAATCAATCATTTGAAGATGGGAATGGGTCTAATTCGATAACTGCTGGAAACGATGAATGGAAAACTGTTTCTAGAAAAAATAATTCGCGAAAAGGTACAATTTGCACTGGTTTAAGTGCGCCTAAACATGAAAAACCTACTATCATTGGTGTACAGCGAAAAAGGTGGCTTTACCTTGGGAAAATTGCCGGTGATGCTTCCGAAGATGCTATTTTGGATTACTTATGCCATATTAACGGCCATGAAGAAATTGTGGTGAAGAAACTGAATACACTTGGTTCAAATTCGGCCTTTAGTATTGGTGCTCCTAATGATGAAATTTACAATTTATTGTATGATAAAGATTTTTGGCCAACAGGAACGTTATTGAGACCATTTAATTTTCAAAATTTTTTTCGGAAGGGGGGGAAAAATATGTAAATGAACACAATTCTCAATCCATAAAAACAAAATCTGGGTCCTATGGTAGAAATGATCGGAGTAATATTAAAGTCATGTTTATTAATATACAATGTATGCGTAATAAAATTGAAGAAATTGAGTCTAAATGTATGAATCATGATGTTCTTTTGTTTGGTGAGCACTGGCTCTCAGAACATGAGATTGACCAGGTGAAAATTAATAGTTATTCAGTTGTTTCTTCTTATTCTCGTAGATGTCATATTCACGGTGGTGTGGCAGCCGCTGTTAGGAATTCTCACGTCAACAAAAAAGGTAGTAATAGAAGCGCAATTATTGATTTGTTTTCATCATATGGTCTTCACAGTATTATACAGACTGCTACTAGGGGTAATACGTGTTTGGACAATATTTTCACGAATGTTAAGGACTGTGTGGGATGTGTGGTTGATTTAGGATTCTCAGATCACTTTGGTGTTGAAACTTCGGTTTTGTGTGATTGCCCTGGGCAGAGGGAACAGAAATTTACTGTTTGTAGGACAATAACTCAATTTGGCTTGAATTCCCTTGTAGTTTTTGTTCGGGAAATTTGTTGGGATTTTATTGATAGCGCAAATATTAACACAAATAAGAAGTTTGAAATGTTTGTTATCCTCTTAAAAAATTGTGTAGACTTAGCATTTCCTCAACGAACTTATAAACACTTCGCCGATTCTCTTCCTATTAGGTTCAGTGATAATTTAAGAAAAACGCGTGATAGATTAAACTTTTATCGTGAACTAGAAAAAATATTCTGTTCTCCTCGTCTTACTGTACTACGTAGAGATTATCAAAATTTGTATCGCAATGAACTGAAAAACGCTAAGAAACTATCAAATGATAATTACATCCAAAAACATAATTTCAATCCTAAATCTGTATGGAATGAAAAACAGCACCAACCTATTGAAGAAAAACACAAATATTAAGACTGATATAACTCCGGATGATTTCAATGATTACTTTATCAGAACACCTCAAGAAATTGTTGAGAATATACCTCCATCTGATAGATCATCTGCTGATTATGTTGGTGAATACTGTGGCTCTCTGGGATATGTACTCGATAATATTCATTTCAAGTTCACACTGGTATCTGAAGTTTTTATTAGGGATTTGTTGACGAAGTTAAACAATAAGGGTAGCATTGATTACTATGGTTTCAATAGTAAAATTGTTAAAAAAATTGCGAATGAAATAATCAGACCACTTACGAAATTAATAAACTATTGCATAAAAGATGATATTTTTCCTGATATCCTTAAAGTAGCGCGAGTTGTTCCTGTTCATAAAAAAGGTCTAGTGAACTCAGTCAATAATTATAGACCAATATCGATTGTACCTATATTTTCCAAAATCTTGGAAAAGGTCCTACAAAGCCAATTAATCTCTTATTTTGAGAAAAATTGCCTATTTAATAAGTCACAGTGTGGTTTAAGGGTTGGTCTCTCAATGACAGCTGCCATTACTGAACTCATGAAAGTGATAAATGAAGGATTTAAGGGTGGTCAGTATATTGGGGCACTATTTTGTGACCTGACCAGGGCATTTGATTGCGTGTCTAGAGAAGTTCTCCTTCACAAGCTTAAGGCTTATAAATTTGATCAATGTGCTGTCGATCTTATTGACTCCTACTTGGTTGATCGGAAACAATGTGTTGATTTTGGTCGCAATTTGTCCAGCTTTCAGGGTGTTGATTTGGGTGTGCCACAGGGATCGGTTCTAGGACCGCTTCTCTTTCTTATCTATGTCAATGACCTTGTGAGCTGTGATCGAGACGTTGATTTTGTTTTGTTCGCTGATGACACAACTGCACTTAAAAGGGCGCAACAGAAGAAAGTATTGCCCCAATTATGAAAAATATCTATTTGGCAGTCTCACAATGGCTCAACTGTAATCAACTGAGTTTGAATGAAAGTAAAACCAAGATCATGTACTTCTCGATGAGAGATTTGGAGGGAATGAATTCGTCAGACTCAATGAAGTTTTTGGGTGTCTATCTAGAGGGTCACTTAACTTGGAACACTCACATCGAAAAAATATGTAGTGGAATATCTTCGAGTGTATTTGCTTTGCGGACCTTAGTGGAAATTGTCTCTGAAAGTGTTTTATTGTCGGTATACCAGGCATTCTTTGAATCGAAAATATCGTACGCTATTTCATGTTGGGGACATGATACTTACATCAAGCGATTATTTGCCCTACAAAGGAAAGCAGTTAGGGTGATATGTAAATTAAATTATAGAGAGGATTGTAGAAAAGCATATCAGGGGACAAAGATTATGACTGTTCCTTGTTTATTCATCTTTCATTGCTTAATGTATGTAAAAGCACATATTGATGAGTATAGGACTAATGATGAAATTCATGATCATAATACTAAACAGAAGGATCATTTGTGTACTGATTTCCATAGAATAAATAGGGTTAAGTGCGGTGTTACTTATTATGGACCCAAGCTCTTCAACAAGCTGCCACTCACGGTGAAGATGCTATCATTGAAACCATTCAAACTCTGCTTAAAAAATTTCTTGTTGAAGGAATGTTTTTATTCTCTAGAAGAATATTTTTCTCATGATTTTTCCACGTTGCAATGAATTGTGATTTCAATTATCTTTATTCTTAAGTTGACGTATGTAAACATTTATGTATTAACATGAATTAACTATTACTACTTTGACTATTACTATTACTATTTACCCTCGATATGAAATTAACTCTCAATTAATTGAAATTAATGGGCGCCAGGTAATTTAAATGCCTGATCACCTTCTAGTTCCTGAAATTACCAAATCTGAAGTGGACTTTTTTCTTTCCTTATGAAAATGTGAACCAGGGAGGAGATTATTCAAAATAGAAGAATTAGCCAAACCTATATTAATTTTTGTATTCACAAGCTTTCTTTACTATCTATCCTCTAGATTTCTCATTGACTTATTACTATATTAAACTTACTAGCTTGGTATGTCCTATATCTCAATCTAAATCTTAATTGTTACTCTGAAGATTATATACAAATAATCCCACTTGGGGTACTTATCCTCTCCAATTAGGCGAAATCTAATGTTCTTATAAAATATAGACTAAACAATGAACATGATCCAGTTATCACTCCTGAGTGAACATCAATAAGGATACGGCGTTCTCGCCGTGATAAATGGAAGGAAAAAAAAACCCTGAAACATTACAAATTCTTGTCGACTCTCCTTTCACAAAAACTTCAACTGACCCTT
This sequence comes from Hippodamia convergens, assembly GCA_038502775.1. Lineage (NCBI taxonomy): Eukaryota > Metazoa > Arthropoda > Insecta > Coleoptera > Coccinellidae > Hippodamia > Hippodamia convergens. The sequence continues at coordinate 86,646 of JAVSIQ010000800.1, read as the reverse complement.
GATGTTAAAGGGGTTTAATATATTTGGATGACTAAAAATCCTCTTCTTAAGAGTATTAATCAAGTTATACAAGAAAAAGAACTTGAGTAATTCTAACGAGAGTAGAAATTTAAAATCCCTTTACGGTTCGCTTCAACGCTCTCTCTCAGTCACCAAATGCAGATTAATTCGGGTTTTCAAAACGCATGGAAAGGAGAGGTGACAAAAAATTCAATGTTTACGGCGCACAATGAATGCGCTCGAACTCCAAAATCCCGCGAGAATTCGAACGTTACAGGATGATAGGATCCAACGTAGGCTACCAGTTCATTAAATTTGGAGGTCAAAGACTGTGCATTCGTGTAGAAGATAGACCACTCACAGAGCGTATTTAGTTTTTTGGCTGTTTAGAAACTGATATTTTAGTGATGTTAGGAGTTCCGGAACGATATTTGATGTCAATATTGGTTTCTCCTGCGTTAATCCTACGTTTGAGCTCCTCACGTAATGTGCTCAGCCCCCTGACTTGAGTAGGTGTCTTGTCATCCGAAATGCTGAAATGTCTCGATCTAAAAACGTTAATTCTTTTTTAATTTGTTCCTCTGATGAAGAAGACACAAATCTCACCGATAATCTACGAAGATTTTGGGAGATTGATGAAGTGCCTTCAGTTGCATGTCACATACCGGAAGATACATTTTGCGAGGAATTTTACGCACAGACTACATTAAGAAATTCTACTGGACGCTAAACCGTTTCCTTACCATTCAAAATTACGTGTTCAGACTTTGGTGATACTAGATATTTGGCTCTGAAACGTTTCTTTACTTTGGAATCTAAAATTCTCAGAGATGCAGATCTTCATTCAAAGTATTCTTCTATTATACGAGATTATTTAGACAATGACCACATGGAAGTCGTTCCAGTGCCAGAACTTAAAGTCAATAATGATAAAACATTTTATTTGCCGCATTCTTATGTTTTACGGAAAGAATCTTGTTCTACTCCCGTCAGGATTGTATTTGATGGAAGTAGCCGTTATCCAGAAAAAAATCATTAAACGATGCCTTATTCACTTGACCAAAACTACAAAATGATTTGGTTTCGATAATACTTCATTTTCGGTTGTATAGATATGTTTTTTGTACAGATATCATTCAAATGTACAGAATGATTGAAATTTCTGAAGAATACAGAAATTATCTTTGACTTTTCTGGCGATTCTCGCCTCAAGATCCATTACGGGAATATCGGTTGAAAATAGTCCCTTTTGGTTTGAATTGTAGCTTTTATTTGACTGTTGACTGAGGATTTTCCTGAATTCCGTTTAGCTAGGGAAATAATAGAAAACAATACCTACGTTGATGATATTTCTAGTGGGGATGATACTTTGAAAGGAGCATCTTTAAAAGTTGATCAACTTATCGCCTTGCTCAAAAAAGGGGAGTTTGGGCTGAGAAAGTGGCAGAGTAATAATAGTGACCTTCTAAAGAATCTTCCGCCCGCACATGTTTTAGATACTGTACGACCTTTGGAATTAGACTCTGAAAATCATTTTCGAAAAATTTTAGGTTCAAATTGGGATCCCTTGTCCGATTGCTTTTTTTTTCTACATTGGATATTCCAGATTTATGTACTAAAAGGAGTATTTTGTCGTGTGTAGCTCGTATTTTCGATCCTTTGGGATATCTTACTCCCTGTACAATTCGTTTAAAACTACTTATCCAATAACTTTGGTGTCAGGGACAATCTTGGGATAGTGTGCCCGGAGACGAAATTTCTACATTATTCTCTCAGTTTAGGCAAGAGATCGGTTGCTTTTCTACTTTGAGAATTCCACGTTATTATGAATCAATTTTAAATCATAAATGCGATTTATCAGGATACTGTGATTCCTCCGAGTTGGCTTATTGTGCGGTAGTTTATATAAGCGTATACTATGAAACTGATTTTAAAACTTTTTTCGTGTGTGCAAAATCGAAAGTTGCGCCCCTGAAAAATCTTTCTATACCTCGTCGAGAGTTATGCGCCGCGGTTCAGCTCACAAAGTTAATAAAATTTGTGAAATCCTCTTATGAAAGCTATATTGAATTTTCTGATATATTTGCGATTTCTGATTCTAATGTTGCGTTAACTTGGATAAAATCCTCCCCTCACAAATGGAAGTCTTTTGTGTCCAATCGCACTTCTTATATTCAAGATATTGTTCCACCTGAACGATGGTTCTATATTCTATCCGAAGATAATCCTGCGGATATTAGTACTCGTGGAATGTCGCCTTTAACATTTTTATCGTGCAAGTTGTGGTTTGATGGCCCAACATCTCAAATTAGTACGATTGATACTTCACACTCAGAATTTTAAAATGAATTTCCGGATAGTAATATTTCTGAAGATTTGAAAACGAATACTCAGACTTGTTTAATTTCTTTTGTACCTGAAAATGACTTCATAAGTACATTACTTTCTAAATTCACGTCCCTGAGTAAAATTCCCAGAATAATTTGTTACATTGTTCGTTTCCTGAATAACATAAAATCATGAAATAGTAACATTTTTATTGATAAAGTCATTACCTCATCTGAAATTCATAGTGCTCTGTTGATAATTGCTGAACGAGTTCAACAAAAGGAACTTAAAAATGAAATAAGGTTACTATCCTCGCCAAGCAGAATACCTAAAGTTTTGAGAAAACTCAGCGCTTCCATGGATGAAAACGGCATTCTACGTGTTGGAGGACGTTTGTCATATTCCAACTTGAATCACGATGGGAAACACCCTATATTTTTACCTAGCAAGCATGTCTTCACTGTATTACTGATTTCATACATTCACACTAATTTTCTCCATGCAGGAGTACATAGTACATTATTTCATTTGCTTCAGATATTCTAGATATATTCTGCCAAAAGAATATTACGTTCTGTAATTTCAATATGCTACAAGTGTTTCAGAACCAATCCAAAAGCTTTTGAACCCATCACGGGAAATTTGCCCAAATTCAGAGTTACCGGAATAAAACCGTTCGGAAATTCGGGAGTTGATCTGGCAGGTCCATTCATAACCAAGACTTCTCGTATTCGCGGTGCGAAAACTGCAAAATCTTATCTAGCATTATTCATTTGTTGTGCTACTAAAGCCATTCATCTAGAGTTGCTCTCAGATCTTACAGCTGAATGTTTCTTGATGGGTTTTCGACGATTTATTTCTCGAAGAGGTCGTTGTTCAAATGTGTATTCGGATTGTGGTACAAATTTCATTGCTAGTTCCAAGTACTTAAAACAAATTTTGGAATACACATCTACGAAAGAAAACATCTCGTGGCATTTTAATTCACCTTCGGCACCTCATATGGGTGGCCTTGGAAAGCCAATACCAAGAGTGCAAAATCTCATTTAGTACGAATCATTGGAGATCAGATTCTCACTTATGAAGAATTGAATACTCTATTCATTAGAATCGAAGCTATTTTGAATTCACGCCCGCTCTGCCCCATAAGTAGCGATCCTAATGATGTAACTGCTCTCACGCCAGGGCATTTTTTGACATAAGAACCTCTAGTTGCCCTGCCTGATCCCGATTACACTAATATAATTTCAATCACTTAACTAGGTGGCAATTAATTTTGAGGTTACATCGTGATTTCTGGAATAGGTGGAGTCGAGAATATTTACACACCCTCCATCAAAAATCTAAATGGACTACAAAGAATGTAAATCCTAAAGAAAGTTCCATAGTTTTAATAAAAAATGGAAACTCGTCTCCCTTTAATTGGCCATTGGGACGAATCATTGAATTATATCCTGGAAAGGATGGTATTACCCGAGTGGCTTTAGTAAAGACTGCTAGTGGTAAACTTAAAAGACCATTAGTGAAACTATGTCCTCTACCAAACCAATAAAAAAATTACTATTTGTTCAGGAAATGTTGCTCATTTCCAGCGCGGTGGGTATGTTTGGTCTTTCATGAAAGTTAATAAATTTTCTTTTCTTTATTTTCTTTTGCTTCAAATAATTAATAAAACTATTTGTTTCAGTGCAATTCATTATTCTTTCTCAAAATTATCATTTTTTTTCTACAACATTGTTGGGTGTTGTATATTGATGGAGGAAGTATTTCATTCGCGAAAGTTGGTAATTAAAATCTTTTTATTATTTGTACATGCAAGATATTTTTGAATACTCTGTCCTTCTTCACCATCAATTACGACCCACAAAAAAAGTCATTACTACCAGATGGGACGAAACTGATGCAGGGACGGCAGTAGCTGATCGCTTACGAGTCGATACGTACACGTGAAATACGCACGAACCTACGAAAACAAATAAAACTACAATTTATAAACCTGACGATTTTTACCATCTTATTTACGAACGTTACAAGTTCAGAACAAAGAAATTAGTGCTCGAACCGAGTATTGGGAGTTTTATTAAGGGAGGATACAGCCGTCCCAGACTCCTTTGTTTCTCCAAATTCACATTTCAGTCTCCCGTATCTACCAAGGGTAAGTCAGAATATCTTGTATTTTACTTTCATTACATATTACAACTTTCCAATATTTACGCAATTCTCGTAATTCAATAATCCCACATTGTTGCGTTCAAACTATCGAACCAGCTTCTCAGAATAAAAATCCACAGTCCATTTACGAAACAAATATGTACAATAATGAACAATTCGTTAGAAATATCATTCACGAGCGTTTTTCGTTCTAAGTTAACTTATCTAGTCAGAATAATGCCAGATAAGAGAAGTGACTATCCCTCGACTTCTTCCAAAAGTCAAATTCCTAAATCTCCAGAGATACGTTGTAGTTCTTCCAGAAAAAAAGGCGTTGCTGGAGTTGAAGGTTGTATTTCCTCCAATGAGAAGCGTTGAGGGTCCAATTTCCCTCAAGGTGCAAGTACTGAAGGCTTGAACACTTCCAAAAGGTATTGATGGCTTGGCTCCTTCCGAAAAGAAAAGTAGTTGAAAGTTTCAACTTCCTCCAAAGAGATGCCGGAGGTTTAGTTCCATCCAAAGAGTTGTAGGAGACTTAGCTCCCTCGAAAGAGATGCCGGAGATTTAGCTCCCTCCAAAAAAATGTCGGAGACTTAGCTCCCTCCGAAAAGATGCCGGAGACTTAGCTCCCGTCAAAAAAGGCGATTTAAAAACACTTGTATCAGTTTTTTGTATCGTCAAGCTTCCACAATTCTCCGAGATCTCTGATAATCTTAGTTTACATAAAGAAAATTCAAGAAAGGAGAAAATATCTACGTGTTCACTGAAACACTGGCACAGATAAATCGAGAAATTGAAAATCGGAGGGTCACGAAACTGTGAAATGTTCAAATTCAATTAATCAATTATAATACAGATAAACTGATCTAGAAGGAAAGTTGATTCATCAGTTGGTTGAGGAAATCAGATGGAAAGTCGTACGATCCTCAAAATGGCGGAACCCAAGTGTGTCTCACCTCACATGAAACATATGAATCATCAGCAAAGATAGGTATTTGGTTGTCTGATCAACTTCGTACTCACCGATACTTATCAATCGCCACAGTTAAATCAGTTCATTCGAGAATAAGAGGACAAATACGGCCTCCTCAGGTGCAGAGCAAGAATAGCGGGATATCAGAGAGAGAATTTTTCATCAGTCGCTCGCCGAGGCATTCACATCACTGTCCCCGCGGCTGGTGCGTACCACCGGAAATCGAGCTTCGGCCGATTTCCGATCCGAGACGATCCGGAAACTCCCGAAATTTGAAATCGGTAAATCATACCGTTACAAACTCGCCATACAAACCTTTTTCGACAGGTTGAGAGATATGGAGACCCAGCAGACACTGCGGTTGACTCGACCCAGAACTTTGGATGAAACCTAGGCCCACACACTATGATTTCTCAGCCAACGATGAGCACATAGAAGAGGTAGTACGCCAAATACAGGACCACTTCGGCCGATTCGAAACAGCAAGAGCAGGTAAACTAAAACGGGTTCGTAAAAAGAGGCATGAACCGACCCGCCGCAAGAATACCTAAGAACTCATAATCCAGGCCATCTCCCCAAGTATTAATGTCGAAGGTAAAAGCAATGGGTGGTCGGTTAAATTTTTAGTCGACACAGGTGCAACCTACCAACGACGGTGCGATCACGGAGTGCGACTGGAGAGGATGTATCAACTCGTGGAAGTAGGAAGATCGTAATAGACATTGGTAACATGTCTTTCAAACATGAGGTACTGGTGGCAGATATCATGGAGGAAGTAATCTTTGGAATGGACATCATGAAGAGATATGGATTCCAGATTTTTGGGGAAAATTCAGCTAATAACTGAAGTGGTTCAACCTTTTGAAAATTTGCGAGTATGAAGTTTTGAATATTTGAGAAACTGGACTGTAATTTATTTGTAAAGAAAATCCCAACAAATTACGAATAAGGACAAATGCGATCAAATCAACAATATCGATTCTTACCCTTGTGTAGGTGAAGATGAGAAGATGGACTTTATGATTGTACTCACGCTCCAGAAGCAGATTGATTGAGCTCAACAAACTGAACCGGGGTGGAAGGTCCTTGTAATGATGTGCTGAAATGTTGATCAAATTCCACTTGTCCTTGAGATCGTCACCTTACACGCCACCGATAAAGGCGAACTAGCTCGATCCAATGTTTTGTTCAATGTTCAACAAACTATGATAATGTTTTTAAACTCAACTAAATTTCACTTTGAAATCGATGAAATGGAGACAGGATACAATGATTTTCGGAAATCGTGAAAACTAAATCAATTTTATTATAATGGAAGCAGTGAAAAGGCACATACAGGGTGTCCCGTAAAGACCACGTCAAACGAAAACGGAATGTAGTTCAGAATGTGCTCTATCTGATGTGAAAAAATCGTTCATATGAAAGTCTCACAGTTTTCGAGATATTTGATGTTTTATGAAAATGTTGAAATTTTACACTTTCAATGCTTTTTCTCTTGCGGAAGCTGCAATTGAATACATTTTGAATAAGTTTTTTCCGTAAATATTGTCGAATGATTACTTCAATTTATGCAATGAAAAATAGCACAAAATTTTATACAGGAATTCTGAAAAAAAAATTTAATATCATGTTTTGAAGGAAGTGTTTTCTGTACTGAATTCTATCTGACGTTGTGTAAAAAAAGACACTAGACCTTTTCTGCATATAACGTTGAAAAGTTGTCTATTTGATAAATAGTTTCAGGCTTTCACGACCGGATATATTGACATTAAGAGAGTCTTCCGGGCTTATTGGCCGTGGTCTATTAGGAATTATTTCACCTAACGTTTCGCCCACAACTGCGGTAGGCATCTTCAGAGGATTCTTGGTCTTAGATTGTAACTCGACCGCTGAATTTCCGAAAGTGATGCTGGATTCGATCCGATGGCTCCACTTATACTCTGCTCATTGGCGGGAGAAGGTAGTAGGTTTACGCGCGCGATGTTGATTGGTCCATCGCTTCCACTTCGTATTGGTTTGATTTTAGTCTTTTCCAACACCGGCAACCATGCGCTATGTACCAAAGGAGTTTCTTCCCTTCTGTTCATATTGTTCTTATGTTTATATATCTCAATGGCTTCCATGTTCATCCTAGGATAGAAACTTTTGATGTTTGAAATAGCTTCTGCCTTTGAGAAAACAATATTGTGTCCATCTGTCAGAGCATGTTCCGCTAGTGCGGATTTTTCTGTCTGATTGAGTCGACAGCATCGTTCACAGCATCCTCAACAGAACGAGGAGTTATAAAAACACTCGTAGATAGAGCCCGACGATTGTGCGAGCCGGAATTTCTGGAGGATGAACTTGAACATCTACAGCATGCATTCGTCGCTAACGGAAATTCAGAGGGCAATAAGACCAAGACTTTCCACACGTGATGATAACACATCACAACTCACCCCCAATGGAAGAGCTATCTTACCATATATCCCCAAGGTCACCGATAGAATTGGTAGAATACTAAAGGGCCACAATATAGAGACTGTCTATAAGCCAACTCAAAAACTTGGCCAAATGATCAGAACTACCAAAGACAAAGTCGACCCACTCTCTCAACCCGGTATTTACAGGATACCTTGTGACTGCGGCAAAGTCTACATTGGTACAACGAAGAGAAGTATCAATACGAGAATCAAGGAGCATGAACGATGCTGTCGACTCAATCAGACAGAAAAATCCGCACTAGCGGAACATGCTCTGACAGATGGACACAATATTGTTTTCTCAAAGGCAGAAGCTATTTCAAACATCAAAAGTTTCTATCCTAGGATGAACATGGAAGCCATTGAGATATATAAACATAAGAACAATATGAACAGAAGGGAAGAAACTCCTTTGGTACATAGCGCATGGTTGCCGGTGTTGGAAAAGACTAAAATCAAACCAATACGAAGTGGAAGCGATGGACCAATCAACATCGCGCGCGTAAACCTACTACCTTCTCCCGCCAATGAGCAGAGTATAAGTGGAGCCAACGGATCGAATCCAGCATCACTTTCGGAAATTCAGCGGTCGAGTTACAATCTAAGACCAAGAATCCTCTGAAGATGCCTACCGCAGTTGTGGGCGAAACGTTAGGTGAAATAATTCCTAATAGACCACGGCCAATAAGCCCGGAAGACTCTCTTAATGTCAGTTGTCTATTTGGTGAGGATTTCGAAAAGGTATAACACAGGTGATAACCTTCTTCAGAAAGAGAAAGATATTTGAATGTTTATCGAAAAATGATTTTTTCACCTTTTCCATAAATACTTTCATTTTGCACTTCCTGCTGAAAATAATCAATCAATCAATCAATAAATCAATCAAATGTTATTAAGATGCCCATTCACTGACTGAGCCTTTTATTTCTTTTTCTTCGCCTAAAGAACTCTCGAACATCGATATGATGTGGTGCGATGCAATGATTCAAACTTAAGGTACTTAAGGTACTTAAGGTATCTATGGAAACGTTCATTTTCATCTAGTGGAAGTTAATGCGTATCAGTTTACTGGGTAAAATGTCTACAGAAAATGTTTCGTATACTGCAAGAGGATACGCAGACATGCACCTTATTTATGGAGAAGTACGTCTTAATTCGAGAGCAGCATCGAGGCTTTATTCAGAGCAGTACCCCTATCGCCGACATCCTAATGACGAAGTTTTTATCCGGACCCACAATGCAATTGTCGAAGGAAAAATTCCTGGGAGTCGTAGAAGAAGTAGCCGGCCTTCGATCGCGGAGGATGACACCATTTCGAATGAAGTCGAAAATAATCCTTCAGTATCAACCAGAATGAAAGAGCTCATGACAGGCATAGCAAAATCAAGTGCCCATAGAATCCTAAAGAAACACAAATATTACCACTACCATATTCAGAGAGTTCAACACCTACTACCAAGCCCGAGTAGAATTTTGTCAACAAATGTTGCTGAAACATACAGCAAATCCCGATTTTTTTCAATAATATCCTTCGGACTGATGAGTCTTCCTGTACTAAAAGCGGGTATATCAATTGGCATAATCTTCATAGTTGGAACATCGAGAATCCGCACAATATAAGGTAAGATAGATCCCAATATCGATTTACGGTGAATTTATGGACTGAAATATACGATGGAAAAATATTCGGTCCAACAGAATTGCCGCAATCATTAAACGGCACCAATTTTTTGAATTTTCTAAGGAACAGTGTACCCTTACTCTTAGAAGATAAAAAATTTGAAATGCGACGTATTCTATGGTTTCAACACTACGGGTGCCCAGCACACTACAGTCGGAAGGGGTGGTGACATTTTGTGGCCTCCCCGTTCACCAGACTTAAATCCTTTGGATTTTTCTACTGGAGTTTTTTAAAAAACGAAAATCATTCGAATCCCATAAGAGATGAAGCACAACTAAGGGACCGCATTCGTATTTCAGCATCCAAAATAGCGGGGAGAAGTTTGTATGGTTTGAAAAGGTCATATCTCAATAGATGCAGGGCATGTATTAGCGAAGGGGGGGTGTCATTTTGGGCATTTGCTTCAATACGAATTCTGAATTTTCATTATTGATATTCTTAAAGTTTCTTCACAAAAGATTTGTTGATGTTGAAGGTCCTGTGCGTTATTATATTATATCATTGCAATGAATGAATCGATTCACTTAATAAGTAATTTAAGGACTAACTGACATTTTTCGAGAGAATTATTCAATATGTTTCAGCAGAATTTGCAAAATGAAAGGATTTGTGGATAAGGTGAAAAATCAGTTTTTCACAGAAATGCTCCATTTTCGGTAAACATTCAAATATCTTTTTTCGAGAAGGAGGTTATCACCTGTATTTTATCTTTTCGGAATCCTCACAAAATGGGCAACTTCTCAAAGTAATATGCAGAAAAGGTCTAGCGTCTTCTTTGATACCACGTCAGATAGAATTCAGTACAAAAAAAACACTTCCTTCAGAACATGATTTTTTTTTTCAGAATGCCTGTATAATATTTTGTGCTATTTTTCATTGCCTGAATTGAAGTAATCATTCAACAATATTCACGGAAAAAACTGATTCGAAAAGTATTTAATTGTAGCTTCCGCAAGAGAGAAAGCATTTTAAGTGAAAAAATTCAACATTTTCATTTAACATCAAATATCTCGAAATTGTGAGACTTTCATATGAACGATTTTTTCACATCAGGTAGAGCACATTCTGATCTATTTTCCGTTTTCGTTTGACGTGGTCTTTACGGGACACCCTGTATGTCAATCTTTCGTATTGTACGTAAATATGAATACTGACCGGTGAAAATCAAAGCATGTGCATCAAAGCATGTGCACAATAATTGTATCAACCGCAGGAGAGGCGAGGGGTGACAAGATTCACAGCTGGTGTTAATATTTTCCGCCGATTATAAATGAATGAAACGAATTCTCGGGAATTCGAACCTATGAATGAAAATATTACTCGAAATGTACCATTCAATTTGAGAACGTTCACTTTGCGTGAACACAGATGAATATGAGAAACGATGTCTGGAAGTTCCATTCCGGGAATCTAAAGGTTTCATGATTAGAGTCTTGCTAAACGAAGCAGAAACCATTGTAAAGGGATACCTAGACAGAGATCTCCGAGACGGCTGTATAAGACTCATCGAACTAGCTTGTGGGAACAACATCGGAAAAGGACCGCTAGTAGGAAAAACCTTGGTGAGAGGTGGAAAGGAAGTCCCTGTGAGAATATTGAACACCAACATGTACCCAGTGACGTTAAAAAAATTCTGGAAGAAAGCTGTTCCGTAATTTTTGTGACCGGGAGTATTCAGGATGAGAAAAGCAATGTACTCAAAAATTCAAAGTGTTCGCAGAAACTACTAGACACATTGACCAGAAAACATAGGTGAGGTTAAGAAGTTGATTAGTGAATGCAGTGATGTTTTTGCTATGGACGACGCTCGAATGGGCGAACGTTGTGAAACATTTAATCAATACGGCGAAATCAGGACCCATTCGCCAACACCCTCGAAGACTTTCAATATCAAAAAGAAAAGAGGAAGAAAATATTATCAAGGACATACATAAACAGGGAATAATAGAACCATCAGGTAGTCCTTGATCGTCACCTGTGGTTCTGGTAACGAAAAAAGATGGCAGTACCAGATTTTGTGTAGATTACCGTCGGCTGAACGAAGTCATCAAAAAGGATTGTTATCCCAGCCCAAGAATCAAAGATACTCTGGACACGCTTTCTGGCTCAAGATGGTTCTCCACACTAGACTTGAAGAGCGGGTATTGGCAGGTGGAACTAGATCCCGAGGGCAAAGATAAGACCGCTTTTTCCATTGAATCTGGATTATGGCAATTCACTTTGTGACGTACCTGCGACGGTTGATGGAAACCCTCCTTCGGGGATTATTCTGGAAGACGTGCCGAGTTTACCTGGATGTTGTTATTGTTTTTGGTCTAACATTCATTGAACACCTGAGAAATTCAAGGGACGACCTTGAGAGGCTACAATGCAAATTTAAAACTCAGTCAGAAAAAGTGTCACATGTTCAGGAAGGAAGTAAAATATTTGGGACATGTAGCATCTGAAGCTGGAGTCAGCGCCGACCCAGACACGTACGAGAGTGGCCAACACCGAGAGACAGGCACCAAGTAAGAAGTTTCCTCGTATTGTGCACTTACTATAGGAAATTCGTCCTTGGATTTAACGAGACTGATGAAAGATGAAAGAAACTTCAGGTGGGATGCGGAATATGAGGATGCTTTCAATCGACCGAAGCAGATTCTAACCACAGCTCCTATCCGTAGTTATCACCAGACCAGTGGAAAGTTTATTTTTCACACAGGCGCAAGCAACACGGCCATAGGAGGCATTTTATCTCAAATCCAGAATCAAGAAAAAATTAAAGGATATTTCAGGTCAACCACCCTATACAACCCACAGAGAAGAAGATGATTGTCAACTTAATTGCAGAAGGATTGGGAAGGACCATACGTGGTGATAAAAAGAATAAACGATGTAGTGTACCGTATTCAAAGGCTTCCCAGAGGAAAGAAATGAGTGGTGATGAATCGTTTGGCCAAATACGAGGCGGACTATGAAAAACGAGAAGACACTCATCTGGGAAGAAAAACCGATCAAAAGCTGTAGCATGACGAGTTAAGTTTCGACTGACTAAAGGCAAAATATGGTGGCATTGGTAAAGCAAGATTCCATCGAGTTACCATCGAGCAGCAGCAAGATATTTTCTCGGTGCCTGATGAATATTCACAAGTCCATTGTGTGGCTAAAGATCTGCTTATGTTCAGAGGTATAGCATACGTCTTCAGGAAGAAGTTTGGCCGCGTTCCTACGCACTTCAAACAACATCCTCATCCTGGAAAAGCCTTGACCCTAGCCGACAGCCAGCGTTATCTCTACTACCTAGTAACAAAGCGATTCTCCCACGACAAAACCAACTCACAAAGATATGTGGGATACCCTGTTAGATCTGTGGGACGAGCTCACCAAGCTGAGGGTGAAGAAGCTAGCTGGGCCAAACATGGGTTGTGGTCTAGATCAGCTCAACTGGAGAACTGTCCGGAACATGCTGGAGGTTATTTTCCAAGGGACAGGAATTAGGATACTGGCCTGTAACTTCAACCCAAGTAGTAATCCAGTGGAGGAGCTGACAATCCAACAAAATGTTGATAATGAGTCTTTTGAAATGTTTTTCGACTTATTGCAGGGTATAGATGCTATGCTTCGAACAAAATTAATCATCGTCGGTAATGTCAATGCTCCCTCCTTTATTGACTCAGGTGCTATGGATAACAAAAATTTGATGATCAGGTCATTTTTCAATGTACTCGAGTTGAAACAGTTAAATACAATAACTAATACGAATGAAAAGATGTTGGACTTACTATTTTAAAACCTACAGTGTAATGTTCGCAGTGATGATTCTCAGTCGTTGATGTTAACACTCACCACCCGCCGATACATTTCACTTTCAGGAGTGAGGGGTCAATTGAACTTCCTTAACAATCCGATGTGAGTGGAAGCAACAGAGAATACAATTTCATAAAAGCTGATTTTTCCTCTACTATATCGCATTGTTTCCGATGCTGATTGGAAGTCGGTTTTCTTTGGGATTGATCACCCGGTCCTTGCGTGTGACAGCCTCAATTTTATTTAATTTATTTATATATTTATTTTGTTTCAACATTTATTGTATTATTTTAGCTCTCTATTTTCATAAGAATATATATATATATATATATATATATATATATATATATATATATATTATATATATATATATATATATATATACGTATTACGCGACCTTAAGGTGCCGAAAATGCTACACGCGACTACCCTACTGAGCCAAAATCATTTTTACGAAGCCCGGATCGGGCTTCCTAAAAATTTGCGTGTATATCTTTCACAGAGGCTTCCTAATAGGTCAGTGAGCCTATAGACGAATTTTCGCCTGGGCCGAATATCGCCCATATAATATCGCAATATATACGCGTTTAGTTCACGGGATCCACCTGTAGGTGGCGCTCCAGTAGTTCCGTATATAAATATATACATTTTGGCGATATAACCCCGATTATAGGAATCCCGCTATGCCTCGCTGTTATTCGAAGCCCGTAAGTTTGGCAATGTCGCATTCTATCGGAATTCGTTAGAACGTTCTCAGAGTAAAATGATTCTCCTGAAAGACTAATGGATAGAGAAATATCGCTAGGAAGGATAGGAAAAATTTCTCATCGGAAGAATCAACGAATATTGGATTTAATCGTCTTCATTAGATGATACTTCAATTTATTGGTATTTCAAGCTGCGCTTTTCAAGATATCATCTACAGGGTGTTTTTTTCAAATGTTTCATTGGACCTATTCGATGAAGGAATAGTTATACGAATTCAAGATTTTGTTATTCTGTTTAAAAGTAGATGAACTCAAATCATAAAATATTTTCGAGCGAAGTATAGTTCCGTTTTTACCGAAACTTCATCATTGCCAAAGTAAATCCTGCATATTCAAACATTTTGGAATTCTTCGATCAATTTTTCACTGATTTGATGTATGATTGCGAACTGGATCAATATGAATAACAGAAAAATAATAGATTAGGCCAGGCTTTTGTTTTTCAAATGAAATTATGAATATTTATCTGAAAATAGAGCTTCGCTTAAACAAAAAACAAATTTTTTTATTGGATGATTTTCGATTTTAGGTTTTCATGAAAGATTAACATCAAGTTTTTGTCATGACCTCGAGATAACAAATTATTATACAGTTCGAAAATGTTTATCAATGTTGGCAAACTGCGAACTTGAAAAAGTGAGTACTAAATTGTTTCAAACAAAAACTTCTTTTATGAAGCCATGAGGAAATTAACTTAAGAAAATAATGTATGTGTGAAAAAATGGGAATTGCTTCGAATTGCAAAGTTTTTTTCAATTGTGGGAAATCAATTTCTTTGGACATTGTATTTTGAATTTTACTTCCCCGAGAAATACAATTATTGGCAATTATCAATTAATTCAACCTGTTATATTAACCGGTGAGGTGGTATTTCACTGCCATAGAGAGTGAGATGGTGTCTCTCAGACACCTGCAATTTTATATGATTTTTCTCTGTCCATAGCTCTTTCTTTTTGGCTTCTCACAATAGAATTACTATGTCATGAATGTATTCAACTAACGGGTTAGGCATTTGGTGTCACCCATTTAAAAAAAAATCTGTTATAAAAGCAAAAAACATTTTATTGAAACAAAATTTTGAAAAATAACGATATTAATATGTGCAATTTACGTTTTAAAAATTCTTCGCATTGTCTTGTTGGAAATGTGCAACACAAGTGACTTCCTTGATGCAAATCTATTCGGACTTCTTATCACAGCTTGTCTTACCCGTTCAATATTTTCGGGTGTTCTGACTATACGCAGACACCTCTACAAAAATTTGATGCCAAATTCCCTCTAACATCATAATCTCTTACCCACCTAAATATGTTTTGGCATTTTGGAATTCGTCCGTGTCTTTTCACATTTAATTCACGACGAAAATTTCTTTGCACTTGCACAACTGAATTATTTAATATGAATTGTTTTACTACATAAATTCATTGATTCATCGGAAATATCTCCATGGCCAATTGAATTGCAACTATTGACATATAAGAATGTGTCACTTCAATTGTCTGAAACAAATTATTATTTCCATAACGCACTATGAAAAAATAGATGAAACCAGATGACTTACCTTGTATTTTCAATGAAATTTTATGATATATTAGTGAAAAATTATTAATTTTAAAAACGAATGGCAGAAAATGTGCGTAATTGTTACAAACTTCCATTCCGTATCAACTGCCAAAAAATGAATACGAATTTTTTAGGAGAATCATAATTTTTTTAGTTATTGAATGTGTGGATGAAACATTGAACGCAGAAGAAAACAATCTATCGAAACTGAAAAAACTGACAACATGTCAAAATATCACATTTTCATTCCTACTTATTTCATTCTCGCAATACATTGAATTCAGAATTTTTGACTACAAAATCAGCACACTGGCTTTGTACACATTCCCTTGCACTGAAAATATGTTTTCCTGTGAATTTTCGATGGATTCTAGCAACTCACCGTGCATAAATTGAAAGTTGCTGGGAGCCCCGACATTGCCATTTGATCTGCAAAGAAGTGATAGCGGATAAAAAATATGAAGGAGTCTGCCAGACTCCACCTCATCGGCTCCGGGTTAAATCAATTTTATATCAAAATTTTATTCCATTTCGACCATAATGTTCTCGTCATCAATTGTTGAAAAAATCTTATAATATTGAAACAATAAATAAATTGATAATATGTCAGAAAATGTTCATTCCTGCGAGCATACTGCCATTCTTTGTTATTCATTTCTCTAAATAAAATGTTCAGAATTTTTATTTTGCAAAACAGCTGTTATATATGGAGAAAGCGCAAGAATTGTTACATAACATGTTGCAATTTCGATATCAGATATCCCGAGTTACCTGTATAACGATGGTAAAGTTTCTCAGGATCTAGCTGAATTTCATGGTACAGGAGAAACAAAATCATTACCGCAATCGTAAAAAAAAACAAATCGACGTAATGGTTAATATCAAACTCATCCTCGGTCATCTTTTGAGGATTTAGAAGATCAGAGAATCTTGTTCATTGATAATTTTTTGCCCGTCCAATAAATGGTAATTTTTTGTGAAGGATTTTTACTGAAAATTCAAGAACACAAAAACTTCTTGAAACATATTATTTGGTCTGACCAAGCTAAATTTACCCAACAAGGAATAACGAACGAAACGAAGTCAAGAAGTTCAAACTGTATTTCAATTTCCACTAACTGTATTCTGCCTTGTCACAGATGACCAACTCAGATATTTCATTTGAAAACCTAGTCGAAAATTTCTTGAGTGAATTGCACCTCGCATTCAATAATTGGTACAGGGAAAATTTGCTAACACCAGAGAAAATTCGTCAAGAATATTTGAGGAATGTTGCTGGTGAAATAGGGGTCGATTTCTTCGACCGCTTCGATCTCCCAGATCTTCCCCACTAGATTACTATTTATAGGGTATAATTAAGAAAGAAATTTACGCGAACGAAATATAGAACAGTTGCGAATCAAAGTATGTTAAGTTTTTCATAGTTCAGATCCTAATGAAATTATTTAGACAACGCAGTCTTGGCCCGTATTCTCCACAAGTGAGCTTTTAAACGTATACGTGTCAAAACGAACGGTTCAAATGCGAGTACTTTTCCGGATCGGTATTCTTGACGACCATTCGTTCCATGAAAGGTATACGTTTGAAAACGTGTGATCGAAACAGCCGGCAACACTGACACATTTCACAAATGACATAAATTGTTTATTGAGGATTATGAATTCTAATTGAAAAACTACCACGGATCTTCAATCTGGTGAAGTTTCCAACCAATTCACAAGGGAAGATGCATAATAGAAATGGTCGAGAATAGGTAACATACCTAATAGCATGCTAGGTGCAATCAGAGATTGAAAGAATTTTGAGAAAAGTAAGATTATGATCCACAAACCCCTTTTGTTTAATCATAATATATATTTGTAGCCCTTGCAAGACCATAAGTCAAGAACGAAAAAGAAGGTTAGCAATGCGAAAAGGCCCGCCAGAGGAACAGGCGATGGGCCTCATGAGGAGTTTTGTTTTGTTTACTGTAATTGTGTACTTATTAGTTGTTGGAAAAGATATTATATTTTTTTGGAATAAATCTATAATGAGAGTGTGTATATGTTAATTTAAAGAAATGAAATATCAATAAATTTATGAATCATATATTCATGAAGTGTTTTACATAGGTGAGCGGACTTATCACTTAGGTATCACGGAGATTGGTTCTAATAATTGTTGCTTGTGATTTTCTTTATACAATATGATCGGTTTTAATGCGTTCTCCGACGTCATTGATCTCTATTTTTCTAGAGATTCTCCTCCAATAAAAAGTTCTCTCATTTCTTTTTCTATCTCCTCCATCCAGCTTTTTTCGAGCCTCTTCTGCTGCCAATTTTCGGTTGATTCTCATCATGTTTTCTTCATTGTCATTGGAAGACTCATATATTCGTAAAACAGCCAGTGGTATGTCCTCATACAAAGATTATGAAGCCCGACAAAAGCATTGATAATTTTACTTGCCGTCTCTTGAGCATAGTGAAAAACTCTGTATGCAAGCAGATGACGCAATCTCATCTTGAGGACCCCATTGTAGATTCCAATGAAAATTCTGATTGTTTTGCCATATTCATTGTACAAATATTCTGAAGTACCTTCTTCTCAACGTCTACATAAACACAGAAAAATCAAACTATTTCACGAAAACGAATGATACAAAGCGCTCGCTGTAAACACTCGCTTTGAGAACGTATTCGTCCTTATCATAGACTTATCATACTAATATCAAACACATATGATTTTTTATATGTTGTAAAAACGTTTACCAGACATTGATCATATATTTTCGTCCAATGGGATCTAGTTGTTGATCAGATGTCATAATTAATTATTTTTTGTAACTGTTGTAACTATTAAAAGGATTTTTACCTTACATAACTAGTTTTTCTTCAGGAAATATATTTATTTGTTTCAGAACTTGTTTACTTCAAGGATAGGTATCTATAAAATTGAAACTTGAAATTGTTAAATTTGAATTAGGTTTTATCATTATGGATAAAACAGATTCGTTTAACTTAAATTTGTAATTCATTTATCCGTCGAATAAATCATATTGAAGTTCAATAATTACGAATATCTGAAATTTTTAAAATTCCATCCGAAAATTATGTTGTCGTTTCCTTATAGAAATAGTAGCGACAGAAGACTGCATGAAAATGAATATAACTAGCAATCCACATTCAGGAGTGTCTTCTCTTGTTCAAACACAGAATATTTTGAAGAAAAAGCAGTCAATACATATAATACCAGTAATACACAATTGGATATCCATTGAAATATTTTCTGGGGGGTCTCTGCGTTTTCCTGAAAACTTAATATGGGTTTTCTCTCCCGGTCTCTGAAACAAGAAAGAATTAGAAAAAATTTTTAATAATATGAGAAAGGCCCCTGCGTTAAAATTTGAGCACTAATTTGTCAGGGCCCAAAACTTTATGAGAAGAAATTGTTGCTTAACAATGAACAGAAAGAAAATGAAAACACTTTGATCTTAAGCGTAACGTTTCGGAGTCTAAATCAGACTGCTTCGTCAGACAATAACTGATTTTCATGCAACTTTGTAGAATTGTTTCTACAACAATAACTGATTTAGACTCTGAAACGTTACTCTTAAGATTTCAAAGTGTTTTCATTTTCTTTCTGTTCATTGTTAGGCAACAATTTCTTCTCGTAAAGTTTTGGCCCCTGACAAATTAGTGCTCAAATTTTTACGCATGGGCCTTTCTTATCTTATTAAAAAAAATTTTTCTAATTCTTTCTTATTTCAGAGACTGGGAGAGAAAACCCATATTAAGTTTTCAGGAAAATACACAATTGGAGTTTCCTATGCACAGATTGACCCTAACAGACCATGGACCAGAAAATGGTTGTTCCAAATATCTCAACAGAATGAAGAGGTGAATGAACCTTATCATTGTACAAAGAAAGTTTTCAAGATGGAGCCATAATACCATTCAAAAATTCCTTACTGGAATATTATATTTTGTTTTATTCGACAGTGTATCCATTTATGCTACAGTTTTATAAGGAAATAAAGTTTATTATTATTGATATTATTCCGAAATCCAGAATATTTGAGGTAATGAATTTTTATGTAGGTATCAATATTCGAACCTTTCTGAAATATGTAATTTCATTCCATAAATATAAAAGGAAATTAAATATCGCACGCCCATGCATTTTGATTCGAATAATTTCTTGCAGCGTTGCCGACAGTTATCTGAGAAATTTATTCATCTTCGTCGCACTCGCTAACTGTGATATATGCATCCTTATCCAAACGATATGAAAGTCGGCATAACAACAAATCGGGTCCTAGAACGGGATGTTGCGTCTCCTTAGGATAAAAGGTCTTTGGTCCTTATAGTCACGAGTCAAGAATACCAAAGCGTGTGATATTCTGAAAGTTCGCATACGCATAGAAAGTTCACTTGTCGAGAATACGGGCCCTGGTCGTGATCGATATGTCTCGAACTGAATGGACGACATTACGAACGTGAATTCTAAATTGGACCTTGTTTGTATTTTTAGAAGAGTTGAATTCGAAATGTTACCAACAAATATGTTCCTCTTGAATATTTCAGAAGATATACATTTTATGTTAGTGGTGTTATTCCCGCTTATTGTATACGAAATACAAACAGGGTTTACTCATCAATATTATTCAGAATTCAATATGATAAGCGAAATATCCAGTGACAAAACTATTTAACGAAATTTAGATTCAACATAAAATTTTTTGAAAAAAGGATTCCAAGAAAATTCACGGCATTATTTAAAGACCCTGGTGGAGGAAAAGCGTTTCATTACTTTGACCCCTTTTTTCCTAATCTCACCCTACTCACTGTCTATTTATAGGTTATAAGCAGGAAGAGAGTTAACTCGAATGTTATAGACAACAGTTGCGACTAAAAATGTTTTTAACAAAAGAGAGACATTTCGTAACAGTTAATCGCCACTTCTGTTCGTATGTTTAAGAAAACCAAAATTCGAAATATGACCGAGAAAATTGATTTCAAGCTTTTCTCAAAAAATACGGATTTTATTTTAATTGTGATATTTGCACACCTACAATATCTTTCAATGCAATATATTCAATTATGACTCTCGTTGTCATCAATTTTGAGACTCACGGTATCCACTGTATCATGACTTGTAATTTCAAGCATTTACACAAAAACATCTTGTCAAATTAAGGTTATCCGTGATCAAACAGAGCTTCATTTCGATTTGAAGAGTGGAAAGTGTTACTTTCAGTCCAACTGGATCTCGAAATTTCAAATGTGAATTTCGATTCCTTTCCAAAAATAATACAACGAACAGAATTGGTGGGATACCTGTATTTGAAAACAATTAATAATTGCGTACCCTTTGAAATTTTCGAAAGAAAATCTCTCCGAGATTCTAGTGTCGTTCGAGTATCTACTTTTTTATCCACGAAAAGTTTGAATAGAAGGTCTCATCAAGTATTTGCATGAAACTTATGACGTACGCAACGGACGTGAAAGCTTTTTTCAAGTAATTGACTTGAAATGACATTGAATTAAAATTGGAGAATAAAGAAAATTTTGAATTCTTTTTACTACATGAAGATTTGAAACAATATTTCACAGAAAATAATCGTAGCGTTTTCCTTATCTTTCATTCTCCGAAAAACAGCTCTCGTGGTATCCAAGGATATCAAATCGATGATGAAATGGTATCACCCTCATTGTACAACCAAAGACTCAATTCGTGGCTTCGGTTGGCTGCACCTTGTGTCGCATGTATATATCTGAATATGAAACAAATCGAAAATAATACAGCGGAATAATTCAGACGCAATATTCTACTGGAATATTTTGGCAACACTGCTCGGGCTTGCCATAGACCGTGAATCATCTATTTTTTACACAAAAAGCTTGGTATGGCATTACCATATGACAGGCTTCTAATGGGTTGTGATACGTACTCCCAAATGTATAAATTATACACACCCCCCTTGTATCACCGCACACCCTGGCTTCACTTCACCTGTGTCTTATGGCGGGCTTGGTAAAGATAGTCTAATGCGTATATATATATATATATATATATATATATATATAAAATATATATATATATAATATTTGTCCGACCGCACATACAGACCCAAATCGGTATACTCGACCGACTTTTCAAACCAAAAGTGACGTTGTCAGACCCGACTCCGGGTCTGGGAACGTTCGACCATAGAATCATAATGAGGGAGGTAAGGGGATGTTAGGGTGAATTTTCAGCTGGGTGTGAAAAATCGGTTATACACGTTATTATATACAGAAAGTCTCAGAATTTTGCCAGTGCGAGGGCGCTTCTGTCGACATCAACCTGATGTATTTAATTCGTATAGTTAACCGACGCATTGATTCCCGAAATATGGCAACGTTGCACGTTAACAGCTTTGGAATAATTCATGCCAGCTATTTTATATACAGACATCAAATCAACTATTTTGGATCTTATACGATCCCGGTATAGTGAATCGTCGCCATGAGCAATGAAATTACCGAAGATATTTCGGATAAGAATCAAAAATTTGCTTTCTGTTCATTTGTATACATCTACCTTGGGAAGCTTATACAGACCCGATAAAGAGAATCAACGTCTTGAAAATGGTCAGTGAGGTGGTTGAATTTTCATTTCCGTGAATCGTTAGTCAAGAATTGAATCGGGTGACATTTTCGGCGGCGATTAACTTTGAACGATTATGAAGTTTGATCTACTGTATGTATTCAATCATAGTCCAGGTATTTTGCCGTTAACAACCCATTTGAACGAAAAATTTTCTCGAAGCCCCGAAAATTTGTTTTGTTGTACCTACGTGTACTACTAGTGCCGCCTCGACAGTAATGAACGTAACGGAAATTTTAAAAGATATGGATTTATTTCAGCAAGGGACACACAACCTAAAATTAGAATTGGGTAAAAAGATTGGGTGTACCAAGATGGGGAATAGGTAGAGACTCTTTTTCTTCCAATGCACTTATTATAGTAATATCTTTTAATTTTCACATGTTCATGTTGAACAATTTTCAGAACATTTCTAATTTACACAAAATAAATATGGAAATAAATGAATAAAACATTTTCTTTGTTTTTCATCATATCAAGAATTTTTTTCCACATAGCCAGTCGACGAAAAAAAGTAAAATCCAGGCCATCTTACACAATTGTACGATTTCTGAATAGATAAAAAAGGTTTTGTGACCTTTTCTAACTTCAATTGGAAAAATAACATAGTGAGTGTGTAAATAAGATTCACAGTAGTTTGGTAATTAAAGAATTTCTAAGTGCAATTTTTGATTTGTAATTCAGAGGAGTCCACTCACTGTGGGTAATTAAAAAAAGAATGATATATTATCGTAATGACGAAACAAAAAATAAAAATTCTTGGCATGCTAATATATGAGAATATAGGGATTTTGAATTTTTCATCCTGATGTCCTTTTCGTGAATATTTGATAACTGTAGGTACTATAGGTTTTCTCACTGACTCCAATGATAGTGAGTTTTTTTTCTAATGGTAGGTTTCGAGAAATATGATTAGAAAACAAAGACCCTACAAGTTTCATGACGAATACATCGAAAGCTGTTGAAAAAAACTTTTTGAAACTAAATAAATATCATTCGTTCTTGTAGATCTTCTGTATGACTTACACGTATGATAATTATGATTGAAATAGCTCCTAGGTTGATTTCATTGTATTTTTTCTCAGTTCTACAAAGTCGATCGGCTTATCGACTGCTTCATCGAGTGATTCTATGCTTGAAATTTCGAAAATTCTGAAAAACATTCGTCGATTTGAAGACATGTTTCTCAAATTATTCTGTGAATGAAAGTCACCATCAGTCTCAGATTTTGATTCGAAGAAAAGTTGAAGTATCCAAGATATTTGTCAATAAATGCAAAAGAGTAATTCTGAATTAACTTAAAAGTCTGAGTGAAAAAAATTTATTTCATTTTTATAAATATCAGGTATATTAAGATTCATTTAATATATCAGAAATATTCTCTCAACCAAATTTTTCTTCAACGCCAATAATCATGAATTATGAAAATTAATGGCGAGCAGACGGAATGTTTGATTCTGAAAAAAAAAACCACCGGAACAGGACCTGTCGGGAGAGTCCCTTTTTACAGAATTGAACATCTCGTCTGCACGCCATTAATTTTCATAATTCTTATTATTTCAGACGTTAAAAACACTCGTAAATAGGAATAAAAGAAGCACAAATTAATAATTCAGGTCTGTCGATACGTCTCAACTTTGAATCGGAATTCTCAAAATTTCCAAACATTCTTCGTTTCTTAGAGTATTTTTGATTCCTAATACAGGGTTAAGAAGTAGATCGAAACTTTTCCTTTTTTTCTGGGACCATGTGAAACTTTGTAATTTCTTCATACCAACCATTTTCTTTTATCATTCCCAGCTTGAAATTACCATTCGCAAAATTTTCAACATCTTTCCTTCCCAGCTTGTATGTAAAATTTCAACCCAATCGCTACGTTATCTTGCGTTTGAGAGGACATTAGGTAAGACGATTCCGTTATTTTCGTGAAGATGAATGAATTGGAGAAACTTGCTGTCATCAAATACTTCTAATTGAAAGGATTCACACCGAAACAAGTAAAAAAAGGGATGGATTCAATACGAGGAGACCTCTTCCCGTCATATTCAACTATTAAGCAGTAGGTTTTTGAATTTAAAATGGCTCGTGTGGGCACCTCTGATGAGCCTTGTTGGGGGCAGCCCGTTGAGGTCACAACTTCAGAAAATATTGAGAAAATCCATCAAATAGTGCTGGAAGACTGCAGACTGAACGTGTGTGAGATAGCTGTGACCTGTAGGATGTTTTCTGAACGTATGCGAAATATTTGGCACAACACCATTTGCACATGGAAAAGTTGTTCGAAAATTGGGTGCGAATTGATTCGAAAAACCATTTCTACCGACAATTTCGCGCTGTATGTGCGTAATCCAAACGAATGCTTGCGTCGAATCATATCTGTTGATGAAGACATAAACAATTTCATCAGCATATAAGATTATAGCTTCTGTTTTTTAGGATGCGAGAGGAATTATATACATTGATTACTTGAAAAAGGTACACCTATCATTGGTCAATACTATGCAGAGTTATTGCAACGTTTGAAGCACGAGTTGTAAGTTAAACGACCTCGTTTGGCAAAAAATTTTTTTTTTCCTCACGATAACGCAACAACGCCGATTGTTGGCAAGTCCAAAATCCACAAATTGATAATTACATTGATCCTGCGTCCTCCCTACTCTCCAGACTTACCCCAGCAACTACTATCTGTTTCCCTAACCTTAAAAATGGTTTGGAATCGAAGTTATCGAAGCTGTGCATAAGTATTTCGAAGAGCTTTGTGTATTTTGAGGTTCTTGACGAATCAACGTATAAAACTTGTATAACTCAATCATGTTATGAGAAATGTATTATTGTTGATGGAGATTGTTTTGAAAATAAAGAAAAACATTTTTCTGAAAACATCGTTTTTCTTGGTCAGGTCGGAAACTTTTCACCCCACCCTCGTACATCTGATCAGACTTCTGGCAGAAATTCAGCCTTCGAAGTACGATATTAGACCAAGGATCCTCTGAAAATGCCAACCGCAGTTGTAGGCGAATCGTAAGGTGAAATTATTCCTTTCCTATTCTCTTTCAATATCAGTTTAACTGCAACTCTTTGCAATCTCAGAACACCCCTAGATTCCAGAAGAATCACTTATGATTTTTGTAATTGTTTTTTACTGTATTCGAGAATTCGAGTTTGTTCAATCGAATGACCTATTTCCAATTTCAGACCCCAAATATTGTGAAGTACACAAAGTAAAAGTGGATCTTAAGGATTGTAATGTAAAAATTGTTGAGCATCCAGAATTGAATGTTTACTAACGATAAAGTCAGGAAAAAACGGAAGATCACTAGAAAAACCTAAACTACTGAATGGTAGGAATAACATCAGAACATAATATCTTTTCTTGATCTTCTTCAACAATAGAAAGGTTGAATTAGAAATGTCAGATTAAAAAACCTATGGGTCGGTTTCACAAAACTTTAATTGTGCGATTAAAAAACCTTACGTAAATTAAAACCAATCGAATCACTTCTTTTGAAATTTCCACGAATCGCGGTGGCTCCAATTAATTTAACGGTACAAACAAAGTTTTGTGAAACCGACCCTTAATCTTGCAATTAAATTGAGATCAAGCCACTAAGTACGTGAAATTTTATTGGAGCCATTAAATATGGAAAATAACGAGGTACCCACCTCCTCACTGAATTTGAAAAAATCACTTATCATTTAATTCAAATAAAGCAAAGCATCCATCTCCCAGAAAATATCCCTAATTGCAAATTTCATCATATTTCCAAGTGAATGCGTCAACTGACAAACAACACACAGTTTCCGGGTAAGAGGTTCCCCTTTAGGGAAATTTTGATGGCTTCCAGCAGACTACATTTCCTTACATACAAGTGTAAGGGAGGCAAATCGAGTATGACCTCGAGCGCTGCTGTCGGAGTTGTGCACATAGCTCCGGTGGCCCCAACACAAGCTAATCGCTGCAATTTTAGCAGCTTGTTGCAAGTAGTGGCCTCTTCGGTTTTTGTCCACCATGCTAGTGACGCATAGGTGACAACGGGGCGTACCACGGCAGTGTATAACCACAGTACCATTTCTGGTCTCATTCCCCATGTTTTTCCAAAGAGCCTCTTACAGGCCCACATGGCCCTTGTGGCTCTGGAAATGGTTTTTTCCACATGTTTCCTCCAGTTGAGCTTGCTGTCCAGGATGACTCCCAGATAGTTACACTCACTGGAGAAATTGAGAGTCTGTCCATTCAGAACCAGAGCTTTCACATTAAGATTCCTTCTTCCAGTGAAGGGAATCAGGGTGGTTTTGGACGGATTAATTGTCAGTCCCTCCTCTTCGAACCATCTTTCAATTATCCTTAGGGCAGATTGCATGCGGCTGCTCAGTGTGCCTTCATGCCTACCTCTCACGGTTACCACCAGATCGTCAGCATATGCCTGAGCGTTGTAACCGTCTGCCGTAAGCTTCTCCAAGAGACCATCCATGACCAGACACCACAGCAAGGGTGATAGTAACCCTCCTTGAGAGCATCCCCTGCATGTAAGCACTGTCACCTCAGTTTCTCCCAGATAGGCTGTGACAGTTCGCCCTTTCAGCATTGCCGATATCCATTTTACAGTGCTGATTTCCACCCCTTTGTTTTTAGCAGCATTGCATATAGAGTCATGTAGGGTATTGTCAAAGGCCCCTCCAATGTCCCGGAACATTGCCAGCATAATCCCCTTTGAGGTGAGAGTGCCTTCCACGTCCACAAGGAGGTGGTGCAGGGCGTCTACTGTAGATCTACCCGCCCTATAGGCAAACTGTTTATTATGGAGCTTCAAGTTTCCCCTTATGTTGTTATCAACAATTTTCTCCATGGTCTTCAGGAGAAAGGAGGTTAGGCATATGGGTCGGTATGATTTAGGTTCTGAGGAACCTCTTCTCCCCATTTTGGGTATGAATGCTACCCTAGCTTTCCTCCACGATTTAGGAATATAGCCCCATGCATAGCTGGCTCTGAAAAGCTCTACCATTGGGGGTATAATGAGGTCGCCACCCTTCTGAAGCATGGCCGGGAAAACCCCATCCATGCCTGCAGATTTGAAGGGCTGAAAGGTCTTTATCGCCCATTCAACCCTTCTTGGTGTAAACAATCTCCCAGCTTTCTGAAAGTCACACTTAGAGGGCCTTATCCATTTCCTCTCAAGGACTGAATCGCTGGCGCTAATCTGTTGAGAGCCAGGAAAGTGAGTCTCCAACAGGACACTTTGGCTCTCTTCAGGATCACTCGTGTAGTTCCCACATGGCTTCATTATTTGGCCAATTGGATTGGAATGATCTTTAGATAGTGCCTTTTGAAGTCTAGCTGCAGGGGCTGTCTTGTCTATTCCCTCACAGAAGTTTCTCCAGGACTGCCTTTTGGCTGTTCTAACCTCTTTGTTGTAGTTCGTCAGAGCCTCTCGATAGGCATCCCAGCTGCCCTCTCGCTTGGCTCTGTTGAAGGCTCTCCTTGCCGTTCTTTTGAGGATTTCTAGTTGTTTGTTCCACCAGGGAACGTCCCTTTGGATCGTTTTCTTTCTGAGTGGACAGCTTCTTTCATATGCTCCTTGCAGACACGACGCAAAGTGAGCAGAAGCATTTTCGAGCTCTTCTATAGAGCTTATGTTGTATGCAGAGCCTTCCAGTTTTGACCTCAGATGGGCTACACAAAGTTCCCAATCGGTTTTTCTGGGTATTCTGCACACAACATTTGTCGAAGCAATCGCTTCGATTTCGAATTCTATTGCCATATGGTCCGACATGGATGGTTCATTCGAGACCCTCCAGCCTTTGATCATATCTGCAATATATGGTGTAGCCAGGGTTAGGTCTATTACTTCCCTTCTAATCGCGTTCATAAAGGTCGGACTGTTACCCACTTTCGCTATTTCAACATTATGAGAAAATAGCTAATCAAGCAAATCCTCACCTCTACTATTTGTATCCGTTAGACCTCTAACCATTATGGGTTGGAAGACCCACCAGGCGGTTCGGAGGAGGCCGGAGCTATTCTGCCACCAGGCCTCTCAACTTCTCGCCCTTTCGGAGCAGTCCTCCTCCCAGAACTGGTGGTTGGCTGAGCCACTCCGGCCTCTTCAGTGCCTGGGGACTGTACAACCTTAGGTTTGCCCTCTGCTTTGGACTTCCCTGTCGTCGAGGCGGCAGTCAAGGCCTCTTGTGCCCTTTCCTTTCGCCCCGCCGTCTTTGAGCCCTTTAGCCTGAGGTTCACTGGACCGAACAGGTACATCAACCTCCAGTCAGTTGCTCGAAGTTTCTCGACTGACCTCATGTCAGCCGAGGTCACCACTTCGAGCATGGTGGGCCCCGATGGTGCCCGCCGTAGGATCCTCCAGCTGGAGGTCTTGAGCTCCTTATTTTGGAGCTCTATGAGTGTCAGTATCTGCTCATTAGAGTAGTCCTGACTCTCTGGGAGGTATCCAATCAGGATCATCGGATGCGGCAAGTCTGCCTCCTCGACGATCCTTAGATCGGCTCCCTCCCACGGTTTAAGCATGGGCTGCAAGCCTCTCAGCCACTCCGCAGTGGCTTTGTCAAGCCATCCCGGTCTGTTCTGAACGTTGCCAAATTGGGGACTAACAGTACTGTCCCTTCCCATGGCAAGCATCGTATCCGCAAGTGCCTTTCTGATGGCCTTTAATTGGTCAACTTCTAGCAGGACTTCCGGGTATTCCTTGTGCATGATGCCCAACCTGATCCCAGCAGTTGCTTGGCTGTAGGTGGGCACCACCGTTGTAGGAGCCTTAAAGGCTTCTGAGGACGTTGAGGCTTGTGAAGCCTCTTGTTTTTGCCGTTTGGGCTTTTTGCCCTTGGGCGTGCTGTCCTCCGATCGGTTACGTTTGGTGGAAAGGCTCTTAGACGCCTTCGGACCAACCGGTTTTGAGGCTTCTTCCCTGGCTTTGTCGGGCGCCATTCCAGCCTTAATGTGGAATTTCATCCTCCTCCTGGCGGCTCCAGAAAGTTTTGGCTTCCTGACCGTCAGCTTGTTGAAGCCTTCAATGACCTCTTCATCGCTGCTTTTCAGCAGCAATTCTTCTGCCATCGGGATAGGACTTGCGCCCTGTTCCCTTCGCTGATTGAGGCTACTTTCCTCCTCAATGTTTGGCACATCAGGGCTGGTGCCATGCCCTTCTGTTTTTGTTTCTTGGTCCATGGTAAGTCCCACGATCAGCTAGGGAATTTCCGTCACCAGAGGCAGAGCCCATGCCCCTGGAAGGCTATTGAAACTGGAGGTCACCTGGTATCCAGAGTTCGCATATTCAGGACTAGATCTTCCCACTAGCCATGCAGACATCGGCATATGCTGTTCCACCTTGCCTTGAGGAAAGTTTTCATTGTGTCTTTCATGCACTTGGTTCAGGCGGTTAGGCCAAGACCCCCGGCTTGTGTTCTCTGCCCGCGAGACATGGCCACAGTCAGCAGATTCCACCTGTCGGTATAGCAGACATTAGGGTTTGTTGCCCTTGCATGTCTGGCATCGTTTACCCCTGTGCAAAACCCAGGCCACGACACTGCAGCAGGTTAGGGGGTTGGTCAGTCTTAGTTTCACCGCTCCTCTTGACCCTTTCGACATGAGTTACAACTCTGTCAGGAACCGGAGTTCCAGTCGCTAAGAATCAAGATTCACTGCAATTACTATAAGCCCCACACCGCGTCAAGGTGCTGACCTAGTGAGGTAAAATTCAGTTGAAATACACAACAATACAAAATTTCAAAACAATTACTTACAGAATCTGAGGTTATTATCCCAAAAATAAAACTTTCATTAACTTATGTAAAAATACGATTTAGATATGTAAAAGATAGAGTATTAATGTCATCGACATTTGTCAATCACTTTTCTAGGTAAAAATTGAAGGATATTCTAAAATTTTTATGATTCGTCCGCAGCATCATTGTGAAACTCTTCTTTTTTGTGGTTTCGATATGTTAATAAATATATGTATACATTACTCAGTTTTTGAACATCGGTTTTCCTACTTATAGGGTTCATTTGTTTCTTAATATTTATCATTTCTAGGAGGAGTCTTTTGTTATATTTATTTTGTGTGCATAGCACTTCCACACTATCAAAATCTATTTTTGATTTTTATCTATAGAGTGTTTGGCTAACGCACATCGATTGTTCATTGTTCGGATATCACTTTTGTGTAGAGTCAATCGATTAATGAATTGGTTGAGGCTTTCGCGGCAATCGTTCAATGTGACATGTTCTTTCGAGCATTTAGGCCGTCGTCGTAGATTAGTTCTCGACGTTTCGCCAGTTCGAGTGTCTGGCATCTTCAGGAGTTATATTTCAGGAGATGTTCTCACTGAACTGAACTGCCTGAGTGTGAGGCAGTTCAGTCCAGTGAGAACATCTCCTGAAATATAACTCCTGCAGATGCCAGACACTCGAACTGGCGAAACGTCGAGAACTAATCTACGAGGACGGCCTAAATGCTCGAAAGAACATGTCACACAGTCAATCGATTCTTTAACCACTGTGATGTCTGACCTACATATGTGCCGTCACATTCTGAACAATTGACTTTATAAATTACATTTGATTTTAGTGGTGTTGGTATCGGATCCTTCAACTTGCTATATAAATTCTTGATGGTTCTCGTGTTGTAGGTGGCTATCTTTACTTCTTCTTCTTTAAAGCAATTTTTTATTTTGTTTGTTAGATTTCCCAGATTTGGAAGGCTGCCATATTTCATTGTCGAGTTAAGTCCATTCATGTTCTTCTTCAGTCGTGGTCTTGGTTGAGGTTCTTGTATGGAGATTGAATTCGTTTCATATAAAAACTTGTTTGGCATTTGTTTTGGGTATGAATTCTCCTGAAAGATCCTGTGTAACTTCTTGATGTTATTATCCACAAAATCTGGGTGGCAGATTCTCTGGATTCTGTTTTTCATCTCTTTGATGCAATTTATCTTCATTGGATGCTCAGATTTGAAATGAATAAACTTATTTGAACATGTCTCCTTCCGATACCAATCCAGTTTGATTAATTCATCCATCCTGCAAACTCTTGTATCTAAAAATGGAACAGAGTTGTTTTCATCTTCACTTTCGATAGTAAACTGGATATGTGAATCAAAACTGTTGAAAACATAGAGTATCTCATCAAATCCCGTACACGGTATTGCAACTATCAGGTCATCAACAAATTTTTTTAAGAAAAACTTTTCAAAAGATAACTTTGGGATAGAAATGTCTAATAAGTGATCCATAACATAAAGGAATAATATTGGGCTAAGTTTTGAACCCATAGCACAACCAAATGTTTGTATATAAAATCTTCCTTCAAATGTGAAATAATTATTAATTAATAAAAATTGAATGATCTCTATGAATAGTGTTTTAGGTACATTACAATGTTCTACAATGATGTTCCATTTAACCTCAATAACGTCTATCACTAGTTCTTTATAGATATTACCGAATAGGTTTACTACATCTAATGAAGCTACTCTATATCCTTGTGGAATAACCATGTTGCTTATAAACGATGCAAATTCAAATGAATCCCTTATGTAGTAATCATTGTTTTGGTTATAAGCATCTGAGAGCATTTTTGCTATGAGTTCAGCCAGTGTTGACATTGGGCTCTGTATGCTTGCTACTATAGGTCTTAGTGGATATCCTGTCTTATGTATTTTGGGATTTCCATATATTTTCGGGCATACTGTATTGTAACATTTCATAGCTTTTTCTTGTTCTTTACTTATTGACTTCAATTCAAATAGTTTTGTTATGTACTAATTGCATTTTGTCTGTAGTGTTGAGGTAGGATCTCTTGGAATTTGTTTGAAATCGGTTGAATTTATAAGTGTGTACATTTTCCGAATATACTCATCTTTGTCCATCGTGACAGTAACTGAGCCCTTGTCACTATTTAAAACTATCAAATTCTCGTTGGTTTTTAGGAATTCTCTAGTTGCTTTATATGGCTTCTCTGTTTGATATGTAATATCTCTGTTCTTATGAATGTAACCAGCTATAATGCTGGAAATTTTGTCCGGTAAAGGTCCCTTTTTCCTTCAGATGTTTTTTGTATAATATCTTCCACATCAGTGATGAGATTGTCTATATTTATCTGTTTAACTGGTGCGGCAATGCTAAATTTTGATCCAAGTGATAAAAAGTTTACTACATCTTTAGGTATTTGTGTTGAAGAAATATTCTTGAACCATCTATCTTGAGTGTTGTATTTAAATACTGAGGTTTTATTATTATTATTATTACAAATGAAACAGAGAAGAGGCCGTAGCCTATAAATCTCATACAGAGAGAAAAGAAATAACACTTCAGAAGATAATATAACAGAAAAAAAAGAAACAAAAATTCAGCATAATAAACACATGAAACTACAATTTGTCTAATTGGTTTTTAAAAGAGTTTACACTCTCAGCGCACACAACACTGACTGGTAGTGAGTTCCACTTCGCGAACACGCGATTCGGCAGAAAAAACTGTCTCGCACGAGTTCGGAACACTTCATGGTAGAGTTTGAATTGATGGCCTCGAAGGTGATTTTTATTTAGTGTAAAGATATTGTCTAGATTGCCACCAATAAAACCATGCAGAATCCGGTAGGTCACTATAAGATCACCACGCATCCTACGATCACTAAACAAGTTCAAGTTGAAAATTTCCAGTCTATCTTCATAAGAAGGGCGAATTCTTCCAAAAGGGATCCTCGTCGCAGCCCGCTGCACCCTCTCCAGGCGCTGCTGGTCAGCTATCAGATTGGGGAACCATGCAGGACCCGCGTATTCCATTATTGGTCGAACGTAGGTGGTGTAAAGTTGCCTGCATGTATCGACTGAGCATCTGGGAAAGGCTTTTCTTATCAAGTACAATATTTTGTTGCACTTAGAGGATATACTGCTTACATGAGCTGACCAGGACAGATCCTCAGTGATCAACAGCCCGAGATCGATGTGTTGCGCAGCGGACTCCAGCCATTTGCCATTAATCAGATACTGATTCCGTGGATTCAGTCTCCCAAGGTGAACAACCCTACACTTGTCCACATTCAAAGGAAGAAGCCAGCCTTGGCACCATTGACTTACTTGGATCAAGTCATTCTGAAGAACCTGAGGGGAGCGAGCATCATAAAAGAGCTTGATGTCATCAGCATATTGGGAGCAGAAGGATGAGAACAATCGCGGCAGGTCAGATATATACGCCAAAAACAGAATGGGACCCAAAACTGAACCCTGCGGTACCCCACTGACAACAGGTTTGAAGTCAGAAAAAGAGTCACCAACCCTAACCGAAAAATATCTCCCAACTACAAACGAATGCAGCCATCTCAGAACGCTACCCCCAACACCTATATGTTCGAGCTTGAAAAGTAAACGCCGAAAAGGAACACGATCGAAGGCTCGCGAGAGATCCAGATAGATGACGTCCACAGGTACTCCACCGTCGATGGAGTTGGTCCAATGCTGGAGACATTCCAAAAGACATGTGATAACTGACCGTCCCGGTAGAAAACCATGCTGTTGATCAGGAATAATATCATTAGCGATCAGAAACTGTAGCAATCTATCACACACAACCTTCTCGGCAATCTTTGAAATTAAGGGAAGTAGACTAATAGGGCGGTAATTGTGGGGACACAGTTTGTCCCCTTTTTTGAAAACTGGGGTAATCCTAGATTTCTTCCAAGCAGATGGTAGCTGACATGTTTGGAAAGATAACCTGATGATCATGGTTATAGGAGTTGATAGATTTGTGGAGCACCTCTTTAGTATACGTGCTGATATATTATCCAAACCAGGTGCAGTAGACATATCTAACTGAGATATGATCCTCAAAATCTCCTCCGCTTGGACATCAATGCTATCCAGCGAACTGACAGTACGTGGTACAGAGATCGGCGGCATAGGATCACACGGTTCATTAGAGAAAGAATTAGAGAATACATCAGAAAAAACACCAGCACACTCCGAAAAATCGGAACACAGGACACCTGCTGCATTTTTTACCAAAGGGACTGATACCTTAGAATTCAGAGAGTCCCTAATATGCTTGTAGAACTTCTTTCTGTTAAAAGGTTGAGCTAAGGAGTTGTAAAACGACTTTCTGGCATCTTTTATTTTCAGACTCAGAGCATTAGAGTAGCGGCGATGAATGTTGTAACTCTGTTCTAACCTGTCTCGAAGATAACACCGCCATAACTTCTTTTTCCGACGCAGCATGGAGAGAATCTCATCACTCAACCAAGGCTTGGACGCAACAGAACTTACGAATTTAGTTCTAGTAAATCGTGACACCGACTCTTCGAGGCAAGTACGGAAGCATTCCCAGGCACCGTTCACATCCAAATCACCCAACAAATGGTTCCAGTCAATGAAGGACAGATGACGATTGAGAGAATCAAAATCAGTAATTGAGATGGGTTTTCTTGAAGTTTGGTTGCCAGCGGAAGAGGTGAACTGTAGGGTGGAAATAACCATCCTGTGATCAGACCGACCGAGGGGATCCAAATATTTTATGTCAGACACCAAATCTGGATCACTTGTCAGCAGCAAATCGAGAGTGGAAGGTGTCTGACCATGAACAATCCGTGTAGGCTCTTCGACGATCTGGTGGAGGCCCGTATCATCAAGCATGGTAAGAAATCGCCCGGCCACGGAATTTGGGGAGGGGAAGGAACTTACTGGCCATTGCAATTCTCTAAAATTAAAATCTCCAGCTATGAATACATTAGAGTAGTTTTCCGATACTGAACGAATATGGTTCAGGAGTAATTCATCTGACGGGGATGGATGGGGTCTATAGACACAGCCGATACAGATAGAAAAGGTGGGCGAGGATATCCTCACGAATAAATTGTCAACATGCGGAATGTCATAAGAGAATGTCTCAGTAGTGAAGAACTTGCAAATGGCATCACTTAAGTATACACAGACACCGTTATACCCAACATTGAGAAGACTGTCACATCGAAATAGAGAAAAACCCTTGATAGTGCTGCATTAATGGTTGTTTGAATAAAACTGATTTAATGAAATTCAAACAAGAAATTGTTGAAGATCTCTCTAGATCATTTACAGCAGAAATTGTTTCATTGAAAGAGATGTTGGTTGCTCAAGAAAAACTAATTCGAGATTTGTTGACTGAAAAGAACGAGTTGAAACGAAGTAAAAATGTTTACAAAACAAATAATCCATCTGGCAATGAAAAACCGCACGGTCAACGGTCGACTAATTCTGATGTCTTATCGACGTCCCCGCATGCGAGTTCTACAGGGGAAGTATCATCAGGTGATCCTTGCACTGCGAACTTAACGCAACAAAAAGTTATGAATGATTTGATCTACATTGAAAAAGACATTGAATCTGTAGATGATGCTGAGTCTATTGAAACGAAAAATCCATCTGATTGGACGCTAGTCAAATCAAAGAGAGGTGTGAAATCCAACAAATCTTCTGTAAAGAATGCAACTACAAAAGACGGAAAATCTGTTTCAACTCGAAAACTACGGATAGATTCTGGAAGGTCGAAGTGCCCATTGTGGGTACATTAAAAACAAGATCTCTGACTACGGTCCCAAAAAGCGTCTGCATTCATTCATGTATCCAGATTAAGTCCAACGACAAAAACTGAGGATCTAGAGAGCTATGTTGGTTCTAGTATACCCGTGTGTCTTGCGAGAAGTTGACTTCTAGGAGACCTGACATCTATTCCTCCTTCAAGATCGTTTTACCATATGGGTCATTGCATCAGGCTATGAATCCATCATTCTGGCCTGAAGGTGCTGCCGTGAAGCGTTTTTTTGTGAAACGTCGTCTGGACACAACTCTCGCCTAGGTTCAGATGTACAGTCGTCGAATGGTATTGAACTTTTGCCGGTTCTCAATACCGAAGCAAAATTAAAGATTATTCAACTCAACGTGCAGTCAATGCCCAATAAAATGAATATGCTTTCAATATTGTTCTCTGAAAAATCACCAGATATAGTTAGTATAGTTGAGCACTGGTGCGACCCTGATGGAATGGCTGCTATGGTGATTCCTGGCTATAAGCTGGTTTCGTATTTTTGTAGAACATCGCGTAAGCACGGTGGAACCGCGATATATGCTAAAATCGGTCTGCGTGTTAGTGACTTGTGCATATCGGGATTGTCACAGGAGTTAGAAAGCGAATTCTGTGCAGTGAAGTTCGTTCTTGGTGGTGTAAAATTTGGTGTAATCAGTGTATATAGGCCGCCTACAGGGGATATCCAGGTATTCTTAGACAAGACCTCTTATATACTCGAACAGTGCCAGTCAATTGTGGACAACATCTTTCTTTGTGGTGACCTAAATATAGACTTTCCAAAAATGGTTGCAGACTGAGATCATTACTTATTGATTTGCTTGACTGTTTTAATCTGAATGTTACTAACCTCGAGCCAACTCGAGTTTTTGTTGACAGAAATGGCCGTATAACAGCTACAAAGGTTGACTATATACTAACCAATGTAACTACCGGGAGCTGTTCCACGACAGTTTTCGAATCTTATATTGGCGATCATAAAGCACTCCTTCTGGGTTTTACCTTCAATGTATTTCTGGGAAGCCACTGAACAAAAATAACATTAATAAGTTATGTAGGTCTATTTCAGCGAACAATCTGAATGAGCTTAGATTACTCATTTCTCGTACTTCTTTTGAACCTGTTTACTTATTCTCTGACATAGACTCTGCTTACGATTCATTTATGGAAATTATTGATTACTGTATGGATACCTGCTGTCCATTGAGACATCGAAGTGTTTCAAATCGTCCAAATTCGGGCTGGATTACGTCAGATGTTCGAGCGGCTAGCCTAAATCTCAAAAATCTGTACTGGCTCCATGTTAATCTTAGGAGTCAGCGCTCGTTCGATATATATAGAGATGCCAAGAAGCACTATAGACAACTATTAGAAAATGCTAAGCTTCAATTCCATACCAAACTCTTGTGTTCATCTGATAATCAGAGCAAAACAGCCTGGTACATAGTCAGACAGGAAACTGGCCGGGATCAAATTGTGAGGGAGTGAGTATGACGTTGAATATTGCTGGTGTTCAAGTTTCCGACCCTCTACTCATAGCTGAGTGCTTTGCAGACCATTTTTCGTCTGTAGCAAGCAAAAGTATTGTTGAACGATATGGCAGTAACGTATCTTTTTCGTGCACAACATCTTCTTTACAAGAACACACATTCTTTTTTCATCCAGTGAGTCAATATGAGGTCTTAGATACGATCAGGGTTTTAAAAAGTAAAAAAAGTGTCGGTTCAGATTTGGTGTCGGTTAGAGTATTGAAGGCCATTTCCGAACAAATAGCTGAACCACTCTCTCGATTGATCAATCTCTCTATCTCCTCGGGTACTTTCCCAAGGTCATTAAAACATTCCTCGGTTATCCCAATTTATAAAAAAAATGATGTTGAAGATATCTACAATTACAGACCGATCTCTATTCTGAGTGTCTTTTCTAAGGTCATAGAAAGAATAGCATTAAATCGCATGTCTGAATTCCTTAAAAAGTACAACTTGTTGTCGGGATGCCAACATGGTTTCAGGGAACGAAGATCAACCAAGACGGCTGCTGTTGAGTTTTTTGAGTATGTCTATGAGTCTGTCGATAAAGGTCTCCATGTAGCAGGTTTGTTTTTTGACCTTTCAAGAGCCTTTGACTGTATAACACCTAGATTCATTCTGAATAAACTATATAGTCTGGGTTTTCGGGGGTTTTTCTAGATTGGGTGTGCAGCTTCATAACGGGGCGTACAATGTCTGTGAAGGTGGGCAGCCAGTGGTCTGACAGGCGTGTTTGCGAGCTAGGAGTTCCACAGGGCTCTATATTGGGACCAATGCTTTTCATTATTTTTATAAATGATCTACCCAAACATCTGGTATCAATCTTGAGCAAACTGATAATTTTTGTTGACGATACGTCAATTGCTGTATCTGCTGCAGACCTGAACGATCTGAAAGTCATCTGTATATCCCTAATCGACCAATTTGAAAACTGGTGTAGAGAAAAAATGCACTCATTATGAACACTGACAAGACCGAATGTGTTAGATTTTCACTGAGAAGTGCAAAAGACAGCACATTTGATATATGCTATAATGGTATAGTACTGAAAGCTAAAGAAGTAGTCAAGTTTTTGGTGTCTATGTTGACGAAAACTTGAGGTGGTGCAAACAAGTCGAGAGGGTATGTAAAAAGATTAGCTCATCTTTTTACGTTATATACCGTTTGAAGAACTCCCTGCCTTTTGAAGTGTTGTTGAATCTATACTATGGCCTGGTGTTTAGCCATATAGATTATTGTATTCTGATCTGGGGTGACTCTGTTGATTTTAACAGAGTATTGGTGTCCCAAAAACGTATACTACGTATGATCTTTGGACTACATCCACGCACTTCCTGCCGGCCAATTTTTAGAGATAATAACATCCTCACTGCCCCCTGTATATATTTGTATAGAGCTTTGATGTATATGAAGAATAATATAGATAGATTTACCAAACTTTCAAATTACCACAGTTATTCCACCAGAAGTACTGACACTCTCTCTATTCCAGTGCATAGAACCTCCAAATTTAAGTCCTTCATTATGTATAAAGGCATTATATTATATAATCATTTACCTCAGAGTGTGAGGGCACTGAATAGGCGCGAGTATGGGAAAATGGTGAAAAAAATATTGGTAAAAAAAGCTTACTATAGTGTAGACGAGTATATGATCGACATGAACTTGATGTAATTTTGAATTATTATTTCTTATTCTTATTATATTGTATTTGTTTGGACTTGCCCTATACACTTTGTGTCGAAAAGGATCAATAAATTATTTTTATTTTATATTATTTATTTTATTTATTGAACAATTGATCCGGAAGAGCATCATGCAGCCAAGTCTCAGTAATACAAATGATATCAGGTTTCAGGAGTTCAACATTCACGCATAATTCACAAAACTTATTTTTGATTGATCGAGCGTTAAGGTAGAGTACTGTCCACTGGGAAACAGAAGAAAAATTCAATTTTTTGAAATAGAGGATGTCGAAACATCAACCACCTTCGGGACACCCTTTATGAATTTAATGGTCAAGTTTTTCTCCCCGTTTGACTCACGCCGCCGCAGTTCCTCCCGTGCCCGCTTCAAACAGTTAACCTGATCTGGAGTTAAATCGTCAGAAAGCCTAATTTTTTGGAGATGTGGGGATCTTGATAGAATTGCCTTATTTTGCAGTATTTTCCGAACGAAGATAGAACTGGAGAAAGTTATAGCAATAGGTCTGGGCATGCGGGAAGACGACCCAAGACGAGAGTGGTGTACAATATGCTGGGAACAAGAAGGCAGGATTTGATCGACTATTTCCCTTACCATGATCTCGTCGGAAGGGCCATCAGAATTCTCAGGAACGAAACGCGCAATAATATTATGTGAACGACGTACTCTATCAATTATTTCGGGATATTCGACTGCATTAACGGGAGCTAGATGGTCATTTACGACTTCGTTCTTCAACTTCTCCGCGAAACCATTTAAACTGGTGACCTCATTTTCGATCTGAGACAAATGCGAAGAAAGAGAGGAGATATCTGTGCCCAGCCTCTTGAGACTATCGCCCTGAGATGTCAACTTTGATTCATGTTGATCAAGTCGAGACGTGCATCTGGACACCTGCGCAGTAAGCTGCTCCTGAGAGAGTTTTATTCCAACGATGTCTTCCTTGATAGAAGTTACAGCAGTGGTGAGATGATCAAGAGCGTTGCATTGGAAAGAGATCCTTTCCATAAGCAGCCTGAACTCCCTCATGGTAACAGGGGCATCATCCGAGGATGGAGAGGGCTGCTGATTTTGAGAGACAGCCACCGCTTCAGCTCTTTTCAGTCGTCTTGAAGAGGTGCAGTAATTACAAGACCACACTTTTTTCCAAGTTCGATCAGAGACGTCTTGTCGGCAGGAGTGAGACTTCCGCACACCAAGTGGAAAGTGCATGAACAGGTCGAACATTGAATGGAGTCACCAGCCTTGGAAATCTGTTTCGAACAGCTGTGGCAGGATGGCATGTCGTATATGAAAATTATTATTTTATAGTTGATGTTAACAAGTCGGAACGTGTATGGGTCGCTTAACGAGGAGCGGCGAGAGCCGGCGACAGATGTATCACAGATATGGGTGCATAAACAAATAAAATATCAACTCTGTGATGGCAATAATTGTTCAAAAACTTGCTTGATTTCTAGAAGGAATTCGCACCATTCAGAACACGAGTCACTATCGCAGAAATGCACCAATTGGCAAAAGTACAAATTTTGATTCGCAAACTTGATATCACAACATTCGAAATTAACAGGAAGCCAATTCTAACGTCTTGTATCAACTAAAGTGTTACAGATTATTAATTTTTCTTATGTTATTGTCTTTGGTCCTGTGAAAATGTCTGTTATATTGAATGTGCTGTCTTCTCTTGAATTCTTCCAGTACTATTTGTGGTATGATGTCATGCAAGCTCTCCATTAAAACTGTGTTTTTTTTTCTAAATTTGTAATTTTCAGATTGACATGATTGATTTCCAGGCGGGCAATTGACTTCATTAATTTTTCATTGAAATGATAGATTTTTCTATTTAATCTAGCACCACCATCCATTTCGAAAAGTTTTTGTACACTTTTGATACTGTGGTTAACATGATTTGGTACAATATTCTTTCTTACATTCTAACAAAAATACTCTTCTATTACGAGCAGATGATAGTTTGATGTTATTACTACTCCATTTCTTGAGTTTTGTCGCATTTTCACGTCTATAAGTTGTAGCTATGTCTTCATAAAATCCCATTATAAAATATGTATTTAAATCCACAGTCGTACTATCAATATGTAGCGGAATTAAGGGAATTCGACTGATGCAGGGTTTCAAGATTACTCTTTATTCATCACCGAGCTTTCGGAACTATTTTGTTCCTTCTTCAGGGTCACTACAAATATTTAAAATTCAGTTAAAATACACAACAATACAATATTTCAAAACAATTACTTACAGAATCTGAGGTTATTATCCCAAGATAAAACTTTCATTAAAAATACGATTTAGATATGTAAAAGATAGAGTATTAATGTCATCGACATTTGTCAATCACTTTTCTAGGTAAAAATTGAAGGATATTCTGAAATTTTTATGATTCATCCACAGGATCATTGTGAAACTCTTCTTTTTTATGGTTTGGATATGTTAATAAATATGTGTATACATTACTCAGTTTTTGAACATCGGTTTTCCTATTTATAGGGTTCATTTGTTTCTTGATATTTATCATTTCTAGGAGGAGTCTTTTGTTATATTTATTTTGTGTGCATAGCACTTCCACACTATCAAAATCTATTTTGTGATTTTTATCTATAGAGTTAGTCGACAAGACACTCACTGGTGTGCTGACACTACATTTATGGAAACACATAAACAAAAACTCTATTCTAGCGCGAGAACAGAACGGTTGCCGCAAAGATGCCAAAGGATGCAAAGAACTTCTTATCATTGACTATATAATAACCAAGCAAGCAAGGAAAAAACTGCGGAATATTTCCCTGGCCTGGATAGATTATAAAAAGGCCTTCGACTAGGTGCCGCACTCATTGTTGAAAAAAATCCTTCACATCTATGGTGTCTCAGATAAAATCATCAAATTGTTAGAATATATGATGAGCTCATGGCGTACAACCCTGGCTGTAGAAACAAAATTAAGATCAAGAGAGGTATCTTCCAAGGCGATACCCTCAGCCCGCTTTGGTTCTGCTTAGCATTGAACCCGTAAGCAGTCTCCTGAACCATCAAAAATATGGATATGTAATTGATAAGAACCGAAGCATAAATATCAACCACCAATTATATATGGATGATCTAAAACTACATGCCGCAAATGAAGATCAGATGAAAAGACAGCTTAAGGTGGTGGCATCCTTCACAGAAACAATTGGAATGGAAATGAGCTCGGATAAATGTGCGGTTGTACACGTGAAAAGAGGTCAGCTGACAGAGAGTGATGGCATGAAGGTAATGGAAGATCTGATGATACCCAGGCTTGAGCCCCAAGGATCGTACAAATACTTGGGCATACAACAAGCGTTAGATATAAAAACAGCAGAGATGAAGACCATTCTCAAAGAAAAGTTTTTTGGTAGGCTGAAAAAGGCTTCAGAGCAGGCTGAAATCTAAAGCGATGTTTATGTCTTTAAATGCATGGGCTCTACCGAGCATTGCATATTCTTTCGGAGTAATCCGGTGGTCAACAGCAGATTTGAGAAGTCTAGACATCCAGGTAAGAAAGCTTCTTCGGCGTCCATCACCCGCATGCGTCAGAGAGGAGGCTCTATATACCCAGACAGGAGGGTGGTAGAGGAATGCAAGGTGCTGAGATCATGCATGATAAAACAATTATAAACATTAGGAAGTATTTCCAATCTAGAAACTCACCTTTTTTCAAGGCACTCTGCCACGCCGACGAGGGTCTTTCGGCCTTGAACCTGTCAGGGTCTACCAAAAATTTGACAGCCGCAAATCTG
Source organism: Hippodamia convergens (assembly GCA_038502775.1). Taxonomy (NCBI): domain Eukaryota; kingdom Metazoa; phylum Arthropoda; class Insecta; order Coleoptera; family Coccinellidae; genus Hippodamia; species Hippodamia convergens. The sequence continues at coordinate 43,730 of JAVSIQ010000800.1, read as the reverse complement.
GCTGAGGAATGTCACAACAAAGTACTGCATGGAAGGTACCCAGGTAAACTGAAACAGAATAATGTTAACAAAAAGAATCATTGAACTACCTTACTTCTGGATACCTGTTTCCCGAGACTGAGGGCAGAATCGTAGCCATTCAGGACCAGGTGATACCGACTAGATCTTATATGAAAAATATCGCAGGAAAAAACTGACTTACTGATAAATGCCGGAGATGTGCCCAGGCAGTTGAATCGGTGCAGCACATCACGTCCTCATGTCCTATTCTTGCTCCTGGGGACTATACTGAGAGACATAATGCAATGGCTAAAATTTACCATCAAGCCATAGCAAAAAAGAACGGACTCATTAGAACTGATAAAAGAGCCTTCGAATACCGACCAAACAATCTCCTTGAGAACGATGATTTTAAGATGTACTGGGACACTACACTTTTGACGGACCGCCCTATCCCCCATAACAGGCCTGATATAGTTATACTGGACAAGAAAGAGAAAACAGCAACAGTTCTGGACATAACCATACCATCTGATGATAATATAAGCAATGCGTATACACAGAAAATAACGAAATACCAAGATCTAGCTTTCGAAATGAAGGAAATATATGGCCTCAGAACAGTAAAGATATTTCCGATGATCATATCAACCAATGGCCTTGTTGAGTGTCATCTTGTGGACAACACTATGTCACTGGGAATCGATAAATGTGTAGTAAGCAACGCGCAGAAGGAGGTCATCCTGGCTACAACCAGAATCGTGCGGAAAGTTCTGACGACGTCCTGATGATACCTTGGCTAAGTTAGCCCGTTGATTCAGAGTACCAGCCCCCATTGTGATGATAAAAAAAATATATATATAGTAAAGTTAAATAATGATCGCACTATGTATATTCATTGTCTACATAACTGTTATCGATCAATATTGTTGATGTAAAGTATTTTCTCTATTTCAGTATCGTAATTACATTACAATTCATTACAGTACTAAAAGTAGTGCTGTAATGAAACTCATTACAGCATTGTTTTCAGTTATATTTTTCGTTTTATGGTTGTCAGTACTGACCTCCGATCGAATCAAGTTTCGAATCAAATCAATTAAAATTCCGTGATCTGTCAAATTTCGTATGCCACACCAACTGCCAAGATACAATACAAAAGTCACTAATCTGAATTTTCATTTGAATTTCGAGAGTATTTCACAAAAATTGACTGAAATGGAGAAAATACCGTCTAATAATTGTTCGAGCAGCTTTCCGCGTGTACGGAGACTCTGTCTCAGCATTCCAAGACTCTGTCTGACCATGAATCGGCTCTTGCTTCTCACCGTTCCCAGATTGAGTTGATACAGAATGAGCAATTGGTATTATCGGACAAAATATTGGATATTTCGAGGGGTCTAAGTGAGGTCAAGCCTGGGTTGCTTTCCTCTGCTGGTCCACAGTCACTTGTAATTCCTGAGGTTCTTGAGCGTGTTGAAAAGTCCCATAACCTTCTGGCCCTCAATGTTCCAGAGGGGACTGACTCATCTAATGATGTTTCCATTGCCTCTGCTATGTTGACTGTATATCATAATCGGCTAGTCAAAGCCTGCTTAGCGTCGATCGCTTACCATCTAAGGACAAATCTCGACCTGCTTGGTTGAGGTTGAGATTCTCCAATCCTCGTGTTGTCTCTGGTCTGCTAAGAAACAAATCTCGTCTCTTAGCAGATAGAAATTTTCGCGATATTGTACTGCGGGACGACAAAACGAAGAGTCAGGTGGCCGAGCTCGATTCACTGCGGAGGGAGCTCAAGAGAGGACAGTCCAGTGGTGAAAAAAATATCACTATAAAATATGTGAAGGGATCTCCAACAATCGTACAGACTGCTACTGCATCCGGTTCCACTACCCTTCCTGATGATTCGGGGACTCCAGGTGTGGCCAGTAGTCTATAGTAATGTCCAGTCGCTCTCTTCAAAATTTCCTGAAATATTAACTTATGTTCAATTACATCAACCGATTCTGATATTCTTTACCGAAACTTGGCTTAAACCATCCTTACCTGACAGCGTCTTTCATATCCCCAACTATACTATTTATCGGGATGATAATAACGTAACCGTGGGGCACTGTGGAGTATGTGTTTATGTTCGGGATACAATATCTGATCGTTTTAAAGTTGAAGCTGTTCACTACGACTGGTCGGGTATCGATAATATCTTTCTTAAAATTAACAACAGCAGATTTTCTCTTTTAACTGGATGCATTTATCGCCCCCGCCCCTGTCCGGGTGACTCTGATTTCGTGGAATTTCTCGAGAATGCTACAACCCATCACAGCAATATTTTCTTAACCGGGGACTTCAACTGTCCGGACATCGAATGGCCTCTTAAGAGTTTACCTCCTTTTGGTTCCCCCTCCTACCTCTATGCAGACCTCATAAGCAAGACCGCCTACCAACAATTAGTCGATAAACCTACTAGATTCAGATCAGGGCAGGAGCCTTCGTTACTCGATCTCATCTTGGTGACTGACTCCAACCTCGCTTCCAATATTGATTACCAGCCACCATTCGGAAAATCTGACCATATTACCTTGTCAACGGAACTACAATTTCGACTTCTGTGCCCGAATTCTAAAACCACCAAGGAAATACGCACTATAGATTATAATAAAGCATCCGAACTACTCGAATCTATAGACTGGTCCCTAGTTTTCGAGGATGACAAAGATGTTGACGGAATGTGGCGTTCCTTCTTGAGGGTGATTGATGATATTATAACATCTTGCACGACCATCCGTTCAGTTAGAGTTCACACTGCAAAACCGTGGATCAATGATGATATCTTGAGGATGGCTAGGAGGAAAAAGGCCCTGTGGCAGCGATACCTTCGAACTAGATCCACTTGTGACTTCAAGAATCATCGTACATACTCTAACAGCTTTTCCACCACATTATATCAGGCTAAGATTCAGTACGAGAAGGGACTGGCTTCTACTAAAAACAGGAAGAGATTTTTCAAGTACCTTAAGCCATCGATGAGCGGGGGAGTTAGTTTTCCTACCGTTCGCAATCAGGCCGGCCGACTCTGTGAGGATTCTCTCGAGGCAGCAGGGGTATTTGCCGATGTCTTCTCCTCTACATTTGCTAATGAGCCTGATGGCCCCCTTCCTGAAGTTAGGTTTCCTCAAGTCACAGGAGAAATTTCCGACATCGAGATCAGCGAGGAGATTGTTAGAGGTTACCTACTTCAGCTCAAGGATACTGCTCCTGGTCCGGATGGCCTTTCTTCCAAACTTCTCCGTAGCTGTGCCCATTCCCTGGCTTTGCCCCTCTACAGAATATTCTCATGTTCCCTCAAATATTCTATTCTACCTAATGACTGGCTTACTGCATCTGTAACACCTATTTTCAAGAAAGGGGACAAACTATCACCGCACAATTACAGACCTATAAGTGTACTATCCTCGGCTTCGAAGGTCCTGGAAAGAATCGTGTGCGATCATATCACCCGGTTTGCTTCAGCTAATGGCATTTTTCCAGAAGAACAACATGGATTCCTGTCTGGTCGTTCTACAACAAGCAACCTCATTTTATGCATTGATGAGTGGACTAAAGCGTGGGACCAGGGAGTTCCTGTAGACGTTCTTTATCTTGATTTCTCCAGGGCCTTTGATAAGGTCCCCCATCGTCGACTACTTTCCAAGCTCTCACATCTTGGAATCAGGGGTGGCGTTCTTGCATGGATTAGAGCTTACATGTCCAACCGTACGTTTCGGGTTCGGGTCAATCGATCTTTTTCCGTTCAAGAAGTGTCTTTAACATCTGGTGTTCCCCAGGGTTCCGTTCTCGGCCCTATCTTATTTTTATTATATACTTCCGACCTCCCTCGATTACTCCGCTCAGCTTGTTCTATGTTTGCAGATGATACTAAAATTTACAATTTTCCTCTATCCAACTATTATACCCTGCAAAGTGACCTGCATGAAATTGGTGTTTGGTGTGACAATTGGTTACTCCCCTTGAATGTGGATAAGTGCTGTGTACTTCATATCGGAAGGAACAACCCAAGAAAAGAATACAGCATCTGTGGTACGAGGCTAGGGAGTGTTTCAAGTCATTGTGACCTGGGTGTGACTATTACCGAAGATCTACGTTGGACTAACCACATATCTGTTGTCACTGCCAGAGCTAGACAGTTGACTTACGCCATCCAGAAGTCATTTAACAGATGCGACACCGATACCTTGAAGCTTCTATACACCAGCTACGTTAGACCATCTCTTGAGTATGCTGGCCAGGTTTGGTGGCCATCCACACGTGCCGACGAACACCGTCTTGAGTCAGTGCAGCGTTGGATAACTCGTATACCTTTCGGAACGACTCGTCCTTCCTACGAGGAAAGGCTCAACATCTTCCGATTGTCATCCTTTCTCTCACGACGCGAGAGAGGTGATCTGATATTTTCCTTCCGATCGCTTCGTGGTGACTTCGGTGATCGTATTCGCGGCCTATATACATTGAACAGCAACAACTTGAGAGGTCACCAGTTCAAATTGTCTAAGGAGAATTTTGGGACCCCTCAGCGCCAAGGTTTCTTAACGAACAGAATTTTCGAGAGATGGAACCGTTTGCCGAGTACCGTAGTGGATGCTGGGACCGTCAACGGATTTAAGAATGCCCTGGATCTCTTCGTACCAAGATCCATATATATGTGAACTTCATTATTGTATTATTCTATTTGAGTTTATAGGAATTTACCTCTACTCTAATAATTTGTTAATAATAATAATAATAATAATACTCGTTGCAGAAGGCAATTCCAACACTCATGCTATCGAAAACTCGCTCCTTCGTCGCTCGTTTTCGAACTTCGCATTCGTGTTGGAAAAGGAGCTCATTCTGCAACTTGTTTTAGAATATACTATTAAATCGTAAGCAAATTAAAAACAATCAAATTATATCACTTTTAACACACGCTCAGTGATCGCCAGTGACACTAGACAAGGGGTTGAGTTTTTCTGGATTCTGAAATTTTATTTTTTATTCCTTTTGATAAATTTGTCCACATGAACATTTTTTTTAAATACATGAAGAACTAGGACTCATGAAAATTTCAGGATTGATCAGAGTTAATGATTTTTCTGCAAGTTTCTTTTAGGGTGCCCTCTTCCAGTCTCTGAAGCGAAACTAATGTCAATGGATAAATCAAAAATTTTTACGATTCCGATAAATTTTGAGAAATATTCTGTCGAAGGGGTCCAATATAAATTCCAAAACGTTACGGTTGCATTAATTTGGTGTTCAAATCAATTGATTTTATTTCATTATGTTATCACAAAAAAAAAATATTTTGCGTTTATATTTCTGAATACATTGATGGTTCACCATCTAACCTATGATAAATTTCAAATCTCAGAAAAATCCATATTTATGTTTTTTTGTTTCAATCGTTAGACATGAATTTCTTCATCACATACATAACTTCAACATGCATAAAAAATTTCAATATAGATATTAGAATTTCTTTCGTTTTCAACATTTTCAAATTTATATTGACGGGTGAGATTTTGAGTTCATGTTTGCATATAATGAAATGAATAAGTTTGCCACATGGCATTGAAAAAAAATTAATTAAATGCATGTGTGATAGAATTAATGGCCTACTTAAAAAAAAACAAACAAACATGAATATTTCTGATTTTTGAAGCTAAAATGTATCGATGGTTAGGTTGTGACACATCAATGTATTCAGAAATATAAATGCAATAATTTGACGTAAAGATGTACGAGGTGTTCCATCTAAAAAGCCTCCCGTTTCTTCGGAAACAAATGCATTCAAAATAAATTAATGCGTTTTCATTATCAAAACCATTGACTACCAACAAAATATTGAAAGGAATTCAATGAAAATACTGGATGGGATCGATAAAATGATGGTATAAATATTTGAAATTGCCAAAAAAAACATAATCTCCAGGAATTCATTTCAAACGCTGTGTTTCTTGACCCGAATCACGTGACGTCTTCGTTCCTGAAGGTTGGACTCCTTCCAGGTGTCATTAGTTCACTGCGAAATTGAACGAGCAGTGTAGCCAACTGAAATAATTCGGCTTCAACCGATAGTTGGTCAATCGACACCCCAAATATTTATATAATACGCGAGGAGTTTCAACCTGTAGTTGACTCTCAATTGGCAGTTCATCTACTATCGGTTCAACCGTACTTTTATAAAACCAGTTCTTAACCACGTTGAATAATTTTTTATTTTCTTTTCGTGAGAACCAATACAAATTGTTATAGGAAATGTCAGATAAGTATCTCTAGAAGTTTAATTTCGATACTATATTCGAATTATTCGATCTTTATCCCTTTACAACCCATAATTCTACCTCAATATAATGTGTTCCAACTCACCTCAGGCCCTATTTCAACTCACCTCGGTATGAGGGGAATTGAAACAGAATATCATAAATATCATATCTGAATTTTTGTTTTTTAAGCATATTCTTCAGTCTTCTAAAGGGTTCTCTTCTTAACAATACTACTTCGAATAACAACTTTTATTTCTCCCGAAATACTATTCAATTGTTGACAATTCCCAAAATCTAACTTCTGTCTGCTTGACTTTTCTAATATATCAAAAAAAAACAAAGCAGTCGAATTCTAACACAATCCCACCTTGTGTCATTTATACAATAATTAATCAATGACACAATCAATGTCCATATCTTTCAGGAACCTTCACAGGTCTTCCTGATCTCGTTCTCAATACCGAGGCCCCAGTTATCGATGCCTTCGATATCTGTTCCGCTTCCTCTTTGGTATGATTATTGCTTGTTTTCTTCGGCACTGATAATGTTGACTTCTTCATTTCGAGTAAAGAAATACGTTGTACAGGTCTCAGCAATTCACCTTTCCCAGTTTTCAACTTGATTAATCTCACCCTCCATCACGTCCAAAAATAGTTTCAACAACTCGACCTAGGGGCCATTCCATTTTTTTTATCGAAATCTGAGATCAGAACAATATCTCCAACTCTGACTGATTCAGTGGAGATTTTCTTCGAGAAAAGAGTAAGTTGGCCTAAATATTCTGACTTGAATCTTCTGTTCGAATCACCTTTTAATTTCAAACGATACTTGAATCTTCTGCTAATATCTTTGACTTCAACTAAATCAAGATCATCGACTCCAACCTCTTTGATATCTTGCAAGAACATCGCTGGTGTGAGAACAACACAATCGTTTGGATCCTTCGATATGTATGTTAGTGGACGAGAGTTCAAAACTGCTGCACAATCACAAATAATAGTTTGCAGTTCTTCGAAATCAAGACTTGACTTCCCGAGAGTTTTTCGTAACAAATCTTTCAATAACCTTATAAGCCATCTTGGAATTTATAAATCGAACAATTATTAATTAGGTGTTCAACTGTTTCCTCTGATTCACCACATTCACAATCAGGTCTATCAACTGAAATTTCACTTGAAAAGTGGAATACGAAAATCCTCTTTATCTGTTCTATCTGATATTTTTGTTCGTAATCTGATCAGCCCTTCGTTATCAGTAAACGGACACAACGATGATAATTTTGGATCTTCTACAGATTCAAAACTTTCTGTTTGTATGAAGCGAATAACTAATTTTCTCGATACTTCCAGTTCGTCGACAGTAAGAAATTTTTGGTCTTCCGTATTTTTCTTTCTGGTATTATTAACGAATCCTTTTAACCATGCAAGCATCCTGACAATTTTGCTGAACTTTGAAAAATACTTGTAGTATCATACAAAGTCTTCAGGCACAGACAATGAGGAAATAACAGTTTTTCTTCTTTCGTAGTTTATTTCCTCGTGATGGGAGATCCGCTGGGTTCATTTCACCAGGAACATGATACCAGTCAGAAGGTATGGAAAAACGTTTTATTTCTTCGTTGCGGTTCCATATCAATGTTTTTCAAATGACCTTCCTTTTGATCCACTATAAAACAGTTGAGGAGTCTGACCAGAAAAATACTTGAAGGTTGCTTTTATAGTTTGTCTGGAAGTTTCGAAACATTCTCACCCCAATTGTTGCCGCCAAAAGTTCGAGACGTGGTATGGTCATTTTTTTAACAGGTGCTACCCTAGATTTGCCTTCGATCATTTTCAAAATCACTTGACCCTCACCTGTTTCTGTTCTAAGAAAAATACAAGCTGCATAGGCATCTGCACTTGCATCACAAAAAACATGTACAGATTGAATGGACAACATAGTGGAATCTAGAGCTATCCATCGAGGAATCTTAATGGATGCTGAATAGAGTAGTTCTTGTAACCATTTCAGAAATATTTCTTGAACCTCTTCATCAACTTCTACATCCCATCCCAAATTTGTAGACCAAATCTTCTGGGATCACTGTCACTGGACATGAGAAACCAATTGGATCCAATAGTTTATGTGCTGCAGATAGGATTGTTCGTTTAGTAATCAATCCTATATCCATTTTATCAAAACCTCCTAGAGAGTTCTAAGGTATCCAATTCACCATATGAGACCAATTCTCCATATGAGACCAAGAATGTTACTTTTTGATTCGACTTCGGTTTTTTCTGGTAAAGAATGCTCCCATCCTCTTAACTCAAACTTCCCATCAGCTAGAATTTCAGTTGACTGTTCAATGAATTGTTTGAGCGCTTCCTCATTAGGTACACTTATAAGTATATTGCCAACGTAAAATGACTTCAATAAATTCGAAATGACTTCTGGATTATAGGTGTTCTCTTCACGAATTGACTTTTTCAGTATTTCCTGTAGATGAAATTCGAGAACTGCTCCTAATAGAAAAGGACTACAAGTTACTCCAAATACGACACGAGCATGTCTGTAAATGTTCAATTTTCCGTTTTTATCGTACCACAGAAACTTTTAAAAAGTTTCTGTCGTTTTCTTGTAGTCCAATCTGAAGAAATGCTTTTCTTGTATCAGCTATCCTATCTTCTCCATGCGGAAACGTAAAATCATAGAGGAGTTAATTCAATGAGATTGATGCCTTTCTCAAGGCACTGATTTAAGGATGGTTGATTGTTTGCCCCTGATGAAGCATCAAAAACTGGACGTACAGGTGTTGTGGTACTACTGGGCTTATATACTGGATGATGAGGTAAAAAATGACCAGACTGAGATGATAATTCAAACGTTGCATTTTCTGGTACACATTCTATGACTCCTTCAGTTAACCAATCGTCGAAGACTCTATCGTAAATATCGTAGAAAATTTTGTTTTTTACTTTTTTACAGTGTTGAGTAATCTTTTATAAGATAAATCGAAATTCGATGGTAAAGGAGGCATGTATACTTCATAACACTTGTCATATCCTCTTTTAACTGTTGTTAAAAATGTTCCATAACGAGCTTTTCTTTCTCCCGTAGTGAATCAGTCTTTTCAGGAGCTTGAATACCAAGGACATCAAGATTCCATAAGTCACAAATGGCAACATTTTTCGAAAACATTGAAGAAAAATGAAGGGATGTTTTAGATGAATATCCCGCTTTCAGTTTTCCCATGAGTGTCCAACCTAATGATGTATGAACTGCTACCAGTCCACAATCCAAATCTTGTTTAAGTCCATAAAAAAGTTTTCCGGCTATGTCAGCACCAACCAAAACATCAATTGGCCCATCTACAGTATCGGTAATTTGTACTCCCATTTGTTTCATTTCATCCATCCAGGGTCCGCTTTTCACTGAGCTTACGTGGTTACAAATCAATGGTTTGTCCAAAACTTCAAAATTGCAAGAGTAGTCTTCAGTAAGACTATATATACGAATTCTGAAGCATTTATGACTGATGAATTCAGTTTGTGTTCCTTCAAAAAGAGAATGGACTAGCTGTTCTTCTCGAACTGGAGGGTAACCCATCTCTTCTGCGATTTTTCTTGACACATATGACTTGTGGGATCCAGTATCAATAAAGAGTCTTACTCGACGACATCCCTTGTCCCCTCTTATTTCTACAACCATGGTTTGTAAAAATACTTCGGGAAAGGTATGGTTGGAGAGATTGTGTTCATCAATATCGGATTTAGTCTGCTTCACATTCATATCAATGGAACTAGATGATGACTTGATATCGTTTTTGGGACACATAATAACACAATGTCTACCTTGACAGTTCGGACATTTTTCTCTTGAGCGACATCTTCGAGCAATATGACCAAGTTTGGTGCACAGGTAACAAAAACCATTTTCTGTTAATTTTTGCTTTCTCTCTGCAAAAGTGAGCTTCAACACTTCCTTACATTGATCAGTACTATATGTGTTTTAACAAAACACACATCGTGGAACTTGTCAGGTTAAAGAGATAGATAATTTACGTTAATTTACAGCCCCACTCTAGGGGTGCCAATTGTGTAAAGTTAAGATAGAGATATAAATTACGTCATGTAATATTTTAACGATAAATGCTCCAGCTAGTCAGGGCATGAGACCACCTTACATTTATATGAGGTAAAAGGAGATAATATGCTTCTACTCAAGCTAATGATAATCAAAACTTGAACAGTCGAGATTTATTCCTTTCTGATGATATTAGCTATTTACAATGTCTAATATCACAAATTGAAACAATTTTATTCGAGGACAAGAATATGTACAATTATGAACAATTCGTCAGAAACACAATTCACAAGCGTTTTCGTTCTTTGTTAACTTATCTGGTTGTAACAATGCTGGGCAAAGGAAGCGACTATCTCTCGATTTTCTCCCAACGTTCGAACTCCTGGATCTCCTAGAAGATGTTGCAGTAAGAGGTGAAGGTTGTATTCTTCCAAATAGAAGCGCTGAGGCTTCAACTTCCTCCAAGATGCAGGTACTGAAGGATCTGAAGACTTAGATCCCTCCAGAGAGGTTTCAGATGTCTAGATCCCTCCAAAGAGGTGTCGGAGGCCTAGCTCTCTTAAAACAGGTACCGGAAGCTTAGCTCTCTTCAAAAGATACCGGAGACTTAGCTCCCTCCAAAAAAAAGGCTATCAAAAAAAACACTTGTATCAGTTTTCTGTACCGTCAAACTACCACAACTCCCCCAGATCTCTGATAATCTTAGTTTACATAAAGATAATTCAGAAAAGGAAAAAATGTCCACGTGTTCACTGAAACACTGGCACAGATAAATCGAGAAATTGAAAATCAGAGAGTCACGGAACCGTGAAATGTTTAAATTCCATTATTTAACTATAACATAGATAAACCAATCTAGAAGGAAGGTTGATTCATCGAATAGTTGAGGAAATCAGATGGAAAGTCGTACGATCCTCAAAATGGCGGAACCCAAGCGTCTCTCACCTCAAATGAAACATATGAATCGTTAACAAAAATAGATATATGGTTGTCTGATCAACTTTGTACTCACCAATCTGAACTATTGCCTAAGTCAAACTGTTTCAATCCAGAATATAATAATAAATTATTGCCTTTTCCGGTGCAGCGTCAGAATAGCGGAATACCAGAGTCTCGCGTCTAAGGTGGCACGATCTCGACTGACTCGCGATCGTGTACTACCTGATGTCGCGTTCTCGATCCGAGGCGATCCGGAAACTCCCGAGATTTGAACCCGGCAAATTGAACCGTTACAAACTCTTTTGTTGAACAATTCAGAAGCAGTGGGTACATTGGAGCTACTACCTTTGCTCGTATTTTCAGGTTTTCGTCTGGTTTTGAAACTAGACACAGCAAGATGAATTCGATCTTCGTTTATGACTTCTTGTCTGAGAAAATCCATCAGAGCATCAAGACGTTTCTTCAAACTTGATTCTGATGAGAAGAACTGACTTCGATGCCATGCTCGTATTAAATCTTCTACTAGACATGATTCTACCAAGGGGTATAGCATCGCAGCGCAGGTGTCTGATTTTACGCCCAAACTTTCTAAAGCTCTCAATTGTGATTCAATTTTGTCAAAAAATGTTAATAGTTTATTTTTGGTGTTAAGATTCATCAAAACCAGCTTGGGAAGTTCTCTGACATGAACTTCTATCAACAAATCTCCTCTTCCAAATCTTTGTTTCAAACTATCCACTGCTTTCACATAGTTACCTTTAGCAGCAGGGTAGTTACCTACCCTGCTGCTACAATTTGTCTTGCTCGAGAGCCTGGGGTCGTAGCTCGAATTAAATATTGCAGTTTATCGTCCTCTTCTATATCAGAATCTTCATCAATTCTGCTGAATTTATTCCAAAATCCCAGCCAACTGTCTGAATTCCAGTTTGGGTATCTTCAATATGCTTTTGAATTCTGACTTCTTGGAACTGCTTCCCTGACATATCAACTTATCATAATTGTATTTCATTTTGTTATATTTCGAACTCATTGTATCCATCAATTCCATTTCTCTATTCATATCTGCTTCTTCAACATCTGAATCCAACATCAAATCGACCATGAGTTGGCTCAGTTCGGATAATTGAAGCATTCTATCACCTAGAACTTTGATACTACTCTGAATTTCTGGGATATCATAAGTTTTTTTGGAGAATTCTCCGGCCAACTTCTCATATATCCTCATGAAAGCGGTTCTGTGTAGAGTTAGGGCTTTCTTAGTTTTTTCCATATTTATAATAGAAGAGTCCTGTCGCGGTCGCCAAAATGTTGAAACTGATTATTCTTCAGTCTTCTAAAGGGTTCTCTTCTTTACAATATGGCCAATATTTCCACTTCAAATCTAATCGTAATCTGAACACAAAATGCTTATACGACAGAGCAACCAAGATATGTTCTAGTCCAGAAGATCGTGATGAGGGGTAATGTTACAGAAACCCTCAAGAGAAACGGCTTCCCCAAGAAGATACTTCAGAAAGCCAGAGAACCAAGAGAAGCGGCAACAGAGCAACAACCAACAGACAATGAGCCGACCAGAACGATAACCTCTGTCATACCATTTGTGAAGGGTTTATCCGAGAAAATAAGAAGAATTGGCAACAGATACAACGTGAGAACAGCATTCAACATCAAGAATACTGTCAATGGAAAACTCACGAAGGTGAAACCTGACAACGAGAATCAGAGACCCAAAGATTGCGTTATGAAATACCATGTGAATGCGGCAGATCTTACATTGGGAAAACTAAACGCCCCCTGAAAGTCAGAATCAAAGAGCATCAGAGACTAGCTCAACTGGTAGTGTAATAGACACCCCTATATGTGCTTTGTCCTTTTTGTACAAAAAGTGACTTTGTTCACACGAGGTTGTCGAGATGTTAAGGGGGTTGAGAAATGAGAGCGGCTTCACGTCAACCTCACAAATTCGGCCCTCTCCACCTCGGAGAGAGGATGGGTACGGCCATATGCAGAAATGAAAAAGTCTTAGTGTTATTTTTCTCGTAGAGATTTCTCAGTTTTAGGGATAATTGAAACCAGTGAAGTAACTTACATAAGAATCTATTTACCAAAATACCAACAAAAACAAAAAAAAATAATAAAATATCTAATTAATCCATACGTCTGTACCTCAGACTGTCTAATGAAATTTCATAAAACAAATCTAAGTTCGCTATTCACTGGGTTACCTAATTACCCAAAATTTAAAATGACATAATAATAAGAAAATAAGCTGTGCGTTGATGGGAGGTGAGAGATGGCAAGACTTTTGGACTCAAATACCCTCATCAAATAAAATCGAAAAGTTCTGACCTTTTGATTTTCCTCGCTGAAATATAATCCAAATTCTCTGAAATAAATCACTCACGAAACGCTTCACTTCCGTTTCGCGAACAACTACCCTAATTTCCGATCGCGCTTCCCGACTCGAAAATCCTAACTGAACACACGAAAAATTCCCCCTTAATACAAAAACCTACTTCTTCGCTTTCTCACTTCTCGAAGCTACGTAGTATTTCGACAACCACGAAACAAAAACTTTTCCCTTTTTCCGTCAAAGGACCTTAACCGTTTCCCGTTTCGTTCTTCGAAACGACCGAATATTTTCCAATTACCAAAATTAGGACTTTACCGTCACCCGAGTTATCTAAGGATGTCTTTTCCCGCCCGAGATCCCCAGATACACTACCTTCTCATTCAATGAACAGAAATTTAAAATATTTTCTCCACCACTTTGTGGTGGTACCTCAAACACATTTCTTTCTCCAATGACGGTCCTAGAGAGGGGGTAATTAGCCGCCCCCCAGAACAGTTAAATCATATGCATCTTCGTACTTTATTCATATCGATAATACAAAAATGGAATGAGATGCATAAAATTTCAAGTTGATTCTATCTCTCCAGTCTAGGACCGCCTTTATTTCTTCACCAAAAAACTTTTTGTCTCATGACCTATATCTACCAATCCGAATTTCTCATGGGCGGTCTCCTGAACGAGCTTAGTTCTTTGAATTTATTAGTCTTCGAAGTATCCCAATTAACGATACGGCACTAAATCAATCTTTGAATAATTCGAATCTGCATGGATAATAATTTCATCGCAATGCTTCATTCGAATTATTCATATTCAAACATCATATATCTACCTTTCAGCGAACCTCTATCAAGTCTCTCAAAGTCCCTAAGAGCATAATTGCTTCGGAAACTTCAAGAGCCACTTATTTCTCATAATTCGTTACGTGAATAGATTGCCTCGCTGAAATAACCTAATTGATTTGTCTCGATCGCGATTAAGATGACTTAATTTTCACGCGTCTCATAATTATTAGGTTTGGTTGCATTAATTCATGATTTTTTTGATATCCCGATCTATTACAGTAGAAACAGATTAATCCAGGCTAGTCCAATACGCTTGGAACTAGGACCACAACGTCAAATGGGATGAAGCTTCCATAATATCTAAGGGAGAAGGATGGAGAATAAGAAAATTGGAAGAAGCAGCTTTCATGGCAATAACTCCTAACTCAATCAGCACGCTCTCTCTGGAAATAAAGAATATCTGGGTGCCCATACTAAGATCTGAATTGAGCAGGGCGAACTCGACCCAAGGAAGCAATTAATCCTAACCTGACCTAACCTAACCTCACCTAATGCGCTTACCAACTGCGCAGGTAGATGAAGTCAAGGTGACCTCTACCACAAAAATAGTGCATATCCTTTGAAGGATCTTGTCGCATTACCAAACACCCTGTATATAAGCGAAGGAAATGAACTATCCAAAGATTTTGATCTCATGCGGTTTGTGTTTACAGTATATGCAATATGTAAAATATGAAAAACTCTTCATCGTGTACTGAGAAAACTACCTCATATAATGTTTGAAGCTAACTGAACCACCACCACAATAATTTTCCATCAGCCATTTTGTTCTGAAATAATGCATTTCTCTGCAATCATGACCACCTATTTCACTTTCATCAATTGAACGTATAAAATGCTCGAAAAATAAAGTACACATGTCGAACCATATTATTCTTGCACAAATTTGAAATGTAACCTATTATATTTGAAATAAAAATTAAAGTTTAAATTTCCTAAATGGCAAACGCTGATTAACGCAAAGAAAAACGTTCCATTGACATTATTGCCTAATAATTTATGTTTTCCTTTTCATGCAAGAATTTCATTTGTAACAACGTTTGTGAAAGGATTCTCTCAGGGATCTTTTCGGTGGGTTTTCCAACTTAATTCGATTTTAAAAATTTAAACATGTGTTCGATGTATACATGATTTGATTGGTGGACAAAGAACAGCTTCAGCAAAATACTGCATCGAGAAAATTTCCCAGAATTTCCTGATATATTAATAAAATTTTGAATATTCGAAGTTCAAACATGAATATTCATCTACATATTTGCTGAACAGGTATCCCAGAAAATAAATTATCGATTATTTCAGGATATTCATGATCACTCATGAATATCACAAGATTCTGATATCCAAAGAATATAGTCATTATCTGAAGCGAGGGAGGTTCTCAAGATTCTGCCTTGTCCTCATCCTTATATGAAACAATAAATTTCGTAATTTTTAGGAACGAGCACGTCAGCCAGAATCACTAGCACAAGCTGAACCAATGACAATCGCTCTAGAAGTCCCAAAAATCGAGATCAATTCTAAGGCAGCAAACAGCAAAGCCAACAGTTCTTCCAATATCCAACACCGTCTGCGACATCATAGCGATCACCACAGCCATCATGGACTTGGACACCATGCACAGGAACAACATGGAAAGAAGAGAAATGGTAGTCATTTCCCTACTTCCCAACAAGAATGCTCCGAGAAGAAAGAAGGCTGAAATGATCTACAATTCTTGTTAGTTTACTAAAGTTTCGTTTATAATTTTTTGGTTAACATTCAATAATTATGTCTTCAGAATATTTTTTTTCATTTTTTCAACTCCCGCATTTCACAGTTAACTAAAAATGAATTTTCACTTTTTATAAAAAAATAACGAATTCATCATGAATACCTCCTACTGACTGAATGTCAATAATACTCATAATAAGATAATAGATGAATGGAACGAGATTAATTAAGTTTTGAATTAGATGAACAGCTACATCATTCATAAAAAATGATTTTGAGAATAATATGTGGATTCATTACCACACATACATTACCAAGTGTCTTCAGGTGAATTTTGTTAAAGTTTGAATTCGTAAGTTCAACTTACATTTTTTACGAATATATACCCAGACGGTGAATCTTGTTGAACTTCATGTTCGGTTCATTATCTTGGGGGTGACCCCCGTATTTGGGACAATCGCGCTTCACGAGATTGTTCTGTGGTTTTAACCCTACCTTTCCTTCCTTTTCCCGGCACATGGGACCGAGAGAAGAACGAACGAAAACACCGCAACGAAGAAGTGTATGAACGATATTGAGTGATCTTTAAAAGACAAAACTGAGACTACAACGTCGAGAAAACGATTTTGAGTTCGCTGACGGAGATTGGACCTGAGAGAAGTTGCCGAAGAATTTCCCATCACGAGAGCTCTCGCAACGCCAATAAGAGGAAGATTCAAGGTCAGTTCTCCCTTCATCCTTCTTCCCATATTCAAGGGGTTTCAAAGATTCACAATAGTTAACAATTATAAAATCAATTGTACCGGTCAGATTCTGTTCACCTCACATACAGGTATATAACACTTAACCGGTTCCCAAATACCCCACATGCAGGGTCTTTAACCGTTCGTTTGAATTAAAAAGGGTGATTTCCACTTTTGCATCATATTCTCAAAATGCTCTTTTTGATGAGCGAATAATCGCAAACCCATCAAATTTGATAAGTAGGAGAAACACAACTAAGTTTACAGATTATCAGTTTCCAGGGACGGAACTCATAAAGAAAAGAACTTGTATTTCAAACAGTCAACAAACTTGTTATGCGAATTCAAACTACATTGAGTACCTCTCAACAGTGGCGGCCTTAGGGGGTGGAGAACAGGGCAATCGCCCGGGGCCTTGCTCTTGGTGGGGCCTCGCTCGCAGAAACCCGAGCAAATTTTGATATAAATTTAGATCCCTAATTATTTATAAAGGTTTAAATTTAAAGATAAGTTCGAAGAATCAAAATTGAAAAAAACATGACGTAGTTTTTTAATATTGCGCCTTGTCGGAACGTACAAAGATGTAATTGAGGCACCAGATGTCTGAACCACTAGATCAGTAGGAAGAATAGAATGTAAAATCACACAACACAATCAGGGTAAAAATAATCTAAATATTTTAGTACAATGTTTACTTATCCCAGATGTTGGAACCTTGTAAAATATTTATAGCCCTGTTGACAGTTCTTTGGCGGTCCCTTTGAAATATTCGTTCAATTATCGTCTTATGCAGGAATTCATTCCTTTGTTAAGAATTACGAAAGGAGGAGCGCAAAATCTGTTTTTTTCTTCGAATCTAGTGATCAGGGATGAGAATACTGGGTTCAGTTTTGTTATTTTTTTTTCTGATGAAAAACTTCCATTGTTTTTGGTTCTTCATTCACGTATAGATAGTGTTGGGTAGTCCACGTGTTAAAATTCAGTTTGTAAGAGGAGCCTCACTTTTGGACTTAAGCGGTACAGTGTACCACTTCCAATAAAGCGAGGCATTCCAGGCGTTCACCACGCGATAGACAGTCGAGACAAAATTTGTTTCAATACATACTGTGTCGCTCGCAACTGGACCGATACAAAAGGGAGAACACGTCGTTACGTTAGACGTTAGAGTTTAAGCGCTCATTGTAGTACAAACTCCCTGTATATTCAGTCGGTAAGAACGGTCAAAGGAACAACTTTTTTAAAAAAAAAACAACCCTAATTTTGTTATGAAGAATAACCACAAATCCGGTGATTCATGACAAGACACACTAGTGAAAAGAAAAGATGGAAGTACCTTCTATCAACATGAAAGCAATTAACTATATGGTCACTGTATTTTTATTACTTCAGTTGGGGCGTTGGGCAAAATACATCTGATTATCAGATCGCTCGGATTGCGCTCCCGCTCCGGCCGAAATACGACTTTACAAGTGCCACCGTTCATGTTACATGATGGTCTAGATCTCTGACTACCTGACCTGGGTTAGTCTCGCGTCTTTGGGCTCTCCTCGATCTCCCCACCGATGCGTAGTCGCTCAGTGGGACATTCGAAATGAGGTGATACAGTTTTTCAAAGTGAGCCGCTCTTACATTCCTACGTCGTGTCCGGGACACATGAACCACCTCTTACAAGAGTTACCCAGCACTACATATAGAAGTCATATTCACATTGTTCCAATAAATTCAAACTTTTTCTTGTTATTGAATTAAGAAATTATGTAATTCAATTCGGTCGTTTCTGAAACCTTTCAGTGTGGCTTTTGTGAGTTCAAATTCGAATACCAACTATCCAATGAATTTATCCAATACATAATTGTCATTTTGACAATTTTTCGGAATACGTCGTAGTGTTTGGTCTCGGACAAATATTCCGTTTTTCGTCGTAATAAAAGTTGTTTGGTTCATCTATCGAAGGAATTTCGAAAGACGAGTGTGATTAAGTCTCCAAATTAGCGAATAAATATTATGGTATCGAAGTGATACTTCTGCAAGAAACCCACACGGCAACAGAAAAAAATCTTCGTGAAAGGTTACAGTTAAAAGGTTATGAATTCATTGATTTTTTACTAAGTCCAATAAACGGTTTAGCTGGTTATGTTAAAAAATTATCAGTTCGTAATGTTTCAACAGATTCGGAAAGGGGTTTTTCATTTCTTTAAAATTTTGTGACATTATAAATCTCCAAAAATTATTTGGCCAAGAAATCTTAATGTTGATGTTTCCCACCCATCAATTCAGAGCGGATATTTCAATTCTCATCATGAGGGGTTTTAATTCTGTCGATAGAAGTGGTATAGCTCTTACTAACTGGATGGAGGGCAATGATTATTTTTTAAATTTTAATGCTAAAGATACTCCTTCTTTTCATTCTGCAAGATGGAATTGGGGCTATAATCCAGGTCTCTGCTTAGTTTCGTGTGATATATCTTCAAAACTTCTAAAAGTAAATCGAAAAATTCTTGGGGATTTTCCGCATAGTCAGCAAAGGCCAATGTTATTGACTTTAGGTGATGCGGTTCTTTTTGCTCCATGTTTAGATAAGCCCTGTATGAATTTCAGTAGGGCCAATCGGATCAAATTTGGGTATAAAGTCGATAGTGACATAAGATGAATTATGATAATTATTCTAGATTCGTGGGTGTAGTTGAAGCTGCAGCTAAAAGGTTCATTCCGAGAGGTTTTCGTAAAGAATACGTTTCTGGATGGTCGAGGAAACTGAAAAATTATACAAAGATTATCGAAATTCCCCATCAAATGAAAAAAAGTGTATGAGCTCAATAAATGCCAGTCAGAAGGATAAATGGAATAGTGTAGTCACAAATATGAACTTTACAGTAGGAGTTCATGGGATGTTTTGAGAAAACTAGATGAAGCAGCACCTCTCGCGATTTCATCCTCGCAAATAAACCCCAAATTGATTACTCGTCGTCTTCTTAATGTCTCTAATTCAGTTAACATTATGGTTTGTTTTCGTACGAATTTTGGTTGTTTCAACTTTGATTTTTACGTGTTGAGTTACGTAGATTTTGAATCCAGCATTAGTAGACTATGAGTGAATCTTCGAGAGAAGGATGATTGGGTAAGTAGGAACATATCACTCTACCAACTGTCTTTCATATTGATTATTGAACTTTCATGATAAAGGTATATGATATTCATAAGTAGAGCCAGTACGTTTTTCAAAAAGTTATTGACTCTAAATATATGATTATGTTAGCTGGAGTTACTAATCCACTCATCTTCCTGTTCTTTTTTGTTTAAAAGTCCCGTTTTAAATGAACATGTAATTTTGGAATTTCTTAAGGGACATATTATATTGAGTTCAGCATACTGAGTGATTTTATTGATGACAGCTAATGGAACAAGAAATCTCGTGGCAAACATATATACATTTTTTCGAGCCGAAAGCATTTAGAAGATTGGGTATGTCTTGTTATCCGTTACAATCTATATTATTAACCTTTATTTTAAGATCGCCCGATCGAAGTTTATCGAAGAAACATACTTTTCCGGAAGACCACAAGAGAAGAATATTGAGATTTCCTTCACAAATGATTCAGCTTGCCTATAAACCCAATTGGAAGAGCAGGAAGAAAAAGAATTTCAAGACCCAAAGACAATGCAACTTATTCATGGTAAGATTCCATCTTCTATACTTATATTTGACTATTGCAATAAAAAAGTTGTGGATGCATTGTGTTGTGTAAAGTGCAACGCTACATTGCACAAATCATGTTGGAATTCATCGAAAACGAAGAAATCAGCTACTTGCAACCATGTTGAGAAGCTGGAAATTAAGGATTTCGAAGAACCCGTTTCATCTCATGATTATAAGGCTGAGAATGAGTTCTTAAGGATGCAAGTAAAATTACTAACTGCCCTAGTGGAGGAAGTTAAGAGCAAAAATCAAATATTAATGATGAATAACGAACTGCTTCTAGAAAAAATAAAGGTTAAAAGTGATAAATCGAATGATAACGTATGTAAACAATCTGATACAAAAAAACGAACGAACGAAAAGACGGAGATTCAAGCTCCTTTGACCGCCGAAGCAGAAATTTCGCGGCAGAATTCTGCGACGCACTCTGTGTCAATGTCATAGTGAGAAAGACTGTCACTATCAGATACAGCAGTTAACGAGAATGATGCGAAAACAAATAATCATGCCAACACAATTGAAGTCTTAGGAGACAGGCTTCAATGGACAACGGTGAATAATAGGAAGGCAA
Organism: Hippodamia convergens; assembly: GCA_038502775.1. Taxonomy (NCBI): domain Eukaryota; kingdom Metazoa; phylum Arthropoda; class Insecta; order Coleoptera; family Coccinellidae; genus Hippodamia; species Hippodamia convergens. The sequence goes on along the minus strand of JAVSIQ010000800.1, from coordinate 22,514 downwards.
GGGAAAGAAGAAATGTTAATAATTCAACTGTAAACGTTACAAAAAGAAAACCCAGAGAAAGTCTAACCTGTACAGGAAATAACACAAACAATGGTAAAATCAAGGGAGCAATAAAGAAAAAATGGTTATACGTTGGAAGGATTGCAGGGAATGATGTAACAGAATCGGATATAAGGAACTTCTTATCTAGTCTTCCGAATTTCGAAACCATTGAGATAAAAAAATTACCAACTAAAGGTGTTAACTCTGCGTTTAGCATTGGATTACCGGATGATGAACTGTATGGAAGAGTAAATAACCCACAATTTTGGCCGTGCGGAATAATACTTAGGGAGTTCAATTTCTCGAATTTTTTTCGGAAACCACCAAATCCACCTGTGAAAGTGTAGAGACAACTAAAACCTTCTCTCTTTTCAGTCAGAATATTCAATCCATAGGGACCTCATTCCTGAAGTTAGAACACACCCTACAGAAACATCAAGTCAACATCCTATGCCTGATGGAACATTGGAAATCAAAGGAAGAACTTTCAAGTTGCATCCCCGATGGATTTTCCTTAGCATCATCTTATTGTAGAGAAAGGGGACACCATGGTGGCTGTGCCACATTGGTTGAGGAAGAATTACGTTCCACGCACCGTGCTGATCTTACTTCTTTTACTGTTCCGGGTTCCTTCGAGTGTTGTGCTACCCAACTAGAATTTGAACATAACAAACTTCTCGTTATCTGTATTTACCGTCCAAATTCCATACCAACAAGTGATATTAAAGTATTTTATGAGCAGTTAGGCAAATTATTGGATCAATGTCTCTTTGAGGGTGCAAACTTTTTGATAGCTGGCGACTTCAACATTGATATCCTTACTCCATCTTCAGAGACTTCTATGTTTTTGTCCATTCTTGAAACTTGTAATCTCAAAGTCTCCACTAGAGAACCTACTCGGATTACCTCGCACTCTGCAACGTGTATTGACAACATCATAACAAATATTGAAGGAACAACAACAGTTATTGAAGAACATCTTTCAGACCACTCAGGTTTGAAATTCAAATTTCACAATATCGAGGCACCACCAAAGAGTGTACTGAAGAGGAGGTTGAGAGTTTTTAACGACGAAACCCATAAGAATTTTGATGAACAGCTCAAGAAATGTGACTGGTCCGTTATTTACGACTGTCCCCAGAACAATCCCAATGAAATGTGGAATGATTTTTCTAATTCCATAGGTTCTATGTACAACAGAGCTTTCCCATTTAAGACAATAAACGTTTGTCAGATGAGGAGAATCGGAAGCACTCAGGAGATTGAGGAAAAAAAGAAATTATTGGATGTTCTGTTTGTACTATCCAGATTTAATCCAACACTGTTGAAAAAATACAAACAAGTTAAACTCTCCTATGATAATGCTCTTGAAAATAACAAAAAATCGTTCTACAAAAATGTAATTAATAATGCGGTAAATAGATTTATTTACCGCATTATTAATTACATTTTTGTAGAACGATTTTTTGCTCTAGATTTAGAGCTGTTTGGAGGATCGTCAAAGGTAAAAACAAGGGTTCCATTACTCCAGTGAATACATACCCTACTCTATCAGGTAGTTACCAAAATATGTTCGAATTAGCTGATGAATTCAATAGGTTCTTCACCACTTCATCACTGAGTAAGTCAAGCAACACTGTAAATATGAATCCTACTAATAAACGAATATCCAATTCGTTCTACCTATTTGATGTTACAGAGGCAGAGGTTCTCTCTACAGTTAAGTCCATGAAAAATAAGAACAGCTGTGGTCATGATGATATTCCTATCACCATCATAAAGGCTCATGTCACAAAAATCTTAAAACCTCTTCGTCATGCTATAAACTGTTCCTTCAAGAATGGTATATTTCCAGACTCACTTAAAATCTCACTAGTCAAGCCACTCTTCAAAAGGGTGATCCCAATGATTTGACCAACTATAGACCAATCACCCTAATAACTGGATTTGCTAAAATATTTGAAAAAATACTTGCCAATCGACTTTTGAAATACTTCATGAAATTTAATATCTTATCTAAGAAGCAACATGGTTTTGTTCCAGGTCGTAGTACCGAAACAGCACTGTTTGAAATACTCTGGAAGATCAATCAATCTCTGGAGAAAGGTGAAATACCGGTAGGACTTTTTGTTGATTTCTCTAAAGCTTTTGATCATGTTGACCACGGAAGATTATTGTATAAGCTCGAAAGGTATGGTATAAGAGGCGTTCCTAAGAAGCTCCTCAAGAGCTACTTGGAAAACAGAAAGCAAATAGTGGTGTTGGATTATGCTAACTCTCAATTTCAATCATCAGAGGCTTCTGTTCTGGAGGGGGCTTTTCAGGGCTCGATTCTAGGTCCCCTGCTATTTGTGGTTTACATAGACGACCTTCCTGATGTATTGGAATGTTTGAATTTCGAGGATAGGAAGGAAGAAGACGTACATTCTTACCTATATGCAGATGACACAAATGTAATGATATCAAATCGAAATTTGGAAAGCGCAACTAACAATGTCAACAGAGTTTTTCGTAAAATGGGAAAATGGTGCACTGATAACCATCTAACTTTAAACACAGAAAAAACTAAAATCCTTTATTTCTCCAATATGAGAACCAAAATTGTCCGTCCTGCAAACATCCGGCTTGAACAAAGTGTCATTCAGGTTAGCTCCAATACTAATATTCTAGGAATTTCGATAGATCAGAACTTGAGCTGGAGTTTACACTGCGAAGCCTTGATTTCCAGACTTAATTCAGTCATTTATACTTTGAAGTCTCTAAGAAATAAGATTGATGAAAACACAATGAAGACAGTCTACTATGCCAACTTCCAGTCAATAATGAGTTATGGAATTATTTTCTGGGGGAGCTCTTCTCACTCAGAACGAGTGTTTATCCCAGAAAGTAGCCCTTAGGGTGATCTTCCGGATGAGGTATAGAGATTCCTGCAGAGGCACTTTCAGGGACAACAACATACTTACACTTCCAGGACTATTTATATATCGAACACTATTATTTTTCCATAAGAACAACCATTACTTTGAAGAATACAGAAATGTAAATGTTAGAACTAGGAGAATATGTCAGTATTTTTTTCCAGCCCATAAGTTCAATTTAACTGAGCAAAGCACCTTATATACAGCAATTAAATTGTATTACTATCTGCCTGTTATAATTAAAAGTATAACTGAACACCGAGCATTCAGAAAATGTATATATCTGATGATCATGAAATGTGGACCATATTCATTTGTAGAATTCAAGACTTTCTGTGATACTTATTCATTGTAGTTTGATGCCACTGTTGGTACTTTTTATTTCAAGTGTAATTTGACTTGTTTTCACCTTATTGTCGTTGATAATAATTCTGGAAATAAACATATCTATCTATCTATCTATCTATCTATTTTCAAATTTCTTGATGTAGTTTATGTGTTGTTTCAGTAGCTGTTAAGAAAGAGTATGGTGCAGTTATTGATATGCAGATAACGAGACCTAGACGCAACCAAAGAAGAAAGAAAAAAGAATGATACATAATATATTCTGATTGTTGGAAAATCTTCATTTTTTTATATGTATATTGTTTTGTCTATATTGATATTTATTTTCTCATATATGGTACTTGTAAGTAAATAAAAAATATATATCATGGAATCTGTGTTTAATTGCCAGCATTATTATTTTCCATACACTATTTATTATATCTAAATATAAACCTGAGTTTGTTGATAAACATAGAACTGTAAAACGCGCTTATGATTCATCAATACTATTTGATAGAAAGATGTTAAATTCTTCTCGTATAAAGAGTTCTGAAAACAAACATAAAACAGCCTGGAATATAGTCGAAGAGGTCACAAACAAAGATGAAGGATCTGTTGGCGAGAGTCTCAGAGGAGTTCAGCAGGCGGATAGGTTCAATAATTTTTTCATTAACAGGTCAAATATATTCCCCAATTTTCACAACTGTCGGACTGCTGGTGCTCGCGAGGAGTCTCGTATCAAAAACTCTTTTTGTTTATTTGAAGTCTTAGAGACAGTGATCACGAATACAGTCAAGAGTATGAACAACGAAAAATCCTGCGGATATGATGAAGTCCCTATTACAGTGATAAAGCGCCACATTATACATATAGTTAAACCCTTACAATGTCATATAATGAATAGTTCTTTTGGATCAGGAATATTTCCTGACGGCTTGAAGAAAGCGATTGTGAGACCATGTTACAAGAAAGGAGATCCCGACGACTTATCAAATTATAGACCAATCAGTCTCATTACGTCGTTCGCTAAAATTTTCGAAAAAATTTTGGTGAATCGAATGATGAGCTTTTTTAGTAAGTTCAAAGTGTTGCCTGAGAGACAACATGGTTTTACTCAAGGTGTTGCGGTAACTCAAAATAGGAGAGAAAAGTAGGACTGTATCTATGCAAATCTTTTAAATTCCTATTAGAAAAAAAAGAGAGAAAATGAAACAAGAAAATGGTGCACTAGAAAACTCACCAACGGCGTCTTCTTCCCCAACATGAGAGCTCTCGTTAGGTGGGAATTTTCCAGCAGGCAGAATCTTCTTTCTTGTGTCACTTCATTTTTTCGTTATGGTCCAAATAAGACAATATTGAGCGTTCTAAATAAACCTTAGAAAAAATAACTGTTCTATCAGAAAAAAGCGTTTTGCGTTTTATACCAAATTCGACACACTTTTCTAATGAACTGAAAATCACACACATAATGTGTCCACAAGACGGCTTGCAGATGCCTCGTGACTGGCGATCCTAGGAGTACTTTAGTGCACATAAATTCTGAAGAAATGGATTTGACAAAAACCTATTTATAACGGCAACACAAGGCAAGGGAACAGAAACTCTAATTTTTTAGTTTCTTCGTGAAATCGTAGATTCCATTGAAAATGGTGAATCGCCCGTGGGACTTTTTGTGGACCTATCGAAAGCCTTCGATTGTGTCAACCATAAAGTGTTGCTCTCGAAGCTCGAAAAGCACGGAATAAGAGGTATACCACTGAAACTATTTGAGCGTTACCTGAATAACAGAAAACAAGTCGTCATTTTGTCTGAAGAAAATGAATGCAGCATATCCTCCGAGGGGACCATTGTTGCTGGTGTACCGCAGGGTACCTTGGCAGTGCCAATTTCGTTTTTTGTTTATATCGATTACCTTCCCGATATTTTCGATTCGCTAGAAGTATCTGAACGATCAGACACAGAGGATGTGCACGTTAGAAAATGATATATCTTCACATTATTTCTCCTCCATCCCTCACGAAATTGAAGCAAATGATATAGAAACCACAACTGAGGCAATAATAGAAACACACCTTTATGCGGATGACACAAATATTATAGTTAAGTCAAAAGATTTGAATATTGTTGTTATTAATTTAATTCGATCTTTGTCAATGGTTGAGAAGTGGTGTGCTGAGAACAGCCTAGTTCTCAGTGCTGATGAAACTAAAATTGTATTTTTCAAAAATAGTCAGTCAAAATTGACACCACCAGATAACATCACATTCAGCTCGGGTAAAGTCCGAACAAACCAGCAGTCAAAATTATTGGGATTATATATTGACAGTCACTTAAATTGGTCAACTAATGTATTATGTTTGGCCTTTTGCGCATGCGCAACAAAAACATGCTCAGGTACTAGTTTCTATGGATGCTAGTTCTGTTCAGGAATGTGAATAGATAAAGGTGTCCCAGAGGTAGTAGTTGAGTATTGCTATTCCTTGATTGTGTATTGATTTATTGTAAAGTGTGAACTGTTTTAAATATCGATATAATAGACTTTGTTAAAATCTGAGCACAAGCCATCTTAATATCCACCCTCACATGGTAGCAGAGCTTGTGAAGACATTATAAGTGAAAGTATTTCAATAACCGTATCGTTGACCACGTGTTACAAGAAGACCACTTGCTACAAGAAGACCACGTGCTACAAGAAAACCACATGTTTTTACCAAAAACGATGTCAATTAATTCCAACAACGAAGAAATGGATCAATCCAACCTTAGTGAGTCGGCTATGGATGTTCCACAACATATTTTCGCCATGCTAACAAGCCCAAGTTTCGTGCGAATGTTGGCAGAAAAAATTGGAAACATCTGATCGGAACCAAACTGATGGGACGATAGTTGGCAGCGTCCCTTTTGTCTCCCTTCTTGAATATGGGCGTCACTAAAGCACTCCGCCACGTCGAAGGCAAGTGGGAAGTCTCGAAAGAACGTCTGAATAAGAGGGAAAGGGGGTATGATAGTTGATAAGCACACTCTCTCAAGAGTTTGGCAGAGAAACCGTCCGCACCCGGCGAAGAGCCGACACTCAAACGAGACAGGCGCAGTTCAACTTGAGATGGAAAAAAATCGACGTCTGTGATTTCAGCTGAGTTGCACGGACCAACCAGTTTCGGAAAATTTGTACTTCCACTGGTGAAGGAGGATTCGAAAAAATCAGCTAACACTTCTGCCGATTCTTCAGGACCGGAGCACGGTTGATTGTTGCAGTTATTAACATGCGGGATGTCGACTTTGGAGTTAAGGGTGGACCTGACATATTTAAAGAATTTTTTCTTGTCACTCGAACGAACTAGTTTAGATTCATAATCATTTTTAGATTTTCTGATCAAGGATGAAAGGAAATTGGAGAAACATCGATGCTCGTTATAGTCCTCTATCCGCTTTCGGCGTTGATAGCGTTGCCATATGGATTTTTTATGGCGAATCAAATTGAGGATTTTTCGATCAATCCAAGGTTTGGATGGAATTTGAATGATTTCTCTTTCATAGGAGCACTCGTCTATCAAGTTCTGAAGGACAGATGTAAACGTGGTCCATCCTTCCTCAACGTCACAGGTAGGTGTTATAAATTTGTTCCAATCGACTTCAGCCAGTTTACAGTTGAGTGAAGGGTAGTCAGTAAGCTTCACTGTTTTTATCAGTCTTCCAAGGGTTTTGGAAATTTCAAGTGCATGGTAGCCTTCACAATGATATGATCGGATTTTCCCAAAGGTGGATACTGTTCAATTTTTGAAATAAGATCCATATAATTGGTCAGAACTAGATCTAAAAGAGAGGGATTTTGTGAGCCACGAAAACGCGTTGGGAAATCGATCAACTGGAACAAGTTTGTTGTTGATAATAGAATTAATGTAAACACCAGACGGTGAGCTGCAGGCTCCGGAAGAAATAGGCCATTGCACATCAGGCATGTTGAAGTCACCAGCTAATACTAGATTGCGCTTGGAGTTGGAGAGATTCCCTAGGTGGACTGCCATGGTTTCATCAGATTGACAGGGACGTGGTCTACATATATACACAGGCAATAGTGAATGCGCAGGATCTGCCCTCAGAAATATCGATAACTAGATTATCTATTCCTGGTGAAAAAACACTTGAAATATCCAAGGAGAAACAATCTATAACCTCCTCAGAAACGTACGCACATACACCACCATACCCGATCGTAGAAGTGCTATCCTGTCTAAAAACTGTGTATCCAGGTATTGCTACAAGTATGTCGGGAATTCCAACGTGTAGCCATGTTTCCGAAATCAGAATAAAGGTGGGATGATGTACACTGATAAAAGCCAGCAGTTCCTGATATTTAGATAATAACGACTGAGCATTTGTGTAAAAAATGGTCCACTCGTGGGGATTTTTTAGTTTTTTGGTCCTAGGTTTTTAGAAATGTTGACTATTGCAGGTGTAGTGCATCTAATGTTGAAATATAAAATAGACGATTACTAATATTGCGGATGCAGCACCTTTCCCAATGTTCATAAATATATCGTAACAGGTGACACAGATACAGAAGTACAACGTACTCTATTGTGAATTGACATAGTTAGTAGTGAGTAGATGTAGACTAATAAATAGTTAAGAGGAAGGTATTCTTATTGGGAACCCTTACCAATGACCCAAGTTACTACATGGCGATCCTGATGGCGAAGCCTGGGAAATTTTCGAACAATTGGTGTGAGTGTTAATAGGAAGAGAAGTGAAAATGGGGTCAAGCCAGTCAAGGCAGGAAAAGGAAGAAATTATAATCGCACAGGCAGGCAATAGTGGCGGCCAAACTAACGAACAAGAAAAAATTTCTACGCGAGAAGTGTGCGAGGTGATAATCTTAATCCTGGTGATAGCGGTGGCCAGCTCGTACATTTTCAGTATGTGCAGAAAGAGACTGGAAAAGAAGATTAGGAAAGAGGTGACCAGAAGCCAGATGTTGGCACCAATCAGCAGCGCCTAGTGTAGTGTAGTGGTAAGCAGACTACAAAACGATACTAATGACTTTAATTGAATCTTTTGTTTTCGGGAATAATAGTTTTACCTAATTTTTTTTTTAACTAGATGTATGGCAGTTAATAATTTAAATGAAATTTTGGAATCCCTGAAATCTATAAAAGTATATCTGAGGAAAATTGGCCCTGAAAGGCGAAAAAAGAAGATTCTCGATATTTAAATTAAAGAAGCCAAAATTATCTATGAACAATTTGAGGATGATTTTAAGGAAATTCAGAAACATTTTGCAGACGTTCCTACCGATATATTGAGCGCAATTCAGCAATTGTCCTCCGAAATACGGGATACATATAGTTCAATATTAAATGTACAGATCAAGGAGAGCCCAAGTTTGATAGAAATGGAGTCTTTCGATTTGAAAACTGCTTCATCTTTGCTACCTATGCTCAATGATAGCGAAGATACGACTAAACAATTGATAGATGCTACGGAATTCTATGATTCAATGCTTAAAACAGATCAAAAGCAGCATCTTATAAAATTTGTATTGAAAACTAGATTATCTCCAAGTGCTAAACTTCGTTTAAATAAGGAATATGCTTCAACATCTTCGTTAGTGGATGATATGAAAAAACATCTCCTCACGATTAAATCGGATACTACTCTCCAAACTAAATTAATAAATTCACGTCAAGGAAATAGGTCGATTGAATCCTTCGGTAAATCTCTAGAAGAACTTTTTGTTGATTTGACAATTTCACAGGCCAAAGGTGATGACAATGCATATTCGGTTTTGAAACCTATTAATGAGCGGAATGCTATAAAGCAATTTGCGGACGGATTGAATAATAGACGATTAAGTACAATTATTTCAGCACGAGATTTTTCGTCTCTTAAAGATGCCATCCGTGCTGCACTAGACGAAGCTTCTGCTTCTACATCGGAAAATATTCAATCGATAAATCATTTTCAAGTACAGAGAGGTAGAAAATGGCAATATAGAGGCAGTGGCAGATCCAGAGGCCCATCACATAGATTTTGTGGTAATAATTTGAGATATAACAACAATCATAAACCAGATAAATTTGTAGGTCATGCGCCATCGAATGATAGTACTCGAAATTTTGCAGGACGCTCTCGTGGTCAAACACAGAGAACATTCAATACTCGAGGGAGACAATCGAGTCATCATTCACAAGAAAACAGAGTCTTTTATTTGAATGGCAAAGATAACGAAATCGCACAGAAAAATTCAAACAATCTGAAGTTTTTTCTTGACTCCGATAACTGATTCTATATTCGCTTGTTTGGGTTTGAATAATGTAGAGTTTTCAGTGGAATCAGAAAAATTTAAATTTTTAATAGACAGCGGAGCTTCACTCTGTGCAATCAAATTGGATTCTATTAGAGACAAATCCTTGATACGCAAAGATAATCTTACCGTGAACGGTATTTGTGGAAATATAACAGCTATCGGGAATATCTCATTAGAATTGCATACCAACGGTGTTACTTTCGAACAATTATTTTATGTATTTCGAGATATCCCTTGTAATTACAATGGTATTATAGGTCAAAATTTTTTGCAAAAATATAAAGGTATAATAAATTTTGAAGAGAACACGTTAATTCTAAATAATCGCCATAAGATGGTGGAGGTTTCTCTAAACTCTAAAAATAATTCGGTGTTGACAATTCCATCTAGATGCGAAATCATTGAGTACTTATCAATAAATACAGAAAAAGAATGTGTTGTAATCCCTCAGGAAATATGTGAAGGCGTTTTCCTAGCAGGAACCGTGGTGAAACCAAAGCATAATATCATACCTGTCAAAATCCTTAATACAAGAGAAACCGAAGTAACTCTCAAGAATTGTGTACCAGAAATTCATAATCTCGACAAATATCAAATATGTTCATTTAGCAAAATTACTGGAATTTCACCAACTAGAGTCAAAGAATTATTTTCATTAATAAACGTGAACGGTTTGAATAAGGAAGAACAATTGTCTATCGAAGAGCTATGTGCTAAATTCAGTGATATTTTCCATCTTCCAAACGATAAATTAACCACAACTACAGTTTTCAAACAAACTATCACCTTGAAACCGAATGAAGCACCAGTATATAGAAAACCGTACCGTATTCCTCATTCGCAAAAACAGGAGGTAGATAAGCAAATTGAAGATATGATAAAAAATGATGTTATAGAGGAGGCCCAGAGTGAATGGTCCTCTCCAATTTTATTAGTCCCAAAGAAAGCTGATAAAAATGGCAATAAGAAATGGAGGCTTGTAATCGACTTCAGATCATTAAACGAAAAAATTCAAGATGACAAATTCCCCCTTCCTAACATAGTAGACATTTTCGATTCGCTTACCGGAGCCGTATACTTTTCTCACTTAGACTTAAGTCAAGGTTATTACCAGGTAGAGCTAGCAGCTGACAGCAGACCGTACACAGCATTCTCTACTCATAAAAATCAGTATCAAATGAAAAGACTACCTATGGGATTGAAAATATCCTGCAGTGCGTTTTCACGGCTAATTTCAATTGCAATGACAGGATTAAATTACGAAAAATGTTTTTGTTATCTCGACGACTTGATTGTTTTTGGTAGAAATTTAGAACAACATAATCAGAATTTGCTGAAAGTGTTTTCCAGACTCAGAGAGGTTAATCTGAAATTAAACCCTTCTAAATGCGAATTCCTCAGAAAACAAATTTTATATTTAGGTCATATTATATCTTCTGAAGGCCTATCACCCGATCCTGATAAAACCAAAGTTCTTAAGTTATACCCAGTCCCAAAAAACACTGACGAAGTCAAAAGATTCATTGCCTTTGCTAATTATTACAGAAAATTCATTAGAAATTTTGCAGAAATAGCTAATCCTCTGAATAAGTTATGCAGAAAATATTCTGAATTTCATTGGTCAGAAGAATGTCAAAGTGCTTTCGAAAAATTGAAAATCGCTCTTTCTAAGGCGCCAGTGCTGGATTACCCCGATTTCTCAGATGACAACGAATTTATTTTGCAAACTGATGCAAGTGGAACATGCGCTGGTGCAGTCCTTTCTAACAAAAATAATAAGCCAGTGGCATTTGCCAGTCGACCCTTCAATAAATCCGAAACCAACTACTCTACTATAGAAAAAGAATTAGCGGCAGTAGTATGGGCAGTAAAATATTTTCGTCCTTATTTATTTGGTAGACATTTTAAAATTCGTACTGATCATAGGCCTCTCGTTTATCTTTTTAACCATTCAGATCCTTCTAGTCGTCTTACAAAATTTCGTTTGTGTCTACAAGAATATCAATATCATATTGAATATGTTAAAGGTTCAATGAACGGACCAGCAGACGCGTTGTCTCGAATAACTTCAACGGAATTAAATGAAATGAATCGGAACGTACTTGCTGTTTTAACCAGGGCCCAGGCTAAAGCATCAAGAAACCTTCCTAATTCAGAAAAAACTTCAACGAATAATCGGTCTGATCAACCAAATGTCGTTGAAATTTTGAAAAAACCCAATGACGGTAACGAATTAATCGTTCTCAAAAGAAACGATGATCTAAGTAGTTTTGGAAATACGGAGAACATATTGTCGGAAACAAGATGTGTATGTTATGAACCAAATACGAAGTTAGTTTATATCCACCCAGATACTCCATCGATAATCTCGCGAGACGAATTATTGAGAGATTTGGAAGAATTATGTAGAAGAATGAATATAAACGAGTTAATCATAGCGAAAAATGAATATAATGCATTTATAGTGGAGTATTTTATGAAGACAATTGCTAAGATAAAATGGACCGGTCCACGAATTTGCATAATTACAGGTGTGAAAAGAATTTTCAATCCTGATACGAAGAAACTTATACTTAACGACTTTCATATTTTACCGACAGCAGGACATTCGGGAGTCCGCAAAATGATCAATAATATACGAAGATATTATTATTGGCCTGGATTATCGAATGATTGTGCCTCTTATGTGAAAAAATGTGCGAATTGTCAAAAACACAAGTTTAGTAAACCCATAAAGGAACCAATGGTAATAACACCAACTTCTCATTCAGCCTTCGAAAAAGTTTACTTAGACATTGTCGGCCCTTTAGAAAAAGATGACAATGGTTTTATTTATGTTCTAACTTTACAATGCGATCTAACGAAATTTGTCGAAGCATATCCTTTAAAATCAAAAGATACAGTAACAGTAGCAAGAGCTTTCGTAGATAGGTTCATCTTAAGATACGGTGTTCCCTCAGAGATTGCTACTGATCAAGGAACAGAATTCATATCCAATACAATGGCAGAGATTTGTAATTTTTTAAGAATATCTCATATAAAAGCAACTGCATACCATCATCAAAGCATTGGATCTTTAGAAAATTCACATAAAACATTAAACTCTTTTTTAAGAATACAAATGAGAAACTATGGCTCTTCGTGGTCTTCATGGATCCCATATTTTTGTTTCATGTATAATACATCGTATCATTGTAGCACACGATACTCACCTTATGAACTGGTATTCGGAAAAAAGTGTAATTTGCCTAATAATCTAGTGAATAGCGACACTGTCGAACCATTATATAACGCGGATTCGTATCCTCTAGAACTCAAATTCAGATTGCAAAAAGCACAACAGGATGCAAGGCAAAATTTAGAATCCGAAAAATTCAAAAGAAAAGTGATATATGATAGACAGATCAATCCGATAACATACGAAAAAGACGATTTAATTTTGTTGAAAAGTGAAAGTGGAAATAAACTGCAAAGTGTTTACGAAGGTCCTTTCAGTGTAATAAAAGATGATTCTCCGAACGTTCGAATCAGCAAAAACGGCAAAGAGTGCGTGGTTCATAAGAATCGAACTAAACCTTTTGTGCGCGAGGTCAAGGACAAGTAACAATTAAGAAATAAAACCTGAATGTGAGATCGGATATCCGATATCATTACAAGTCAAATGTTTGATGTATAGTTAAGCTAGGTTAGTACTATGAAGAGTAAGCAAAGTGGGTTCATTATTCTATTGTAGTAAGGTTAATTAGTTATAAGAATTGGCATTGATAAAATTTTCATTTCCAAGTAATGAAAATTCTTCTTGAAATTCCGGGAAGGTGTAGTGCATCTAATGTTGAAATATAAAATAGACGATTACTAATATTGCGGATGCAGCACCTTTCCCAATGTTCATAAATATATCGTAACAGGTGACACAGATACAGAAGTACAACGTACTCTATTGTGAATTGACATAGTTAGTAGTGAGTAGATGTAGACTAATAAATAGTTAAGAGGAAGGTATTCTTATTGGGAACCCTTACCAATGACCCAAGTTACTACACAGGTTTACCGGAGATATATTTGATATTAATATTAGACTCTCCCGTCCCAATACGATCTCCTCATACGAAGATCATTAAGCTCCCTAATCTGCATTGGTGACTTGTCATCGCTGATGTTGATCTTTCGCCATTCAGGTACACTAGCCACGGTCCTCCAGTTCTTGAGTATCATTGATACTACAAGAGGATTATTGAAAGACACCTTGATTATTCTCGGCCGATTACCCGCTGAGTTACCTATTTACCTATTCTGGACATAGAAATGCTTTGAGTATTCGCGTTCGGTCGTATTCGATCAATCATCTGGGAGACAATTGTTTCATCAGATTCATCACCCCCCTCGGGAACTCCGCGTATTAAAATGTTGTGGGATCTACGCATACGTTCCAGCATCTCCGAAGGTTGAAGAGCTGGATCAGCTGAACTAGCAACAACAGGGGCCGAGCTGGAAGAAGAAATTTCTGATATCCTGGAACATGCTGAGTCGACAGTGGCCTTGAGATTGTTGTGGGATTCGACTAAATGGCCTATTTTTAAAGTGCAAGTTTTGATCTCGGATTCGTGTTTACCGATAGATTGAGTATGGCTATCGAGAATGGATTCGTGACGCTTTATATCAGAAGAGTGTTTCTCCAGTATCGTCTTGCACTCTGACAGTTCGACCTGCATGGATATTCAATATAAATGATTGAAGCAGAGACGAAGTATGGTACAAAAATATACTTTTAATAATAATCATGAACTTCATGTTATGAACGAATCAGAAATTCGAAATAAGGGATGTAGAAAACGAATTCGGTGGATATGATATTTTTTATGATCATAATTGGGGAAACGAAACACAATTTGGCAATCAGGTTACATAAACGCACTATCACTACAAGTAATTCAACGTTGAATATGTACTGCGAAAATACGTGGAATATCTACTGCAGAAATACGTTGAATATCTACTGCAGAAATACTTTGGATATCTACTGCAGAAATACGTTGAATATCTACTGCAGAAATACGTTGAATATCTACTGCAGAAATACGTCAAATATCAACTGCGAAAATACGTCGAAAATCTACTGCGAATATACGTCGAAAATCTACTGCGAATATACGTTAAAATAAAGTGGGCATTCCATAAACGAAAATATCTAATAAGGAGTTCTCACCTCCTTACGTATTCCGTTTGAAGCATAATATAATTGTCTTATTGAAACTCTCCAAAATCCCAATAAACTTATCAACTTCATATTGATATTCAACGTTCTTCATCGGATATGTGAACGTTGGAATTATGAAACATGGAATGTTAATATCAATGAATTTTTTCGAAAAGAACAAGAAGAATGCCTTTTTATGAAAGAAAACTTGTTAGGTTGTAAAATAAGTTTATTTATCATGGTGAACTGATATGTATTTCCAAGAAAAACTGTGACTTTCAAGTAGAATAAAGGCTGCTTGAATTCATGTTTGATTAATAGTGATCCATTGAACGTTTATTTAATGTTGCTCAACTCTCTTTGAACAGACGTTTCGAAAAATACAATAAGGATACGTTTCATAATGGTTGCAGTAGTAACCGGTTGAACCGGGAACGTAAATTATATGTAGAGTCGACGTTTGGTTGAATTCAGGTTTCGAAGATAACGTTGTGAAATTCAACGTGTACCGTTGAATACACTTCAGATACCACGAATAAACCATTAGTCTGTGTATGTTTATTGGGAATAGACAGAGTGATAACTAAACAAGCCAAAAGAGATAAAAGAAACATAGCAGTAGCATGGATTGACTACCAGAAAGCCTACGACTCAATTCCTCATTCGTGGCTGCTTCATATTTTAAAAATTTACAATATAGATCCAATCATCATACAGTTCCTCGAACATACAATGAAGAATTGGGAAACAAAACCAACACTCAGCCTGCCTACCATGAAAATCGAAACTGATAACATACAGATAAAAGAAGGAATTTTCCAAGGAGACACATGGAGCAAAAAGTGGTTTATCCTGGCACCCAATCCATTGAGTACCCAAATAAAATCGGTCAGAAGTGGATACAAAATCACCCCAAACTGCACTTTATCACATCTGTTTTACGTTGACGATCTTAAGCTGTATGCCCCTGACAAAAACTAAATATCTTCGCTCTTAGAAACCACTGCTATCTTTTCGAATTATATAAAAATGCAATTTGGCCTAGATTAATGTTCGTCACCCATTGTGAAAAGAGGTAAAATCATGGAAACAAAAAATATAGATTTAACAGTTAACAATATAACATTTCCTGCACTGACCGACAACGAATCATGTGAATACTTGGGAGTAAAGCAGTCACTCACACATAATACGGACGAAATGAAGGGAACATAAGGATTAAATATAAGGAAAGGCTAATAAAAATCATGCGAACACAATTAAATGCTAAAAATAAGATAAAAGCTCTCAACACCTGGGCAGTACCAATTTTGACATACTCATTCGGAGTCATACAGTGGACCACAACAGACATACAGGCACTTGACAGGTTAACCAGAAGAACACTTACAAACAACAGAGGATTACATCCTAACTCTGCCATCGAGAGGTTGTACTTACCTAGGAAACAGGGAGGACGAGGCCTTATCAACATAGAAGCAACGCACAACATTCAACATCAACATGCTTCAACCAGAAGGGAACGTATTCAAAACTACATGCAGCCATCAAACGGGCAGAAAAATGATACACCCCACTCAGCACACCCGTACAGATAGAACAAGTAGACAAAAACACACTGATAACAAATCTCATACAAGCATGGGAAGACAAACAGTTACACGGCAGATTCAAGTCCGACCTCAACAAACATCACGAACTCTCTACGAAATGGATTGAACTAGGACCATTATACATAGAAACAGAAGGTTTCATGTGTGCGATTCAGTATCAAGTCATACCTACACGGAACTATCAAAAATATATAATGAACACCCGCATGGACAACGACAAATGCAGAATGTGCAAAGCAACATCAAAAACAATTCAACACATCACATCAGGATGCCCAAGCTTAGCACCAACAAAGTATTCAAGAGGACACAACCTCTCTGCTAAAATTCTTCATAAATACTTAGTCCAAAAATTTGGAATAAAGACGGTAGAGGAACCATATTACAAATACACACCTGAACCAGTCAACGAGAATCAGGAATACAAAGTATATTGGGACAAAGCAACCATGAATAATAGACCGGACATAGTAATAATGAATAAGATTGATAAAACTACAACATTAATTGATATTGCACACCCCCTGGATCATAACCTACAGAAAACAATTACAGAAAAGATCAGGAAATACACAGAACTTGCAGAAGAAATGAAGTCAATGTGGAGTATGGAAAAGCATCATATACTACCCATTGTCATTTCGGTCACAGGACTCATACCATCGGAGCTGCCGAAAGAATTGAAAAAACACGACTTGCCTGCACATTTAATAACAGAAATGCAGAAATCAACGGTAATGAAAACATTTAGGATTAATAAAGGAATAAAAAACGTCAACAAGGAATGAGTTTGTGAAAGCCCTCATTACCCTTAACCATGCAAACACCTAAGCTCGAGAAATGCGGAAAATAATAATAATAATAATAATAATAATAATAATATCTTATTCTTCATTCGACAATTTACAATTGTATAGGGCTTGTCAACATAATTTAGAAACAAAAATTGACACATTCAATTACAGTTCAAAAATACACTAACTGTTATAGAGGTTACCAAAAAAAACAAAAACAAGATGGCCGGGGCTACAATTTCTTTTGTTTTTTTTTTGGTCGAAACTAATACACCAAAAAATTCTATATGCATTTCGAGAGAAAACTTAGAGACTGACAGAGTTTTCTTGGTAAGACCCGACCATCGAACTACCATGGTGTGTTTGGATGCGGCAGAAGAGATCGGCCCCTCACACTTTTCACACTGCACCAGTGTACCACCAAACTCAACACGTCACGTTTAATTTCACTCACAAGTACCTCTAAATTTTCCAATTTTTTCATCAAGTTCAGCCCCCGCAACAACACCCAAACTGTTGGGTACCGCAACTTCACGTACGTCATGGATTGTTGGAACAGATATTTCACGCTTGGATTTACACCTTACTTTTGTCCACAGGAGCAGAAGTTGCAGAATTCGAAACAACCGTAGTTGCGGAACTCCCGGGACAGAAACATCGGTTGAAGTGGAACGTGCAACGATATTGATATTATTCATGATTGTTAATAATTTTTTATTGAGTTTGTCAACTTCAACTCTTTCTCGAGGTAAATAATTTTAAACTTCAGCAAGGAGTTATTTTCCATAAGTTTGTCTCTCGGTCGATTTGGTTCAATGGGCTGAAAAATTGCCCTCACTAAGCGACGCGCCTCCTTCAGATGTAGATAATAATTGAACCGTTCAATTAAACGCTGGTAGTTTTTGCGCAACCCTTTCTGAAGAACCTCATACATTCCTCAATCTTTCTCTACTCGATAAGTATGGTCAACACCAAAATTCAAAGAATCCTTTCATTCGTTTTGCGCTTTGTAAACACCGCGAAAAGAGGAACTGAAAAACTTGTTGGATACCTCACGCTAGCTGATTCGAATGAAGCTTTACTTCGCTTAGTTAAAGCCACTCAACAAAGCTCCTTTTTTCAACGAACTCAAAGGAAAAATCTGATCCACGGTCGATGGTAGGATGGACGTTTACGGAGAAAGGAAAGCAAGAATTCATTGAAAATTTGGTTTCTTGGACAAGAACAGCTGCTCTATCGATCTTAAATATTTTCAGTGCTGCAGTGTTTGCGCCTATATCAAAAACTGGTAGCTTTGGTTCAACATCCATAACTCAAATACTATTTACCTTAGGAAGCTAAAATTTCATATGCAGAATGCTAAGATTCTATGCATTATGTAGGTGTTACGAAATACGCTTATCTTCACAAAAACGGATTTCTTGAAGAGACCTGTTGACAAACTTTGTCTCTTACCTATTTAAATTTGGACGCACGCTTGTTGAACCTTAAATTAGGTCCACCTAATGTAATTTTTGCTTTTAATAATTTAGAATAAGTCACTGAATGTACTTCACATACACATTCTCTTGAGACCATTGTTATATGCCGCTTTATTGCTATTATTTGCCATTTTTTCGCGCCCGGAGAATATTGAGTCTTGTCAATATTCTTCGAATATTCATAAAGCTGAAGCGACGGCTAAATGCCATAAGCTTACGCGTAAAATAAGTCAACACTGATGGCTCTGCATCTCCGAATGGAAAACATACGCAATTCTTCCCAGATTTATTGAATTTTCATCGAGATTCCGCTTTGTACTTCTGGATAGAAAAGTTAACCTCTGAACAAAATTGTGCTACTAGTTTTAGATGATTCCACGCTTATTGATAACAAACCGCATACTTGTATTGTTCAATCCCGCATCGCATTTTTGATTTAAACACCAAAACACCGCATTAAGAAATAGAAGATTGGAACAGCATTTCCCGCAGCCAAGGGTCCCTGTGAAGAGCTGGGAGTTGTAGCAGAGCCCTCCAAGTCATCACTTTTAGGCTAGGAACATAGTGAAGCGACCAAGGGGAGCGACAAGAATGAAGAGAGGATTGCTATTCCCGATAGTAGCGGCGATGACGCGGTATCGTCCCATAGTGAGGCTACCAAGAAAGCAAAGCAGCAGTCGAATTTGATTATTGTAGAGGTGCCACGTTTTTCGAATATTGGATTAATAGTTCCTTCATTATATGAGTGCAGAAGGAATTGATTTTATTACACCAATTCAACATTCAAAAAGTAGCCAAGAAGTGGCGTCTTTTTGAATGAACGAGTATTAGAATGAACCTTGTGTACGACTATCGTACATTAATTTCTCTATTTCGTTGAATTTTTATCAACATTAATGAAATATTACCGGGAGCATCGTTTAGTGTTTTTTTTGCATTGCGAAATATTCATTGGCACTTGGCAGAACTGTTTTCTCTCTCATAAATGTAACAGATAATGAATTAATATCCGAGGCAATATGTCATCAATAAATATTACCATAAAAACTGTCCTAGAATGAAATATTCTCACATGATTTTGTTCAACAAGATATGGCAGAATGAACAGATCTGACACAGAATTAGAGTAGAGAAAATGAATTTATACGGTTGGAAAATTCGTCTTTGAAAATCTGGTATTTGATCAAAAAATGGTGTAGTGTTCACGAAATTAATGAATCTGGAAAATTATATGGTGACGGCTGAAGGACTAAGGCCTTAAATACAGTAATTTATTTTTTCAATTCTATATGGTGAATTTCATCACGCGAAAATGTTCATTTTTCCATGTGAATAATGCAACGTTCGCCTACATAATGTTGAGCATCTCTTTGATCTCACAAAGCACTTTTCACAAAAAAAAAATATCCAGTTTTATTCATTCATTGCTGCCGCGCTGCGATGAAAAAAAAAAACCCCGATCGCGCCTCTATCCTAGCTTTAACGCCTCGCGCTACCTCGATCGCAGCACTATGTACTACCCTATTAGAATATACGTGTTTGAATTTGCCTCAATCCTCTATGCTATGGTCGTCGTACCTCTTGGTCGCTTCACTATGTTAAGAGCCTTAGTCGATTAGGTAAGTCATCGCTATTTATTTTCTCACATTAGGTGTATATTTCGCTTCCGCTTCATCTTCATCCGCAAAATAAAATACAGTCCTACTCTTTATCAATCACAATTTTTTACTGAGCTATCGGACGCTAACAAGTTATCAATCTGTGTTGGACGTGTGTAAAACTCTTCGAACGTAATTTACAACCTGACGTGAATGATGTTTGGAATGTGGGGTAGCAGGTGGATTGATATACCTTTGTATGGATGCAATCCTGATATTCTCTGTGATATCTTTTATGAAAGACGATGATTTTTTATATACAAATCTTTCTTCTTTTTTTTTTCGCGCCAATGAACGTAGTTCCTTGGTAACTCTAGAGTAGAGCTCTGGAGATGAAGTTATTCGAATAATCGTTTGGCCTCTTATTCGAATATTCGAATATATTCGAATGAATTCGAATAAATCAGACTATTCGAATGAATGCGACTATTCGAATATGGCTGAATAAATATGAATATTAAATTTGTTGTAGATAACTAGCTGTTTTCGAGAAAAGGAATAAAACAGTAAACAAAAAAATTCTTTGCTTTTAGCCCTAGTACACACCAGGCGTTTGGCGTTGTGTTTAACGCGCGTTGGCAGCGTTAGTTCGGCGTTAGTTCAGCGTTATATTATATTAATTAGGGCAGGCATACCGTAATTGTTCAGTAAATACTTCAAAAATGAATGCTGAAGTGATTCGTTGTGTGTGGTTCCTCTACGGTCGATATAAAAGGCGATGCCAAAGACAAAAAAAAAAATATGGGTTCACAAAATATCACGCGATAGACTAACGCATTTAATGTTTCAAACACTGTATCCAAAATTACATCAACATTGATAGAGGTTTTTCAATTATATCAGAACGTCTGTCACATAATTTGATGACCCACTCAATATGATCAAAGTGGTTAGTAAATCAACCATCTCCAGAAGAAAAACTTGTTGTCACTTTGGAGTTCGTACTTTTGAATAGAAAAATAAGAAGCTCTAGTCCACGGCTGAGTCTGTGTTGATGCTAATATCAACATAGTTATTAGCTCCTGAATTTATTGACGAATATGAAAATAGATATGCTTGATGTATTGTTTTCGTTTGAGAAATTTGTGCTCTTTGAATGATATTGAGCAATTCACTTTTCCTTGAAAGGCGTCGGTTCTTGGGTACTTTTTTCATTTCACTGTACACTGTGGACAAAATTGGTGAACTAGAATTTTTTTACCGAAAGAGATAGAAGAAAATGAATTACACTTTACGGTTGTCTTTTTTAGAGAAACTGATGAAGCCATCAACTGCATTCCTCTAACTTCTTTTGTTTTCGAGTTATAGGCTAAAATAAAATTTCGGAGATTTAAATTTCAGTCTTCCGTTTCTGATTGTGCTAGGATGTTAAATGAAAACATTATACAGATATTTTTCATAGCAATCCAGTAGTGTATGTGTTTTGTCAAGAGTAAAAAGATTTCAGACAAGAACGTTTGGAATTTACAACGTTACCCGCATTCGAAAATGACCTTTCCGGTGGAACAGATGTAGCCGGGGTACACAGATAACGTTTCACGAATTTCATCAAATTCGGATATTTGTTTGCATTATTTTTCCACCACTGCAGTGTACACATATTTTTGGAAATAACACTTTCCGAAATGTATAAGTCAATTTCATTCAATGTTGTCCTCAATTCATTGGGAAATAATATGTCCATTGCAGACTTTTCAGCATTGTTTTGATTAGTTTCTACTATATCGAATAATTCTGATTCCATTTTATTCTCAAAATATTTTTTTTGTTCTAATTGAAGAACCAATGAATCTTTCTTTATATCTGAATCGTGAGTCTAAAAATGTGGCCATATCGGATACATTCAAATTGAGAGCACCTCCTATAGAATCACAAAAAAATTTTTGAATCTACACTCAAATTCTTTTCGTAAAGTTAATTTAATATTCTTCAAGAAAGCAGTTCCTCATGACTTGCTGTTTTGATAAAATTTTCTATCAGAGATTTGTTAATAGGAATTACCATTGAAATGGTGGTTTGGGATTCCGATGAAAAAAAATTTGTTACAATTTCAAATGGTTCCAAAATGGTCATGATATTTTCAATGACGGTCCACTCCTCTTCATTTATCATAAGTTGAGCAACCTATGTTTTGGATGTGGTCGTTCTGTCAGATAACACTACAATTATGGCTTCAC
>JAVSIQ010000799.1:0-134748 GCA_038502775.1 Hippodamia convergens | reverse complement strand
CATGCTATCGAAAACTCGCTCCTTCGTCGCTCGTTTTCGAACTTCGCATTCGTGTTGGAAAAGGAGCTCATTCTGCAACTTGTTTTAGAATATACTATTAAATCGTAAGCAAATTAAAAACAATCAAATTATATCACTTTTAACACACGCTCAGTGATCGCCAGTGACACTAGACAAGGGGTTGAGTTTTTCTGGATTCTGAAATTTTATTTTTTATTCCTTTTGATAAATTTGTCCACATGAACATTTTTTTTAAATACATGAAGAACTAGGACTCATGAAAATTTCAGGATTGATCAGAGTTAATGATTTTTCTGCAAGTTTCTTTTAGGGTGCCCTCTTCCAGTCTCTGAAGCGAAACTAATGTCAATGGATAAATCAAAAATTTTTACGATTCCGATAAATTTTGAGAAATATTCTGTCGAAGGGGTCCAATATAAATTCCAAAACGTTACGGTTGCATTAATTTGGTGTTCAAATCAATTGATTTTATTTCATTATGTTATCACAAAAAAAAAATATTTTGCGTTTATATTTCTGAATACATTGATGGTTCACCATCTAACCTATGATAAATTTCAAATCTCAGAAAAATCCATATTTATGTTTTTTTGTTTCAATCGTTAGACATGAATTTCTTCATCACATACATAACTTCAACATGCATAAAAAATTTCAATATAGATATTAGAATTTCTTTCGTTTTCAACATTTTCAAATTTATATTGACGGGTGAGATTTTGAGTTCATGTTTGCATATAATGAAATGAATAAGTTTGCCACATGGCATTGAAAAAAAATTAATTAAATGCATGTGTGATAGAATTAATGGCCTACTTAAAAAAAAACAAACAAACATGAATATTTCTGATTTTTGAAGCTAAAATGTATCGATGGTTAGGTTGTGACACATCAATGTATTCAGAAATATAAATGCAATAATTTGACGTAAAGATGTACGAGGTGTTCCATCTAAAAAGCCTCCCGTTTCTTCGGAAACAAATGCATTCAAAATAAATTAATGCGTTTTCATTATCAAAACCATTGACTACCAACAAAATATTAAAAGGAATTCAATGAAAATACTGGATGGGATCGATAAAATGATGGTATAAATATTTGAAATTGCCAAAAAAAACATAATCTCCAGGAATTCATTTCAAACGCTGTGTTTCTTGACCCGAATCACGTGACGTCTTCGTTCCTGAAGGTTGGACTCCTTCCAGGTGTCATTAGTTCACTGCGAAATTGAACGAGCAGTGTAGCCAACTGAAATAATTCGGCTTCAACCGATAGTTGGTCAATCGACACCCCAAATATTTATATAATACGCGAGGAGTTTCAACCTGTAGTTGACTCTCAATTGGCAGTTCATCTACTATCGGTTCAACCGTACTTTTATAAAACCAGTTCTTAACCACGTTGAATAATTTTTTATTTTCTTTTCGTGAAAACCAATACAAATTGTTATAGGAAATGTCAGATAAGTATTTCTAGAAGTTTAATTTCGATACTATATTCGAATTATTCGATCTTTATCCCTTTACAACCCATAATTCTACCTCAATATAATGTGTTCCAACTCACCTCAGGCCCTATTTCAACTCACCTCGGTATGAGGGGAATTGAAACAGAATATCATAAATATCATATCTGAATTTTTGTTTTTTAAGCATATTCTTCAGTCTTCTAAAGGGTTCTCTTCTTAACAATACTACTTCGAATAACAACTTTTATTTCTCCCGAAATACTATTCAATTGTTGACAATTCCCAAAATCTAACTTCTGTCTGCTTGACTTTTCTAATATATCAAAAAAAAACAAAGCAGTCGAATTCTAACACAATCCCACCTTGTGTCATTTATACAATAATTAATCAATGACACAATCAATGTCCATATCTTTCAGGAACCTTCACAGGTCTTCCTGATCTCGTTCTCAATACCGAGGCCCCAGTTATCGATGCCTTCGATATCTGTTCCGCTTCCTCTTTGGTATGATTATTGCTTGTTTTCTTCGGCACTGATAATGTTGACTTCTTCATTTCGAGTAAAGAAATACGTTGTACAGGTCTCAGCAATTCACCTTTCCCAGTTTTCAACTTGATTAATCTCATCCTCCATCACGTCCAAAAATAGTTTCAACAACTCGACCTAGGGGCCATTCCATTTTTTTTATCGAAATCTGAGATCAGAACAATATCTCCAACTCTGACTGATTCAGTGGAGATTTTCTTCGAGAAAAGAGTAAGTTGGCCTAAATATTCTGACTTGAATCTTCTGTTCGAATCACCTTTTAATTTCAAACGATACTTGAATCTTCTGCTAATATCTTTGACTTCAACTAAATCAAGATCATCGACTCCAACCTCTTTGATATCTTGCAAGAACATCGCTGGTGTGAGAACAACACAATCGTTTGGATCCTTCGATATGTATGTTAGTGGACGAGAGTTCAAAACTGCAGCACAATCACAAATAATAGTTTGCAGTTCTTCGAAATCAAGACTTGACTTCCCGAGAGTTTTTCGTAACAAATCTTTCAATAACCTTATAAGCCATCTTGGAATTTATAAATCGAACAATTATTAATTAGGTGTTCAACTGTTTCCTCTGATTCACCACATTCACAATCAGGTCTATCAACTGAAATTTCACTTGAAAAGTGGAATACGAAAATCCTCTTTATCTGTTCTATCTGATATTTTTGTTCGTAATCTGATCAGCCCTTCGTTATCAGTAAACGGACACAACGATGATAATTTTGGATCTTCTACAGATTCAAAACTTTCTGTTTGTATGAAGCGAATAACTAATTTTCTCGATACTTCCAGTTCGTCGACAGTAAGAAATTTTTGGTCTTCCGTATTTTTCTTTCTGGTATCATTAACGAATCCTTTTAACCATGCAAGCATCCTGACAATTTTGCTGAACTTTGAAAAATACTTGTAGTATCATACAAAGTCTTCAGGCACAGACAATGAGGAAATAACAGTTTTTCTTCTTTCGTAGTTTATTTCCTCGTGATGGGAGATCCGCTGGGTTCATTTCACCAGGAACATGATACCAGTCAGAAGGTATGGAAAAACGTTTTATTTCTTCGTTGCGGTTCCATATCAATGTTTTTCAAATGACCTTCCTTTTGATCCACTATAAAACAGTTGAGGAGTCTGACCAGAAAAATACTTGAAGGTTGCTTTTATAGTTTGTCTGGAAGTTTCGAAACATTCTCACCCCAATTGTTGCCGCCAAAAGTTCGAGACGTGGTATGGTCATTTTTTTAACAGGTGCTACCCTAGATTTGCCTTCGATCATTTTCAAAATCACTTGACCCTCACCTGTTTCTGTTCTAAGAAAAATACAAGCTGCATAGGCATCTGCACTTGCATCACAAAAAACATGTACAGATTGAATGGACAACATAGTGGAATCTAGAGCTATCCATCGAGGAATCTTAATGGATGCTGAATAGAGTAGTTCTTGTAACCATTTCAGAAATATTTCTTGAACCTCTTCATCAACTTCTACATCCCATCCCAAATTTGTAGACCAAATCTTCTGGGATCACTGTCACTGGACATGAGAAACCAATTGGATCCAATAGTTTATGTGCTGCAGATAGGATTGTTCGTTTAGTAATCAATCCTATATCCATTTTATCAAAACCTCCTAGAGAGTTCTAAGGTATCCAATTCACCATATGAGACCAATTCTCCATATGAGACCAAGAATGTTACTTTTTGATTCGACTTCGGTTTTTTCTGGTAAAGAATGCTCCCATCCTCTTAACTCAAACTTCCCATCAGCTAGAATTTCAGTTGACTGTTCAATGAATTGTTTGAGCGCTTCCTCATTAGGTACACTTATAAGTATATTGCCAACGTAAAATGACTTCAATAAATTCGAAATGACTTCTGGATTATAGGTGTTCTCTTCACGAATTGACTTTTTCAGTATTTCCTGTAGATGAAATTCGAGAACTGCTCCTAATAGAAAAGGACTACAAGTTACTCCAAATACGACACGAGCATGTCTGTAAATGTTCAATTTTCCGTTTTTATCGTACCACAGAAACTTTTAAAAAGTTTCTGTCGTTTTCTTGTAGTCCAATCTGAAGAAATGCTTTTCTTGTATCAGCTATCCTATCTTCTCCATGCGGAAACGTAAAATCATAGAGGAGTTAATTCAATGAGATTGATGCCTTTCTCAAGGCACTGATTTAAGGATGGTTGATTGTTTGCCCCTGATGAAGCATCAAAAACTGGACGTACAGGTGTTGTGGTACTACTGGGCTTATATACTGGATGATGAGGTAAAAAATGACCAGACTGAGATGATAATTCAAACGTTGCATTTTCTGGTACACATTCTATGACTCCTTCAGTTAACCAATCGTCGAAGACTCTATCGTAAATATCGTAGAAAATTTTGTTTTTTACTTTTTTACAGTGTTGAGTAATCTTTTATAAGATAAATCGAAATTCGATGGTAAAGGAGGCATGTATACTTCATAACACTTGTCATATCCTCTTTTAACTGTTGTTAAAAATGTTCCATAACGAGCTTTTCTTTCTCCCGTAGTGAATCAGTCTTTTCAGGAGCTTGAATACCAAGGACATCAAGATTCCATAAGTCACAAATGGCAACATTTTTCGAAAACATTGAAGAAAAATGAAGGGATGTTTTAGATGAATATCCCGCTTTCAGTTTTCCCATGAGTGTCCAACCTAATGATGTATGAACTGCTACCAGTCCACAATCCAAATCTTGTTTAAGTCCATAAAAAAGTTTTCCGGCTATGTCAGCACCAACCAAAACATCAATTGGCCCATCTACAGTATCGGTAATTTGTACTCCCATTTGTTTCATTTCATCCATCCAGGGTCCGCTTTTCACTGAGCTTACGTGGTTACAAATCAATGGTTTGTCCAAAACTTCAAAATTGCAAGAGTAGTCTTCAGTAAGACTATATATACGAATTCTGAAGCATTTATGACTGATGAATTCAGTTTGTGTTCCTTCAAAAAGAGAATGGACTAGCTGTTCTTCTCGAACTGGAGGGTAACCCATCTCTTCTGCGATTTTTCTTGACACATATGACTTGTGGGATCCAGTATCAATAAAGAGTCTTACTCGACGACATCCCTTGTCCCCTCTTATTTCTACAACCATGGTTTGTAAAAATACTTCGGGAAAGGTATGGTTGGAGAGATTGTGTTCATCAATATCGGATTTAGTCTGCTTCACATTCATATCAATGGAACTAGATGATGACTTGATATCGTTTTTGGGACACATAATAACACAATGTCTACCTTGACAGTTCGGACATTTTTCTCTTGAGCGACATCTTCGAGCAATATGACCAAGTTTGGTGCACAGGTAACAAAAACCATTTTCTGTTAATTTTTGCTTTCTCTCTGCAAAAGTGAGCTTCAACACTTCCTTACATTGATCAGTACTATATGTGTTTTAACAAAACACACATCGTGGAACTTGTCAGGTTAAAGAGATAGATAATTTACGTTAATTTACAGCCCCACTCTAGGGGTGCCAATTGTGTAAAGTTAAGATAGAGATATAAATTACGTCATGTAATATTTTAACGATAAATGCTCCAGCTAGTCAGGGCATGAGACCACCTTACATTTATATGAGGTAAAAGGAGATAATATGCTTCTACTCAAGCTAATGATAATCAAAACTTGAACAGTCGAGATTTATTCCTTTCTGATGATATTAGCTATTTACAATGTCTAATATCACAAATTGAAACAATTTTATTCGAGGACAAGAATATGTACAATTATGAACAATTCGTCAGAAACACAATTCACAAGCGTTTTCGTTCTTTGTTAACTTATCTGGTTGTAACAATGCTGGGCAAAGGAAGCGACTATCTCTCGATTTTCTCCCAACGTTCGAACTCCTGGATCTCCTAGAAGATGTTGCAGTAAGAGGTGAAGGTTGTATTCTTCCAAATAGAAGCGCTGAGGCTTCAACTTCCTCCAAGATGCAGGTACTGAAGGATCTGAAGACTTAGATCCCTCCAGAGAGGTTTCAGATGTCTAGATCCCTCCAAAGAGGTGTCGGAGGCCTAGCTCTCTTAAAACAGGTACCGGAAGCTTAGCTCTCTTCAAAAGATACCGGAGACTTAGCTCCCTCCAAAAAAAGGCTATCAAAAAAAACACTTGTATCAGTTTTCTGTACCGTCAAACTACCACAACTCCCCCAGATCTCTGATAATCTTAGTTTACATAAAGATAATTCAGAAAAGGAAAAAATGTCCACGTGTTCACTGAAACACTGGCACAGATAAATCGAGAAATTGAAAATCAGAGAGTCACGGAACCGTGAAATGTTTAAATTCCATTATTTAACTATAACATAGATAAACCAATCTAGAAGGAAGGTTGATTCATCGAATAGTTGAGGAAATCAGATGGAAAGTCGTACGATCCTCAAAATGGCGGAACCCAAGCGTCTCTCACCTCAAATGAAACATATGAATCGTTAACAAAAATAGATATATGGTTGTCTGATCAACTTTGTACTCACCAATCTGAACTATTGCCTAAGTCAAACTGTTTCAATCCAGAATATAATAATAAATTATTGCCTTTTCCGGTGCAGCGTCAGAATAGCGGAATACCAGAGTCTCGCGTCTAAGGTGGCACGATCTCGACTGACTCGCGATCGTGTACTACCTGATGTCGCGTTCTCGATCCGAGGCGATCCGGAAACTCCCGAGATTTGAACCCGGCAAATTGAACCGTTACAAACTCTTTTGTTGAACAATTCAGAAGCAGTGGGTACATTGGAGCTACTACCTTTGCTCGTATTTTCAGGTTTTCGTCTGGTTTTGAAACTAGACACAGCAAGATGAATTCGATCTTCGTTTATGACTTCTTGTCTGAGAAAATCCATCAGAGCATCAAGACGTTTCTTCAAACTTGATTCTGATGAGAAGAACTGACTTCGATGCCATGCTCGTATTAAATCTTCTACTAGACATGATTCTACCAAGGGGTATAGCATCGCAGCGCAGGTGTCTGATTTTACGCCCAAACTTTCTAAAGCTCTCAATTGTGATTCAATTTTGTCAAAAAATGTTAATAGTTTATTTTTGGTGTTAAGATTCATCAAAACCAGCTTGGGAAGTTCTCTGACATGAACTTCTATCAACAAATCTCCTCTTCCAAATCTTTGTTTCAAACTATCCACTGCTTTCACATAGTTACCTTTAGCAGCAGGGTAGTTACCTACCCTGCTGCTACAATTTGTCTTGCTCGAGAGCCTGGGGTCGTAGCTCGAATTAAATATTGCAGTTTATCGTCCTCTTCTATATCAGAATCTTCATCAATTCTGCTGAATTTATTCCAAAATCCCAGCCAACTGTCTGAATTCCAGTTTGGGTATCTTCAATATGCTTTTGAATTCTGACTTCTTGGAACTGCTTCCCTGACATATCAACTTATCATAATTGTATTTCATTTTGTTATATTTCGAACTCATTGTATCCATCAATTCCATTTCTCTATTCATATCTGCTTCTTCAACATCTGAATCCAACATCAAATCGACCATGAGTTGGCTCAGTTCGGATAATTGAAGCATTCTATCACCTAGAACTTTGATACTACTCTGAATTTCTGGGATATCATAAGTTTTTTTGGAGAATTCTCCGGCCAACTTCTCATATATCCTCATGAAAGCGGTTCTGTGTAGAGTTAGGGCTTTCTTAGTTTTTTCCATATTTATAATAGAAGAGTCCTGTCGCGGTCGCCAAAATGTTGAAACTGATTATTCTTCAGTCTTCTAAAGGGTTCTCTTCTTTACAATATGGCCAATATTTCCACTTCAAATCTAATCGTAATCTGAACACAAAATGCTTATACGACAGAGCAACCAAGATATGTTCTAGTCCAGAAGATCGTGATGAGGGGTAATGTTACAGAAACCCTCAAGAGAAACGGCTTCCCCAAGAAGATACTTCAGAAAGCCAGAGAACCAAGAGAAGCGGCAACAGAGCAACAACCAACAGACAATGAGCCGACCAGAACGATAACCTCTGTCATACCATTTGTGAAGGGTTTATCCGAGAAAATAAGAAGAATTGGCAACAGATACAACGTGAGAACAGCATTCAACATCAAGAATACTGTCAATGGAAAACTCACGAAGGTGAAACCTGACAACGAGAATCAGAGACCCAAAGATTGCGTTATGAAATACCATGTGAATGCGGCAGATCTTACATTGGGAAAACTAAACGCCCCCTGAAAGTCAGAATCAAAGAGCATCAGAGACTAGCTCAACTGGTAGTGTAATAGACACCCCTATATGTGCTTTGTCCTTTTTGTACAAAAAGTGACTTTGTTCACACGAGGTTGTCGAGATGTTAAGGGGGTTGAGAAATGAGAGCGGCTTCACGTCAACCTCACAAATTCGGCCCTCTCCACCTCGGAGAGAGGATGGGTACGGCCATATGCAGAAATGAAAAAGTCTTAGTGTTATTTTTCTCGTAGAGATTTCTCAGTTTTAGGGATAATTGAAACCAGTGAAGTAACTTACATAAGAATCTATTTACCAAAATACCAACAAAAACAAAAAAAAATAATAAAATATCTAATTAATCCATACGTCTGTACCTCAGACTGTCTAATGAAATTTCATAAAACAAATCTAAGTTCGCTATTCACTGGGTTACCTAATTACCCAAAATTTAAAATGACATAATAATAAGAAAATAAGCTGTGCGTTGATGGGAGGTGAGAGATGGCAAGACTTTTGGACTCAAATACCCTCATCAAATAAAATCGAAAAGTTCTGACCTTTTGATTTTCCTCGCTGAAATATAATCCAAATTCTCTGAAATAAATCACTCACGAAACGCTTCACTTCCGTTTCGCGAACAACTACCCTAATTTCCGATCGCGCTTCCCGACTCGAAAATCCTAACTGAACACACGAAAAATTCCCCCTTAATACAAAAACCTACTTCTTCGCTTTCTCACTTCTCGAAGCTACGTAGTATTTCGACAACCACGAAACAAAAACTTTTCCCTTTTTCCGTCAAAGGACCTTAACCGTTTCCCGTTTCGTTCTTCGAAACGACCGAATATTTTCCAATTACCAAAATTAGGACTTTACCGTCACCCGAGTTATCTAAGGATGTCTTTTCCCGCCCGAGATCCCCAGATACACTACCTTCTCATTCAATGAACAGAAATTTAAAATATTTTCTCCACCACTTTGTGGTGGTACCTCAAACACATTTCTTTCTCCAATGACGGTCCTAGAGAGGGGGTAATTAGCCGCCCCCCAGAACAGTTAAATCATATGCATCTTCGTACTTTATTCATATCGATAATACAAAAATGGAATGAGATGCATAAAATTTCAAGTTGATTCTATCTCTCCAGTCTAGGACCGCCTTTATTTCTTCACCAAAAAACTTTTTGTCTCATGACCTATATCTACCAATCCGAATTTCTCATGGGCGGTCTCCTGAACGAGCTTAGTTCTTTGAATTTATTAGTCTTCGAAGTATCCCAATTAACGATACGGCACTAAATCAATCTTTGAATAATTCGAATCTGCATGGATAATAATTTCATCGCAATGCTTCATTCGAATTATTCATATTCAAACATCATATATCTACCTTTCAGCGAACCTCTATCAAGTCTCTCAAAGTCCCTAAGAGCATAATTGCTTCGGAAACTTCAAGAGCCACTTATTTCTCATAATTCGTTACGTGAATAGATTGCCTCGCTGAAATAACCTAATTGATTTGTCTCGATCGCGATTAAGATGACTTAATTTTCACGCGTCTCATAATTATTAGGTTTGGTTGCATTAATTCATGATTTTTTTGATATCCCGATCTATTACAGTAGAAACAGATTAATCCAGGCTAGTCCAATACGCTTGGAACTAGGACCACAACGTCAAATGGGATGAAGCTTCCATAATATCTAAGGGAGAAGGATGGAGAATAAGAAAATTGGAAGAAGCAGCTTTCATGGCAATAACTCCTAACTCAATCAGCACGCTCTCTCTGGAAATAAAGAATATCTGGGTGCCCATACTAAGATCTGAATTGAGCAGGGCGAACTCGACCCAAGGAAGCAATTAATCCTAACCTGACCTAACCTAACCTCACCTAATGCGCTTACCAACTGCGCAGGTAGATGAAGTCAAGGTGACCTCTACCACAAAAATAGTGCATATCCTTTGAAGGATCTTGTCGCATTACCAAACACCCTGTATATAAGCGAAGGAAATGAACTATCCAAAGATTTTGATCTCATGCGGTTTGTGTTTACAGTATATGCAATATGTAAAATATGAAAAACTCTTCATCGTGTACTGAGAAAACTACCTCATATAATGTTTGAAGCTAACTGAACCACCACCACAATAATTTTCCATCAGCCATTTTGTTCTGAAATAATGCATTTCTCTGCAATCATGACCACCTATTTCACTTTCATCAATTGAACGTATAAAATGCTCGAAAAATAAAGTACACATGTCGAACCATATTATTCTTGCACAAATTTGAAATGTAACCTATTATATTTGAAATAAAAATTAAAGTTTAAATTTCCTAAATGGCAAACGCTGATTAACGCAAAGAAAAACGTTCCATTGACATTATTGCCTAATAATTTATGTTTTCCTTTTCATGCAAGAATTTCATTTGTAACAACGTTTGTGAAAGGATTCTCTCAGGGATCTTTTCGGTGGGTTTTCCAACTTAATTCGATTTTAAAAATTTAAACATGTGTTCGATGTATACATGATTTGATTGGTGGACAAAGAACAGCTTCAGCAAAATACTGCATCGAGAAAATTTCCCAGAATTTCCTGATATATTAATAAAATTTTGAATATTCGAAGTTCAAACATGAATATTCATCTACATATTTGCTGAACAGGTATCCCAGAAAATAAATTATCGATTATTTCAGGATATTCATGATCACTCATGAATATCACAAGATTCTGATATCCAAAGAATATAGTCATTATCTGAAGCGAGGGAGGTTCTCAAGATTCTGCCTTGTCCTCATCCTTATATGAAACAATAAATTTCGTAATTTTTAGGAACGAGCACGTCAGCCAGAATCACTAGCACAAGCTGAACCAATGACAATCGCTCTAGAAGTCCCAAAAATCGAGATCAATTCTAAGGCAGCAAACAGCAAAGCCAACAGTTCTTCCAATATCCAACACCGTCTGCGACATCATAGCGATCACCACAGCCATCATGGACTTGGACACCATGCACAGGAACAACATGGAAAGAAGAGAAATGGTAGTCATTTCCCTACTTCCCAACAAGAATGCTCCGAGAAGAAAGAAGGCTGAAATGATCTACAATTCTTGTTAGTTTACTAAAGTTTCGTTTATAATTTTTTGGTTAACATTCAATAATTATGTCTTCAGAATATTTTTTTTCATTTTTTCAACTCCCGCATTTCACAGTTAACTAAAAATGAATTTTCACTTTTTATAAAAAAATAACGAATTCATCATGAATACCTCCTACTGACTGAATGTCAATAATACTCATAATAAGATAATAGATGAATGGAACGAGATTAATTAAGTTTTGAATTAGATGAACAGCTACATCATTCATAAAAAATGATTTTGAGAATAATATGTGGATTCATTACCACACATACATTACCAAGTGTCTTCAGGTGAATTTTGTTAAAGTTTGAATTCGTAAGTTCAACTTACATTTTTTACGAATATATACCCAGACGGTGAATCTTGTTGAACTTCATGTTCGGTTCATTATCTTGGGGGTGACCCCCGTATTTGGGACAATCGCGCTTCACGAGATTGTTCTGTGGTTTTAACCCTACCTTTCCTTCCTTTTCCCGGCACATGGGACCGAGAGAAGAACGAACGAAAACACCGCAACGAAGAAGTGTATGAACGATATTGAGTGATCTTTAAAAGACAAAACTGAGACTACAACGTCGAGAAAACGATTTTGAGTTCGCTGACGGAGATTGGACCTGAGAGAAGTTGCCGAAGAATTTCCCATCACGAGAGCTCTCGCAACGCCAATAAGAGGAAGATTCAAGGTCAGTTCTCCCTTCATCCTTCTTCCCATATTCAAGGGGTTTCAAAGATTCACAATAGTTAACAATTATAAAATCAATTGTACCGGTCAGATTCTGTTCACCTCACATACAGGTATATAACACTTAACCGGTTCCCAAATACCCCACATGCAGGGTCTTTAACCGTTCGTTTGAATTAAAAAGGGTGATTTCCACTTTTGCATCATATTCTCAAAATGCTCTTTTTGATGAGCGAATAATCGCAAACCCATCAAATTTGATAAGTAGGAGAAACACAACTAAGTTTACAGATTATCAGTTTCCAGGGACGGAACTCATAAAGAAAAGAACTTGTATTTCAAACAGTCAACAAACTTGTTATGCGAATTCAAACTACATTGAGTACCTCTCAACAGTGGCGGCCTTAGGGGGTGGAGAACAGGGCAATCGCCCGGGGCCTTGCTCTTGGTGGGGCCTCGCTCGCAGAAACCCGAGCAAATTTTGATATAAATTTAGATCCCTAATTATTTATAAAGGTTTAAATTTAAAGATAAGTTCGAAGAATCAAAATTGAAAAAAACATGACGTAGTTTTTTAATATTGCGCCTTGTCGGAACGTACAAAGATGTAATTGAGGCACCAGATGTCTGAACCACTAGATCAGTAGGAAGAATAGAATGTAAAATCACACAACACAATCAGGGTAAAAATAATCTAAATATTTTAGTACAATGTTTACTTATCCCAGATGTTGGAACCTTGTAAAATATTTATAGCCCTGTTGACAGTTCTTTGGCGGTCCCTTTGAAATATTCGTTCAATTATCGTCTTATGCAGGAATTCATTCCTTTGTTAAGAATTACGAAAGGAGGAGCGCAAAATCTGTTTTTTTCTTCGAATCTAGTGATCAGGGATGAGAATACTGGGTTCAGTTTTGTTATTTTTTTTTCTGATGAAAAACTTCCATTGTTTTTGGTTCTTCATTCACGTATAGATAGTGTTGGGTAGTCCACGTGTTAAAATTCAGTTTGTAAGAGGAGCCTCACTTTTGGACTTAAGCGGTACAGTGTACCACTTCCAATAAAGCGAGGCATTCCAGGCGTTCACCACGCGATAGACAGTCGAGACAAAATTTGTTTCAATACATACTGTGTCGCTCGCAACTGGACCGATACAAAAGGGAGAACACGTCGTTACGTTAGACGTTAGAGTTTAAGCGCTCATTGTAGTACAAACTCCCTGTATATTCAGTCGGTAAGAACGGTCAAAGGAACAACTTTTTTAAAAAAAAAACAACCCTAATTTTGTTATGAAGAATAACCACAAATCCGGTGATTCATGACAAGACACACTAGTGAAAAGAAAAGATGGAAGTACCTTCTATCAACATGAAAGCAATTAACTATATGGTCACTGTATTTTTATTACTTCAGTTGGGGCGTTGGGCAAAATACATCTGATTATCAGATCGCTCGGATTGCGCTCCCGCTCCGGCCGAAATACGACTTTACAAGTGCCACCGTTCATGTTACATGATGGTCTAGATCTCTGACTACCTGACCTGGGTTAGTCTCGCGTCTTTGGGCTCTCCTCGATCTCCCCACCGATGCGTAGTCGCTCAGTGGGACATTCGAAATGAGGTGATACAGTTTTTCAAAGTGAGCCGCTCTTACATTCCTACGTCGTGTCCGGGACACATGAACCACCTCTTACAAGAGTTACCCAGCACTACATATAGAAGTCATATTCACATTGTTCCAATAAATTCAAACTTTTTCTTGTTATTGAATTAAGAAATTATGTAATTCAATTCGGTCGTTTCTGAAACCTTTCAGTGTGGCTTTTGTGAGTTCAAATTCGAATACCAACTATCCAATGAATTTATCCAATACATAATTGTCATTTTGACAATTTTTCGGAATACGTCGTAGTGTTTGGTCTCGGACAAATATTCCGTTTTTCGTCGTAATAAAAGTTGTTTGGTTCATCTATCGAAGGAATTTCGAAAGACGAGTGTGATTAAGTCTCCAAATTAGCGAATAAATATTATGGTATCGAAGTGATACTTCTGCAAGAAACCCACACGGCAACAGAAAAAAATCTTCGTGAAAGGTTACAGTTAAAAGGTTATGAATTCATTGATTTTTTACTAAGTCCAATAAACGGTTTAGCTGGTTATGTTAAAAAATTATCAGTTCGTAATGTTTCAACAGATTCGGAAAGGGGTTTTTCATTTCTTTAAAATTTTGTGACATTATAAATCTCCAAAAATTATTTGGCCAAGAAATCTTAATGTTGATGTTTCCCACCCATCAATTCAGAGCGGATATTTCAATTCTCATCATGAGGGGTTTTAATTCTGTCGATAGAAGTGGTATAGCTCTTACTAACTGGATGGAGGGCAATGATTATTTTTTAAATTTTAATGCTAAAGATACTCCTTCTTTTCATTCTGCAAGATGGAATTGGGGCTATAATCCAGGTCTCTGCTTAGTTTCGTGTGATATATCTTCAAAACTTCTAAAAGTAAATCGAAAAATTCTTGGGGATTTTCCGCATAGTCAGCAAAGGCCAATGTTATTGACTTTAGGTGATGCGGTTCTTTTTGCTCCATGTTTAGATAAGCCCTGTATGAATTTCAGTAGGGCCAATCGGATCAAATTTGGGTATAAAGTCGATAGTGACATAAGATGAATTATGATAATTATTCTAGATTCGTGGGTGTAGTTGAAGCTGCAGCTAAAAGGTTCATTCCGAGAGGTTTTCGTAAAGAATACGTTTCTGGATGGTCGAGGAAACTGAAAAATTATACAAAGATTATCGAAATTCCCCATCAAATGAAAAAAAGTGTATGAGCTCAATAAATGCCAGTCAGAAGGATAAATGGAATAGTGTAGTCACAAATATGAACTTTACAGTAGGAGTTCATGGGATGTTTTGAGAAAACTAGATGAAGCAGCACCTCTCGCGATTTCATCCTCGCAAATAAACCCCAAATTGATTACTCGTCGTCTTCTTAATGTCTCTAATTCAGTTAACATTATGGTTTGTTTTCGTACGAATTTTGGTTGTTTCAACTTTGATTTTTACGTGTTGAGTTACGTAGATTTTGAATCCAGCATTAGTAGACTATGAGTGAATCTTCGAGAGAAGGATGATTGGGTAAGTAGGAACATATCACTCTACCAACTGTCTTTCATATTGATTATTGAACTTTCATGATAAAGGTATATGATATTCATAAGTAGAGCCAGTACGTTTTTCAAAAAGTTATTGACTCTAAATATATGATTATGTTAGCTGGAGTTACTAATCCACTCATCTTCCTGTTCTTTTTTGTTTAAAAGTCCCGTTTTAAATGAACATGTAATTTTGGAATTTCTTAAGGGACATATTATATTGAGTTCAGCATACTGAGTGATTTTATTGATGACAGCTAATGGAACAAGAAATCTCGTGGCAAACATATATACATTTTTTCGAGCCGAAAGCATTTAGAAGATTGGGTATGTCTTGTTATCCGTTACAATCTATATTATTAACCTTTATTTTAAGATCGCCCGATCGAAGTTTATCGAAGAAACATACTTTTCCGGAAGACCACAAGAGAAGAATATTGAGATTTCCTTCACAAATGATTCAGCTTGCCTATAAACCCAATTGGAAGAGCAGGAAGAAAAAGAATTTCAAGACCCAAAGACAATGCAACTTATTCATGGTAAGATTCCATCTTCTATACTTATATTTGACTATTGCAATAAAAAAGTTGTGGATGCATTGTGTTGTGTAAAGTGCAACGCTACATTGCACAAATCATGTTGGAATTCATCGAAAACGAAGAAATCAGCTACTTGCAACCATGTTGAGAAGCTGGAAATTAAGGATTTCGAAGAACC
This sequence comes from Hippodamia convergens, assembly GCA_038502775.1. Taxonomy (NCBI): domain Eukaryota; kingdom Metazoa; phylum Arthropoda; class Insecta; order Coleoptera; family Coccinellidae; genus Hippodamia; species Hippodamia convergens. The sequence goes on along the minus strand of JAVSIQ010000799.1, from coordinate 118,764 downwards.
CGTTTCATCTCATGATTATAAGGCTGAGAATGAGTTCTTAAGGATGCAAGTAAAATTACTAACTGCCCTAGTGGAGGAAGTTAAGAGCAAAAATCAAATATTAATGATGAATAACGAACTGCTTCTAGAAAAAATAAAGGTTAAAAGTGATAAATCGAATGATAACGTATGTAAACAATCTGATACAAAAAAACGAACGAACGAAAAGACGGAGATTCAAGCTCCTTTGACCGCCGAAGCAGAAATTTCGCGGCAGAATTCTGCGACGCACTCTGTGTCAATGTCATAGTGAGAAAGACTGTCACTATCAGATACAGCAGTTAACGAGAATGATGCGAAAACAAATAATCATGCCAACACAATTGAAGTCTTAGGAGACAGGCTTCAATGGACAACGGTGAATAATAGGAAGGCAAGGGAAAGAAGAAATGTTAATAATTCAACTGTAAACGTTACAAAAAGAAAACCCAGAGAAAGTCTAACCTGTACAGGAAATAACACAAACAATGGTAAAATCAAGGGAGCAATAAAGAAAAAATGGTTATACGTTGGAAGGATTGCAGGGAATGATGTAACAGAATCGGATATAAGGAACTTCTTATCTAGTCTTCCGAATTTCGAAACCATTGAGATAAAAAAATTACCAACTAAAGGTGTTAACTCTGCGTTTAGCATTGGATTACCGGATGATGAACTGTATGGAAGAGTAAATAACCCACAATTTTGGCCGTGCGGAATAATACTTAGGGAGTTCAATTTCTCGAATTTTTTTCGGAAACCACCAAATCCACCTGTGAAAGTGTAGAGACAACTAAAACCTTCTCTCTTTTCAGTCAGAATATTCAATCCATAGGGACCTCATTCCTGAAGTTAGAACACACCCTACAGAAACATCAAGTCAACATCCTATGCCTGATGGAACATTGGAAATCAAAGGAAGAACTTTCAAGTTGCATCCCCGATGGATTTTCCTTAGCATCATCTTATTGTAGAGAAAGGGGACACCATGGTGGCTGTGCCACATTGGTTGAGGAAGAATTACGTTCCACGCACCGTGCTGATCTTACTTCTTTTACTGTTCCGGGTTCCTTCGAGTGTTGTGCTACCCAACTAGAATTTGAACATAACAAACTTCTCGTTATCTGTATTTACCGTCCAAATTCCATACCAACAAGTGATATTAAAGTATTTTATGAGCAGTTAGGCAAATTATTGGATCAATGTCTCTTTGAGGGTGCAAACTTTTTGATAGCTGGCGACTTCAACATTGATATCCTTACTCCATCTTCAGAGACTTCTATGTTTTTGTCCATTCTTGAAACTTGTAATCTCAAAGTCTCCACTAGAGAACCTACTCGGATTACCTCGCACTCTGCAACGTGTATTGACAACATCATAACAAATATTGAAGGAACAACAACAGTTATTGAAGAACATCTTTCAGACCACTCAGGTTTGAAATTCAAATTTCACAATATCGAGGCACCACCAAAGAGTGTACTGAAGAGGAGGTTGAGAGTTTTTAACGACGAAACCCATAAGAATTTTGATGAACAGCTCAAGAAATGTGACTGGTCCGTTATTTACGACTGTCCCCAGAACAATCCCAATGAAATGTGGAATGATTTTTCTAATTCCATAGGTTCTATGTACAACAGAGCTTTCCCATTTAAGACAATAAACGTTTGTCAGATGAGGAGAATCGGAAGCACTCAGGAGATTGAGGAAAAAAAGAAATTATTGGATGTTCTGTTTGTACTATCCAGATTTAATCCAACACTGTTGAAAAAATACAAACAAGTTAAACTCTCCTATGATAATGCTCTTGAAAATAACAAAAAATCGTTCTACAAAAATGTAATTAATAATGCGGTAAATAGATTTATTTACCGCATTATTAATTACATTTTTGTAGAACGATTTTTTGCTCTAGATTTAGAGCTGTTTGGAGGATCGTCAAAGGTAAAAACAAGGGTTCCATTACTCCAGTGAATACATACCCTACTCTATCAGGTAGTTACCAAAATATGTTCGAATTAGCTGATGAATTCAATAGGTTCTTCACCACTTCATCACTGAGTAAGTCAAGCAACACTGTAAATATGAATCCTACTAATAAACGAATATCCAATTCGTTCTACCTATTTGATGTTACAGAGGCAGAGGTTCTCTCTACAGTTAAGTCCATGAAAAATAAGAACAGCTGTGGTCATGATGATATTCCTATCACCATCATAAAGGCTCATGTCACAAAAATCTTAAAACCTCTTCGTCATGCTATAAACTGTTCCTTCAAGAATGGTATATTTCCAGACTCACTTAAAATCTCACTAGTCAAGCCACTCTTCAAAAAGGGTGATCCCAATGATTTGACCAACTATAGACCAATCACCCTAATAACTGGATTTGCTAAAATATTTGAAAAAATACTTGCCAATCGACTTTTGAAATACTTCATGAAATTTAATATCTTATCTAAGAAGCAACATGGTTTTGTTCCAGGTCGTAGTACCGAAACAGCACTGTTTGAAATACTCTGGAAGATCAATCAATCTCTGGAGAAAGGTGAAATACCGGTAGGACTTTTTGTTGATTTCTCTAAAGCTTTTGATCATGTTGACCACGGAAGATTATTGTATAAGCTCGAAAGGTATGGTATAAGAGGCGTTCCTAAGAAGCTCCTCAAGAGCTACTTGGAAAACAGAAAGCAAATAGTGGTGTTGGATTATGCTAACTCTCAATTTCAATCATCAGAGGCTTCTGTTCTGGAGGGGGCTTTTCAGGGCTCGATTCTAGGTCCCCTGCTATTTGTGGTTTACATAGACGACCTTCCTGATGTATTGGAATGTTTGAATTTCGAGGATAGGAAGGAAGAAGACGTACATTCTTACCTATATGCAGATGACACAAATGTAATGATATCAAATCGAAATTTGGAAAGCGCAACTAACAATGTCAACAGAGTTTTTCGTAAAATGGGAAAATGGTGCACTGATAACCATCTAACTTTAAACACAGAAAAAACTAAAATCCTTTATTTCTCCAATATGAGAACCAAAATTGTCCGTCCTGCAAACATCCGGCTTGAACAAAGTGTCATTCAGGTTAGCTCCAATACTAATATTCTAGGAATTTCGATAGATCAGAACTTGAGCTGGAGTTTACACTGCGAAGCCTTGATTTCCAGACTTAATTCAGTCATTTATACTTTGAAGTCTCTAAGAAATAAGATTGATGAAAACACAATGAAGACAGTCTACTATGCCAACTTCCAGTCAATAATGAGTTATGGAATTATTTTCTGGGGGAGCTCTTCTCACTCAGAACGAGTGTTTATCCCAGAAAGTAGCCCTTAGGGTGATCTTCCGGATGAGGTATAGAGATTCCTGCAGAGGCACTTTCAGGGACAACAACATACTTACACTTCCAGGACTATTTATATATCGAACACTATTATTTTTCCATAAGAACAACCATTACTTTGAAGAATACAGAAATGTAAATGTTAGAACTAGGAGAATATGTCAGTATTTTTTTCCAGCCCATAAGTTCAATTTAACTGAGCAAAGCACCTTATATACAGCAATTAAATTGTATTACTATCTGCCTGTTATAATTAAAAGTATAACTGAACACCGAGCATTCAGAAAATGTATATATCTGATGATCATGAAATGTGGACCATATTCATTTGTAGAATTCAAGACTTTCTGTGATACTTATTCATTGTAGTTTGATGCCACTGTTGGTACTTTTTATTTCAAGTGTAATTTGACTTGTTTTCACCTTATTGTCGTTGATAATAATTCTGGAAATAAACATATCTATCTATCTATCTATCTATCTATTTTCAAATTTCTTGATGTAGTTTATGTGTTGTTTCAGTAGCTGTTAAGAAAGAGTATGGTGCAGTTATTGATATGCAGATAACGAGACCTAGACGCAACCAAAGAAGAAAGAAAAAAGAATGATACATAATATATTCTGATTGTTGGAAAATCTTCATTTTTTTATATGTATATTGTTTTGTCTATATTGATATTTATTTTCTCATATATGGTACTTGTAAGTAAATAAAAAATATATATCATGGAATCTGTGTTTAATTGCCAGCATTATTATTTTCCATACACTATTTATTATATCTAAATATAAACCTGAGTTTGTTGATAAACATAGAACTGTAAAACGCGCTTATGATTCATCAATACTATTTGATAGAAAGATGTTAAATTCTTCTCGTATAAAGAGTTCTGAAAACAAACATAAAACAGCCTGGAATATAGTCGAAGAGGTCACAAACAAAGATGAAGGATCTGTTGGCGAGAGTCTCAGAGGAGTTCAGCAGGCGGATAGGTTCAATAATTTTTTCATTAACAGGTCAAATATATTCCCCAATTTTCACAACTGTCGGACTGCTGGTGCTCGCGAGGAGTCTCGTATCAAAAACTCTTTTTGTTTATTTGAAGTCTTAGAGACAGTGATCACGAATACAGTCAAGAGTATGAACAACGAAAAATCCTGCGGATATGATGAAGTCCCTATTACAGTGATAAAGCGCCACATTATACATATAGTTAAACCCTTACAATGTCATATAATGAATAGTTCTTTTGGATCAGGAATATTTCCTGACGGCTTGAAGAAAGCGATTGTGAGACCATGTTACAAGAAAGGAGATCCCGACGACTTATCAAATTATAGACCAATCAGTCTCATTACGTCGTTCGCTAAAATTTTCGAAAAAATTTTGGTGAATCGAATGATGAGCTTTTTTAGTAAGTTCAAAGTGTTGCCTGAGAGACAACATGGTTTTACTCAAGGTGTTGCGGTAACTCAAAATAGGAGAGAAAAGTAGGACTGTATCTATGCAAATCTTTTAAATTCCTATTAGAAAAAAAAGAGAGAAAATGAAACAAGAAAATGGTGCACTAGAAAACTCACCAACGGCGTCTTCTTCCCCAACATGAGAGCTCTCGTTAGGTGGGAATTTTCCAGCAGGCAGAATCTTCTTTCTTGTGTCACTTCATTTTTTCGTTATGGTCCAAATAAGACAATATTGAGCGTTCTAAATAAACCTTAGAAAAAATAACTGTTCTATCAGAAAAAAGCGTTTTGCGTTTTATACCAAATTCGACACACTTTTCTAATGAACTGAAAATCACACACATAATGTGTCCACAAGACGGCTTGCAGATGCCTCGTGACTGGCGATCCTAGGAGTACTTTAGTGCACATAAATTCTGAAGAAATGGATTTGACAAAAACCTATTTATAACGGCAACACAAGGCAAGGGAACAGAAACTCTAATTTTTTAGTTTCTTCGTGAAATCGTAGATTCCATTGAAAATGGTGAATCGCCCGTGGGACTTTTTGTGGACCTATCGAAAGCCTTCGATTGTGTCAACCATAAAGTGTTGCTCTCGAAGCTCGAAAAGCACGGAATAAGAGGTATACCACTGAAACTATTTGAGCGTTACCTGAATAACAGAAAACAAGTCGTCATTTTGTCTGAAGAAAATGAATGCAGCATATCCTCCGAGGGGACCATTGTTGCTGGTGTACCGCAGGGTACCTTGGCAGTGCCAATTTCGTTTTTTGTTTATATCGATTACCTTCCCGATATTTTCGATTCGCTAGAAGTATCTGAACGATCAGACACAGAGGATGTGCACGTTAGAAAATGATATATCTTCACATTATTTCTCCTCCATCCCTCACGAAATTGAAGCAAATGATATAGAAACCACAACTGAGGCAATAATAGAAACACACCTTTATGCGGATGACACAAATATTATAGTTAAGTCAAAAGATTTGAATATTGTTGTTATTAATTTAATTCGATCTTTGTCAATGGTTGAGAAGTGGTGTGCTGAGAACAGCCTAGTTCTCAGTGCTGATGAAACTAAAATTGTATTTTTCAAAAATAGTCAGTCAAAATTGACACCACCAGATAACATCACATTCAGCTCGGGTAAAGTCCGAACAAACCAGCAGTCAAAATTATTGGGATTATATATTGACAGTCACTTAAATTGGTCAACTAATGTATTATGTTTGGCCTTTTGCGCATGCGCAACAAAAACATGCTCAGGTACTAGTTTCTATGGATGCTAGTTCTGTTCAGGAATGTGAATAGATAAAGGTGTCCCAGAGGTAGTAGTTGAGTATTGCTATTCCTTGATTGTGTATTGATTTATTGTAAAGTGTGAACTGTTTTAAATATCGATATAATAGACTTTGTTAAAATCTGAGCACAAGCCATCTTAATATCCACCCTCACATGGTAGCAGAGCTTGTGAAGACATTATAAGTGAAAGTATTTCAATAACCGTATCGTTGACCACGTGTTACAAGAAGACCACTTGCTACAAGAAGACCACGTGCTACAAGAAAACCACATGTTTTTACCAAAAACGATGTCAATTAATTCCAACAACGAAGAAATGGATCAATCCAACCTTAGTGAGTCGGCTATGGATGTTCCACAACATATTTTCGCCATGCTAACAAGCCCAAGTTTCGTGCGAATGTTGGCAGAAAAAATTGGAAACATCTGATCGGAACCAAACTGATGGGACGATAGTTGGCAGCGTCCCTTTTGTCTCCCTTCTTGAATATGGGCGTCACTAAAGCACTCCGCCACGTCGAAGGCAAGTGGGAAGTCTCGAAAGAACGTCTGAATAAGAGGGAAAGGGGGTATGATAGTTGATAAGCACACTCTCTCAAGAGTTTGGCAGAGAAACCGTCCGCACCCGGCGAAGAGCCGACACTCAAACGAGACAGGCGCAGTTCAACTTGAGATGGAAAAAAATCGACGTCTGTGATTTCAGCTGAGTTGCACGGACCAACCAGTTTCGGAAAATTTGTACTTCCACTGGTGAAGGAGGATTCGAAAAAATCAGCTAACACTTCTGCCGATTCTTCAGGACCGGAGCACGGTTGATTGTTGCAGTTATTAACATGCGGGATGTCGACTTTGGAGTTAAGGGTGGACCTGACATATTTAAAGAATTTTTTCTTGTCACTCGAACGAACTAGTTTAGATTCATAATCATTTTTAGATTTTCTGATCAAGGATGAAAGGAAATTGGAGAAACATCGATGCTCGTTATAGTCCTCTATCCGCTTTCGGCGTTGATAGCGTTGCCATATGGATTTTTTATGGCGAATCAAATTGAGGATTTTTCGATCAATCCAAGGTTTGGATGGAATTTGAATGATTTCTCTTTCATAGGAGCACTCGTCTATCAAGTTCTGAAGGACAGATGTAAACGTGGTCCATCCTTCCTCAACGTCACAGGTAGGTGTTATAAATTTGTTCCAATCGACTTCAGCCAGTTTACAGTTGAGTGAAGGGTAGTCAGTAAGCTTCACTGTTTTTATCAGTCTTCCAAGGGGTTTTGGAAATTTCAAGTGCATGGTAGCCTTCACAATGATATGATCGGATTTTCCCAAAGGTGGATACTGTTCAATTTTTGAAATAAGATCCATATAATTGGTCAGAACTAGATCTAAAAGAGAGGGATTTTGTGAGCCACGAAAACGCGTTGGGAAATCGATCAACTGGAACAAGTTGTTGTTGATAATAGAATTAATGTAAACACCAGACGGTGAGCTGCAGGCTCCGGAAGAAATAGGCCATTGCACATCAGGCATGTTGAAGTCACCAGCTAATACTAGATTGCGCTTGGAGTTGGAGAGATTCCCTAGGTGGACTGCCATGGTTTCATCAGATTGACAGGGACGTGGTCTACATATATACACAGGCAATAGTGAATGCGCAGGATCTGCCCTCAGAAATATCGATAACTAGATTATCTATTCCTGGTGAAAAAACACTTGAAATATCCAAGGAGAAACAATCTATAACCTCCTCAGAAACGTACGCACATACACCACCATACCCGATCGTAGAAGTGCTATCCTGTCTAAAAACTGTGTATCCAGGTATTGCTACAAGTATGTCGGGAATTCCAACGTGTAGCCATGTTTCCGAAATCAGAATAAAGGTGGGATGATGTACACTGATAAAAGCCAGCAGTTCCTGATATTTAGATAATAACGACTGAGCATTTGTGTAAAAAATGGTCCACTCGTGGGGATTTTTTAGTTTTTTGGTCCTAGGTTTTTAGAAATGTTGACTATTGCAGGTGTAGTGCATCTAATGTTGAAATATAAAATAGACGATTACTAATATTGCGGATGCAGCACCTTTCCCAATGTTCATAAATATATCGTAACAGGTGACACAGATACAGAAGTACAACGTACTCTATTGTGAATTGACATAGTTAGTAGTGAGTAGATGTAGACTAATAAATAGTTAAGAGGAAGGTATTCTTATTGGGAACCCTTACCAATGACCCAAGTTACTACATGGCGATCCTGATGGCGAAGCCTGGGAAATTTTCGAACAATTGGTGTGAGTGTTAATAGGAAGAGAAGTGAAAATGGGGTCAAGCCAGTCAAGGCAGGAAAAGGAAGAAATTATAATCGCACAGGCAGGCAATAGTGGCGGCCAAACTAACGAACAAGAAAAAATTTCTACGCGAGAAGTGTGCGAGGTGATAATCTTAATCCTGGTGATAGCGGTGGCCAGCTCGTACATTTTCAGTATGTGCAGAAAGAGACTGGAAAAGAAGATTAGGAAAGAGGTGACCAGAAGCCAGATGTTGGCACCAATCAGCAGCGCCTAGTGTAGTGTAGTGGTAAGCAGACTACAAAACGATACTAATGACTTTAATTGAATCTTTTGTTTTCGGGAATAATAGTTTTACCTAATTTTTTTTTTAACTAGATGTATGGCAGTTAATAATTTAAATGAAATTTTGGAATCCCTGAAATCTATAAAAGTATATCTGAGGAAAATTGGCCCTGAAAGGCGAAAAAAGAAGATTCTCGATATTTAAATTAAAGAAGCCAAAATTATCTATGAACAATTTGAGGATGATTTTAAGGAAATTCAGAAACATTTTGCAGACGTTCCTACCGATATATTGAGCGCAATTCAGCAATTGTCCTCCGAAATACGGGATACATATAGTTCAATATTAAATGTACAGATCAAGGAGAGCCCAAGTTTGATAGAAATGGAGTCTTTCGATTTGAAAACTGCTTCATCTTTGCTACCTATGCTCAATGATAGCGAAGATACGACTAAACAATTGATAGATGCTACGGAATTCTATGATTCAATGCTTAAAACAGATCAAAAGCAGCATCTTATAAAATTTGTATTGAAAACTAGATTATCTCCAAGTGCTAAACTTCGTTTAAATAAGGAATATGCTTCAACATCTTCGTTAGTGGATGATATGAAAAAACATCTCCTCACGATTAAATCGGATACTACTCTCCAAACTAAATTAATAAATTCACGTCAAGGAAATAGGTCGATTGAATCCTTCGGTAAATCTCTAGAAGAACTTTTTGTTGATTTGACAATTTCACAGGCCAAAGGTGATGACAATGCATATTCGGTTTTGAAACCTATTAATGAGCGGAATGCTATAAAGCAATTTGCGGACGGATTGAATAATAGACGATTAAGTACAATTATTTCAGCACGAGATTTTTCGTCTCTTAAAGATGCCATCCGTGCTGCACTAGACGAAGCTTCTGCTTCTACATCGGAAAATATTCAATCGATAAATCATTTTCAAGTACAGAGAGGTAGAAAATGGCAATATAGAGGCAGTGGCAGATCCAGAGGCCCATCACATAGATTTTGTGGTAATAATTTGAGATATAACAACAATCATAAACCAGATAAATTTGTAGGTCATGCGCCATCGAATGATAGTACTCGAAATTTTGCAGGACGCTCTCGTGGTCAAACACAGAGAACATTCAATACTCGAGGGAGACAATCGAGTCATCATTCACAAGAAAACAGAGTCTTTTATTTGAATGGCAAAGATAACGAAATCGCACAGAAAAATTCAAACAATCTGAAGTTTTTTCTTGACTCCGATAACTGATTCTATATTCGCTTGTTTGGGTTTGAATAATGTAGAGTTTTCAGTGGAATCAGAAAAATTTAAATTTTTAATAGACAGCGGAGCTTCACTCTGTGCAATCAAATTGGATTCTATTAGAGACAAATCCTTGATACGCAAAGATAATCTTACCGTGAACGGTATTTGTGGAAATATAACAGCTATCGGGAATATCTCATTAGAATTGCATACCAACGGTGTTACTTTCGAACAATTATTTTATGTATTTCGAGATATCCCTTGTAATTACAATGGTATTATAGGTCAAAATTTTTTGCAAAAATATAAAGGTATAATAAATTTTGAAGAGAACACGTTAATTCTAAATAATCGCCATAAGATGGTGGAGGTTTCTCTAAACTCTAAAAATAATTCGGTGTTGACAATTCCATCTAGATGCGAAATCATTGAGTACTTATCAATAAATACAGAAAAAGAATGTGTTGTAATCCCTCAGGAAATATGTGAAGGCGTTTTCCTAGCAGGAACCGTGGTGAAACCAAAGCATAATATCATACCTGTCAAAATCCTTAATACAAGAGAAACCGAAGTAACTCTCAAGAATTGTGTACCAGAAATTCATAATCTCGACAAATATCAAATATGTTCATTTAGCAAAATTACTGGAATTTCACCAACTAGAGTCAAAGAATTATTTTCATTAATAAACGTGAACGGTTTGAATAAGGAAGAACAATTGTCTATCGAAGAGCTATGTGCTAAATTCAGTGATATTTTCCATCTTCCAAACGATAAATTAACCACAACTACAGTTTTCAAACAAACTATCACCTTGAAACCGAATGAAGCACCAGTATATAGAAAACCGTACCGTATTCCTCATTCGCAAAAACAGGAGGTAGATAAGCAAATTGAAGATATGATAAAAAATGATGTTATAGAGGAGGCCCAGAGTGAATGGTCCTCTCCAATTTTATTAGTCCCAAAGAAAGCTGATAAAAATGGCAATAAGAAATGGAGGCTTGTAATCGACTTCAGATCATTAAACGAAAAAATTCAAGATGACAAATTCCCCCTTCCTAACATAGTAGACATTTTCGATTCGCTTACCGGAGCCGTATACTTTTCTCACTTAGACTTAAGTCAAGGTTATTACCAGGTAGAGCTAGCAGCTGACAGCAGACCGTACACAGCATTCTCTACTCATAAAAATCAGTATCAAATGAAAAGACTACCTATGGGATTGAAAATATCCTGCAGTGCGTTTTCACGGCTAATTTCAATTGCAATGACAGGATTAAATTACGAAAAATGTTTTTGTTATCTCGACGACTTGATTGTTTTTGGTAGAAATTTAGAACAACATAATCAGAATTTGCTGAAAGTGTTTTCCAGACTCAGAGAGGTTAATCTGAAATTAAACCCTTCTAAATGCGAATTCCTCAGAAAACAAATTTTATATTTAGGTCATATTATATCTTCTGAAGGCCTATCACCCGATCCTGATAAAACCAAAGTTCTTAAGTTATACCCAGTCCCAAAAAACACTGACGAAGTCAAAAGATTCATTGCCTTTGCTAATTATTACAGAAAATTCATTAGAAATTTTGCAGAAATAGCTAATCCTCTGAATAAGTTATGCAGAAAATATTCTGAATTTCATTGGTCAGAAGAATGTCAAAGTGCTTTCGAAAAATTGAAAATCGCTCTTTCTAAGGCGCCAGTGCTGGATTACCCCGATTTCTCAGATGACAACGAATTTATTTTGCAAACTGATGCAAGTGGAACATGCGCTGGTGCAGTCCTTTCTAACAAAAATAATAAGCCAGTGGCATTTGCCAGTCGACCCTTCAATAAATCCGAAACCAACTACTCTACTATAGAAAAAGAATTAGCGGCAGTAGTATGGGCAGTAAAATATTTTCGTCCTTATTTATTTGGTAGACATTTTAAAATTCGTACTGATCATAGGCCTCTCGTTTATCTTTTTAACCATTCAGATCCTTCTAGTCGTCTTACAAAATTTCGTTTGTGTCTACAAGAATATCAATATCATATTGAATATGTTAAAGGTTCAATGAACGGACCAGCAGACGCGTTGTCTCGAATAACTTCAACGGAATTAAATGAAATGAATCGGAACGTACTTGCTGTTTTAACCAGGGCCCAGGCTAAAGCATCAAGAAACCTTCCTAATTCAGAAAAAACTTCAACGAATAATCGGTCTGATCAACCAAATGTCGTTGAAATTTTGAAAAAACCCAATGACGGTAACGAATTAATCGTTCTCAAAAGAAACGATGATCTAAGTAGTTTTGGAAATACGGAGAACATATTGTCGGAAACAAGATGTGTATGTTATGAACCAAATACGAAGTTAGTTTATATCCACCCAGATACTCCATCGATAATCTCGCGAGACGAATTATTGAGAGATTTGGAAGAATTATGTAGAAGAATGAATATAAACGAGTTAATCATAGCGAAAAATGAATATAATGCATTTATAGTGGAGTATTTTATGAAGACAATTGCTAAGATAAAATGGACCGGTCCACGAATTTGCATAATTACAGGTGTGAAAAGAATTTTCAATCCTGATACGAAGAAACTTATACTTAACGACTTTCATATTTTACCGACAGCAGGACATTCGGGAGTCCGCAAAATGATCAATAATATACGAAGATATTATTATTGGCCTGGATTATCGAATGATTGTGCCTCTTATGTGAAAAAATGTGCGAATTGTCAAAAACACAAGTTTAGTAAACCCATAAAGGAACCAATGGTAATAACACCAACTGCTCATTCAGCCTTCGAAAAAGTTTACTTAGACATTGTCGGCCCTTTAGAAAAAGATGACAATGGTTTTATTTATGTTCTAACTTTACAATGCGATCTAACGAAATTTGTCGAAGCATATCCTTTAAAATCAAAAGATACAGTAACAGTAGCAAGAGCTTTCGTAGATAGGTTCATCTTAAGATACGGTGTTCCCTCAGAGATTGCTACTGATCAAGGAACAGAATTCATATCCAATACAATGGCAGAGATTTGTAATTTTTTAAGAATATCTCATATAAAAGCAACTGCATACCATCATCAAAGCATTGGATCTTTAGAAAATTCACATAAAACATTAAACTCTTTTTTAAGAATACAAATGAGAAACTATGGCTCTTCGTGGTCTTCATGGATCCCATATTTTTGTTTCATGTATAATACATCGTATCATTGTAGCACACGATACTCACCTTATGAACTGGTATTCGGAAAAAAGTGTAATTTGCCTAATAATCTAGTGAATAGCGACACTGTCGAACCATTATATAACGCGGATTCGTATCCTCTAGAACTCAAATTCAGATTGCAAAAAGCACAACAGGATGCAAGGCAAAATTTAGAATCCGAAAAATTCAAAAGAAAAGTGATATATGATAGACAGATCAATCCGATAACATACGAAAAAGACGATTTAATTTTGTTGAAAAGTGAAAGTGGAAATAAACTGCAAAGTGTTTACGAAGGTCCTTTCAGTGTAATAAAAGATGATTCTCCGAACGTTCGAATCAGCAAAAACGGCAAAGAGTGCGTGGTTCATAAGAATCGAACTAAACCTTTTGTGCGCGAGGTCAAGGACAAGTAACAATTAAGAAATAAAACCTGAATGTGAGATCGGATATCCGATATCATTACAAGTCAAATGTTTGATGTATAGTTAAGCTAGGTTAGTACTATGAAGAGTAAGCAAAGTGGGTTCATTATTCTATTGTAGTAAGGTTAATTAGTTATAAGAATTGGCATTGATAAAATTTTCATTTCCAAGTAATGAAAATTCTTCTTGAAATTCCGGGGAAGGTGTAGTGCATCTAATGTTGAAATATAAAATAGACGATTACTAATATTGCGGATGCAGCACCTTTCCCAATGTTCATAAATATATCGTAACAGGTGACACAGATACAGAAGTACAACGTACTCTATTGTGAATTGACATAGTTAGTAGTGAGTAGATGTAGACTAATAAATAGTTAAGAGGAAGGTATTCTTATTGGGAACCCTTACCAATGACCCAAGTTACTACACAGGTTTACCGGAGATATATTTGATATTAATATTAGACTCTCCCGTCCCAATACGATCTCCATACGAAGATCATTAAGCTCCCTAATCTGCATTGGTGACTTGTCATCGCTGATGTTGATCTTTCGCCATTCAGGTACACTAGCCACGGTCCTCCAGTTCTTGAGTATCATTGATACTACAAGAGGATTATTGAAAGACACCTTGATTATTCTCGGCCGATTACCCGCTGAGTTACCTATTCTGGACATAGAAATGCTTTGAGTATTCGCGTTCGGTCGTATTCGATCAATCATCTGGGAGACAATTGTTTCATCAGATTCATCACCCCCCTCGGGAACTCCGCGTATTAAAATGTTGTGGGATCTACGCATACGTTCCAGCATCTCCGAAGGTTGAAGAGCTGGATCAGCTGAACTAGCAACAACAGGGGCCGAGCTGGAAGAAGAAATTTCTGATATCCTGGAACATGCTGAGTCGACAGTGGCCTTGAGATTGTTGTGGGATTCGACTAAATGGCCTATTTTTAAAGTGCAAGTTTTGATCTCGGATTCGTGTTTACCGATAGATTGAGTATGGCTATCGAGAATGGATTCGTGACGCTTTATATCAGAAGAGTGTTTCTCCAGTATCGTCTTGCACTCTGACAGTTCGACCTGCATGGATATTCAATATAAATGATTGAAGCAGAGACGAAGTATGGTACAAAAATATACTTTTAATAATAATCATGAACTTCATGTTATGAACGAATCAGAAATTCGAAATAAGGGATGTAGAAAACGAATTCGGTGGATATGATATTTTTTATGATCATAATTGGGGAAACGAAACACAATTTGGCAATCAGGTTACATAAACGCACTATCACTACAAGTAATTCAACGTTGAATATGTACTGCGAAAATACGTGGAATATCTACTGCAGAAATACGTTGAATATCTACTGCAGAAATACTTTGGATATCTACTGCAGAAATACGTTGAATATCTACTGCAGAAATACGTTGAATATCTACTGCAGAAATACGTCAAATATCAACTGCGAAAATACGTCGAAAATCTACTGCGAATATACGTCGAAAATCTACTGCGAATATACGTTAAAATAAAGTGGGCATTCCATAAACGAAAATATCTAATAAGGAGTTCTCACCTCCTTACGTATTCCGTTTGAAGCATAATATAATTGTCTTATTGAAACTCTCCAAAATCCCAATAAACTTATCAACTTCATATTGATATTCAACGTTCTTCATCGGATATGTGAACGTTGGAATTATGAAACATGGAATGTTAATATCAATGAATTTTTTCGAAAAGAACAAGAAGAATGCCTTTTTATGAAAGAAAACTTGTTAGGTTGTAAAATAAGTTTATTTATCATGGTGAACTGATATGTATTTCCAAGAAAAACTGTGACTTTCAAGTAGAATAAAGGCTGCTTGAATTCATGTTTGATTAATAGTGATCCATTGAACGTTTATTTAATGTTGCTCAACTCTCTTTGAACAGACGTTTCGAAAAATACAATAAGGATACGTTTCATAATGGTTGCAGTAGTAACCGGTTGAACCGGGAACGTAAATTATATGTAGAGTCGACGTTTGGTTGAATTCAGGTTTCGAAGATAACGTTGTGAAATTCAACGTGTACCGTTGAATACACTTCAGATACCACGAATAAACCATTAGTCTGTGTATGTTTATTGGGAATAGACAGAGTGATAACTAAACAAGCCAAAAGAGATAAAAGAAACATAGCAGTAGCATGGATTGACTACCAGAAAGCCTACGACTCAATTCCTCATTCGTGGCTGCTTCATATTTTAAAAATTTACAATATAGATCCAATCATCATACAGTTCCTCGAACATACAATGAAGAATTGGGAAACAAAACCAACACTCAGCCTGCCTACCATGAAAATCGAAACTGATAACATACAGATAAAAGAAGGAATTTTCCAAGGAGACACATGGAGCAAAAAGTGGTTTATCCTGGCACCCAATCCATTGAGTACCCAAATAAAATCGGTCAGAAGTGGATACAAAATCACCCCAAACTGCACTTTATCACATCTGTTTTACGTTGACGATCTTAAGCTGTATGCCCCTGACAAAAACTAAATATCTTCGCTCTTAGAAACCACTGCTATCTTTTCGAATTATATAAAAATGCAATTTGGCCTAGATTAATGTTCGTCACCCATTGTGAAAAGAGGTAAAATCATGGAAACAAAAAATATAGATTTAACAGTTAACAATATAACATTTCCTGCACTGACCGACAACGAATCATGTGAATACTTGGGAGTAAAGCAGTCACTCACACATAATACGGACGAAATGAAGGGAAACATAAGGATTAAATATAAGGAAAGGCTAATAAAAATCATGCGAACACAATTAAATGCTAAAAATAAGATAAAAGCTCTCAACACCTGGGCAGTACCAATTTTGACATACTCATTCGGAGTCATACAGTGGACCACAACAGACATACAGGCACTTGACAGGTTAACCAGAAGAACACTTACAAACAACAGAGGATTACATCCTAACTCTGCCATCGAGAGGTTGTACTTACCTAGGAAACAGGGAGGACGAGGCCTTATCAACATAGAAGCAACGCACAACATTCAACATGCTTCAACCAGAAGGGAACGTATTCAAAACTACATGCAGCCATCAAACGGGCAGAAAAATGATACACCCCACTCAGCACACCCGTACAGATAGAACAAGTAGACAAAAACACACTGATAACAAATCTCATACAAGCATGGGAAGACAAACAGTTACACGGCAGATTCAAGTCCGACCTCAACAAACATCACGAACTCTCTACGAAATGGATTGAACTAGGACCATTATACATAGAAACAGAAGGTTTCATGTGTGCGATTCAGTATCAAGTCATACCTACACGGAACTATCAAAAATATATAATGAACACCCGCATGGACAACGACAAATGCAGAATGTGCAAAGCAACATCAAAAACAATTCAACACATCACATCAGGATGCCCAAGCTTAGCACCAACAAAGTATTCAAGAGGACACAACCTCTCTGCTAAAATTCTTCATAAATACTTAGTCCAAAAATTTGGAATAAAGACGGTAGAGGAACCATATTACAAATACACACCTGAACCAGTCAACGAGAATCAGGAATACAAAGTATATTGGGACAAAGCAACCATGAATAATAGACCGGACATAGTAATAATGAATAAGATTGATAAAACTACAACATTAATTGATATTGCACACCCCCTGGATCATAACCTACAGAAAACAATTACAGAAAAGATCAGGAAATACACAGAACTTGCAGAAGAAATGAAGTCAATGTGGAGTATGGAAAAGCATCATATACTACCCATTGTCATTTCGGTCACAGGACTCATACCATCGGAGCTGCCGAAAGAATTGAAAAAACACGACTTGCCTGCACATTTAATAACAGAAATGCAGAAATCAACGGTAATGAAAACATTTAGGATTAATAAAGGAATAAAAAACGTCAACAAGGAATGAGTTTGTGAAAGCCCTCATTACCCTTAACCATGCAAACACCTAAGCTCGAGAAATGCGGAAAATAATAATAATAATAATAATAATAATAATATCTTTATTCTTCATTCGACAATTTACAATTGTATAGGGCTTGTCAACATAATTTAGAAACAAAAATTGACACATTCAATTACAGTTCAAAAATACACTAACTGTTATAGAGGTTACCAAAAAAAACAAAAACAAGATGGCCGGGGCTACAATTTCTTTTGTTTTTTTTTTGGTCGAAACTAATACACCAAAAATTTCTATATGCATTTCGAGAGAAAACTTAGAGACTGACAGAGTTTTCTTGGTAAGACCCGACCATCGAACTACCATGGTGTGTTTGGATGCGGCAGAAGAGATCGGCCCCTCACACTTTTCACACTGCACCAGTGTACCACCAAACTCAACACGTCACGTTTAATTTCACTCACAAGTACCTCTAAATTTTCCAATTTTTTCATCAAGTTCAGCCCCCGCAACAACACCCAAACTGTTGGGTACCGCAACTTCACGTACGTCATGGATTGTTGGAACAGATATTTCACGCTTGGATTTACACCTTACTTTTGTCCACAGGAGCAGAAGTTGCAGAATTCGAAACAACCGTAGTTGCGGAACTCCCGGGGACAGAAACATCGGTTGAAGTGGAACGTGCAACGATATTGATATTATTCATGATTGTTAATAATTTTTTATTGAGTTTGTCAACTTCAACTCTTTCTCGAGGTAAATAATTTTAAACTTCAGCAAGGAGTTATTTTCCATAAGTTTGTCTCTCGGTCGATTTGGTTCAATGGGCTGAAAAATTGCCCTCACTAAGCGACGCGCCTCCTTCAGATGTAGATAATAATTGAACCGTTCAATTAAACGCTGGTAGTTTTTGCGCAACCCTTTCTGAAGAACCTCATACATTCCTCAATCTTTCTCTACTCGATAAGTATGGTCAACACCAAAATTCAAAGAATCCTTTCATTCGTTTTGCGCTTTGTAAACACCGCGAAAAGAGGAACTGAAAAACTTGTTGGATACCTCACGCTAGCTGATTCGAATGAAGCTTTACTTCGCTTAGTTAAAGCCACTCAACAAAGCTCCTTTTTTCAACGAACTCAAAGGAAAAATCTGATCCACGGTCGATGGTAGGATGGACGTTTACGGAGAAAGGAAAGCAAGAATTCATTGAAAATTTGGTTTCTTGGACAAGAACAGCTGCTCTATCGATCTTAAATATTTTCAGTGCTGCAGTGTTTGCGCCTATATCAAAAACTGGTAGCTTTGGTTCAACATCCATAACTCAAATACTATTTACCTTAGGAAGCTAAAATTTCATATGCAGAATGCTAAGATTCTATGCATTATGTAGGTGTTACGAAATACGCTTATCTTCACAAAAACGGATTTCTTGAAGAGACCTGTTGACAAACTTTGTCTCTTACCTATTTAAATTTGGACGCACGCTTGTTGAACCTTAAATTAGGTCCACCTAATGTAATTTTTGCTTTTAATAATTTAGAATAAGTCACTGAATGTACTTCACATACACATTCTCTTGAGACCATTGTTATATGCCGCTTTATTGCTATTATTTGCCATTTTTTCGCGCCCGGAGAATATTGAGTCTTGTCAATATTCTTCGAATATTCATAAAGCTGAAGCGACGGCTAAATGCCATAAGCTTACGCGTAAAATAAGTCAACACTGATGGCTCTGCATCTCCGAATGGAAAACATACGCAATTCTTCCCAGATTTATTGAATTTTCATCGAGATTCCGCTTTGTACTTCTGGATAGAAAAGTTAACCTCTGAACAAAATTGTGCTACTAGTTTTAGATGATTCCACGCTTATTGATAACAAACCGCATACTTGTATTGTTCAATCCCGCATCGCATTTTTGATTTAAACACCAAAACACCGCATTAAGAAATAGAAGATTGGAACAGCATTTCCCGCAGCCAAGGGTCCCTGTGAAGAGCTGGGAGTTGTAGCAGAGCCCTCCAAGTCATCACTTTTAGGCTAGGAACATAGTGAAGCGACCAAGGGGAGCGACAAGAATGAAGAGAGGATTGCTATTCCCGATAGTAGCGGCGATGACGCGGTATCGTCCCATAGTGAGGCTACCAAGAAAGCAAAGCAGCAGTCGAATTTGATTATTGTAGAGGTGCCACGTTTTTCGAATATTGGATTAATAGTTCCTTCATTATATGAGTGCAGAAGGAATTGATTTTATTACACCAATTCAACATTCAAAAAGTAGCCAAGAAGTGGCGTCTTTTTGAATGAACGAGTATTAGAATGAACCTTGTGTACGACTATCGTACATTAATTTCTCTATTTCGTTGAATTTTTATCAACATTAATGAAATATTACCGGGAGCATCGTTTAGTGTTTTTTTTGCATTGCGAAATATTCATTGGCACTTGGCAGAACTGTTTTCTCTCTCATAAATGTAACAGATAATGAATTAATATCCGAGGCAATATGTCATCAATAAATATTACCATAAAAACTGTCCTAGAATGAAATATTCTCACATGATTTTGTTCAACAAGATATGGCAGAATGAACAGATCTGACACAGAATTAGAGTAGAGAAAATGAATTTATACGGTTGGAAAATTCGTCTTTGAAAATCTGGTATTTGATCAAAAAATGGTGTAGTGTTCACGAAATTAATGAATCTGGAAAATTATATGGTGACGGCTGAAGGACTAAGGCCTTAAATACAGTAATTTATTTTTTCAATTCTATATGGTGAATTTCATCACGCGAAAATGTTCATTTTTCCATGTGAATAATGCAACGTTCGCCTACATAATGTTGAGCATCTCTTTGATCTCACAAAGCACTTTTCACAAAAAAAAAATATCCAGTTTTATTCATTCATTGCTGCCGCGCTGCGATGAAAAAAAAAACTTTCCCGATCGCGCCTCTATCCTAGCTTTAACGCCTCGCGCTACCTCGATCGCAGCACTATGTACTACCCTATTAGAATATACGTGTTTGAATTTGCCTCAATCCTCTATGCTATGGTCGTCGTACCTCTTGGTCGCTTCACTATGTTAAGAGCCTTAGTCGATTAGGTAAGTCATCGCTATTTATTTTCTCACATTAGGTGTATATTTCGCTTCCGCTTCATCTTCATCCGCAAAATAAAATACAGTCCTACTCTTTATCAATCACAATTTTTTACTGAGCTATCGGACGCTAACAAGTTATCAATCTGTGTTGGACGTGTGTAAAACTCTTCGAACGTAATTTACAACCTGACGTGAATGATGTTTGGAATGTGGGGTAGCAGGTGGATTGATATACCTTTGTATGGATGCAATCCTGATATTCTCTGTGATATCTTTTATGAAAGACGATGATTTTTTATACAAATCTTTCTTCTTTTTTTTTCGCGCCAATGAACGTAGTTCCTTGGTAACTCTAGAGTAGAGCTCTGGAGATGAAGTTATTCGAATAATCGTTTGGCCTCTTATTCGAATATTCGAATATATTCGAATGAATTCGAATAAATCAGACTATTCGAATGAATGCGACTATTCGAATATGGCTGAATAAATATGAATATTAAATTTGTTGTAGATAACTAGCTGTTTTCGAGAAAAGGAATAAAACAGTAAACAAAAAAATTCTTTGCTTTTAGCCCTAGTACACACCAGGCGTTTGGCGTTGTGTTTAACGCGCGTTGGCAGCGTTAGTTCGGCGTTAGTTCAGCGTTATATTATATTAATTAGGGCAGGCATACCGTAATTGTTCAGTAAATACTTCAAAAATGAATGCTGAAGTGATTCGTTGTGTGTGGTTCCTCTACGGTCGATATAAAAGGCGATGCCAAAGACAAAAAAAAAAATATGGGTTCACAAAATATCACGCGATAGACTAACGCATTTAATGTTTCAAACACTGTATCCAAAATTACATCAACATTGATAGAGGTTTTTCAATTATATCAGAACGTCTGTCACATAATTTGATGACCCACTCAATATGATCAAAGTGGTTAGTAAATCAACCATCTCCAGGAGAAAAACTTGTTGTCACTTTGGAGTTCGTACTTTTGAATAGAAAAATAAGAAGCTCTAGTCCACGGCTGAGTCTGTGTTGATGCTAATATCAACATAGTTATTAGCTCCTGAATTTATTGACGAATATGAAAATAGATATGCTTGATGTATTGTTTTCGTTTGAGAAATTTGTGCTCTTTGAATGATATTGAGCAATTCACTTTTCCTTGAAAGGCGTCGGTTCTTGGGTACTTTTTTCATTTCACTGTACACTGTGGACAAAATTGGTGAACTAGAATTTTTTTACCGAAAGAGATAGAAGAAAATGAATTACACTTTACGGTTGTCTTTTTTAGAGAAACTGATGAAGCCATCAACTGCATTCCTCTAACTTCTTTTGTTTTCGAGTTATAGGCTAAAATAAAATTTCGGAGATTTAAATTTCAGTCTTCCGTTTCTGATTGTGCTAGGATGTTAAATGAAAACATTATACAGATATTTTTCATAGCAATCCAGTAGTGTATGTGTTTTGTCAAGAGTAAAAAGATTTCAGACAAGAACGTTTGGAATTTACAACGTTACCCGCATTCGAAAATGACCTTTCCGGTGGAACAGATGTAGCCGGGGTACACAGATAACGTTTCACGAATTTCATCAAATTCGGATATTTGTTTGCATTATTTTTCCACCACTGCAGTGTACACATATTTTTGGAAATAACACTTTCCGAAATGTATAAGTCAATTTCATTCAATGTTGTCCTCAATTCATTGGGAAATAATATGTCCATTGCAGACTTTTCAGCATTGTTTTGATTAGTTTCTACTATATCGAATAATTCTGATTCCATTTTATTCTCAAAATATTTTTTTGTTCTAATTGAAGAACCAATGAATCTTTCTTTATATCTGAATCGTGAGTCTAAAAATGTGGCCATATCGGATACATTCAAATTGAGAGCACCTCCTATAGAATCACAAAAAAATTTTTTGAATCTACACTCAAATTCTTTTCGTAAAGTTAATTTAATATTCTTCAAGAAAGCAGTTCCTCATGACTTGCTGTTTTGATAAAATTTTCTATCAGAGATTTGTTAATAGGAATTACCATTGAAATGGTGGTTTGGGATTCCGATGAAAAAAAATTTGTTACAATTTCAAATGGTTCCAAAATGGTCATGATATTTTCAATGACGGTCCACTCCTCTTCATTTATCATAAGTTGAGCAACCTATGTTTTGGATGTGGTCGTTCTGTCAGATAACACTACAATTATGGCTTCACGTTGCTGTAAAAGTTTTTTTAACATATATAATATGTTGAGTTCCAGCGTGTTCTAACTGACTGAATAAATTTGTGATTTTCTAAACCCAATTGATTTTGTTTATTCACTAAAGCTCCTGTTGCTTTATTTGAATGTTTGAAATGAGCAACTAAGCTGCTACATTTAATTATGATTGGCTTGATTGAATTTTCATCCTATATTTTATTGAGCACTAACTGTAGTGAATGAGCAAAGCAACAAATATAATGGGACAGTAAATCTCTAGTGGCCAAGACGATATTCGAAGCATTATCGTGGACAATTCCGACGCATTGATTTGTAATTTCCCATTCATCCATTATATCCATCAATTTGTTTTTCAAATTCAGAGCTGTGTGTCTTTCTTCCATACTGTCTGTTATGATGTTACGTGTCACGTGTTGCCAAGATTCATTCATATAATGACATGTCACAGTTATACAGGGTGTTTCACGAATGATTGTACAGGCTTTCAGGGTAGAAGCAGGACATTTTGTTGACTCTGAATCAGAGTTAGAAATATGTCCTAACAATATTCGCTTAAGAGATACAGGATGTTTTATGTATTTTCACAAAAATTTTCAATTGGCACAACTCTTGAACGCCTGCGTGGATCCTCATGAAAATTTCAGGGAATGTGTAAGGGCCATTGGCAAATATTCACCCATAATGGCTTCCTGATAGCGCAGGCCCGGACTGAGAAAATGATTTTCTTTATTCCACATCTTATAAAACACCCTGTACATCAAATTTTTGAAAAGCAAAATTATCCCCAGATTCTACAATGAATACTCTTTCAAACAAGCCTATCATGATCAATGGCACACTTCGCATCATCATATTATGAGCCATTGATTATTTGGAATTTTCAATTTATAGTAAATCTCCGAATAATGTGTTAATTCATATCGAATGAATTTAATTTCCCAGTATCATGACTTAAGGCAGCGTTTCTCAACCTGTGGGGTGCACCCCCCTAGGGGGCGCGAACATACCAAAGTGAAAAAATAAATATTATTTGAAAAAATTAATAACTGACTGAAATCAGACACACACACACAAAACGAAATAAATTTAGACATCTTATTTACACTCTCGCAAAGAAATTCTTTCACACCCCTTCCTCTATCAATTTTCGTACGTGATTTGTTCTCGAGAAGTTCCTATATCTTTTTGACAGCTTTCATTACCCTTTCTTTCTGGTACCATTATTATTTTACCATGTGAGAAGTCACATGCAGCTTGAATCGATCATAGCTTCAGATATCATTTATTCTCAATGTTATGTGGAAGATCACAGAAGAAATTCGTTCATTCTGAAATCAACCCATTTCAAAATCTAAGGGGCTCCTGATAAAAATTTTGACGTTTCAGACCATTGTCAGGTAATTGTTGAAATGGAAAAGTGGTAGATTGTTGTGTTTTCATAAATTTTCAATACGAGATTTATCGAAATGCCATCATTCACGAATGCCGTATTTTGTAAGTGCAATGGTCGTGAAGCTGCTAGGGAATATCGAAGGCTATATCCGGATCGCCGAATTCCTAACCACCAAACATTCGAACATGTTAATCGGTCACTTCGTGAAACTAGACACTTTCCGTCAGTAAGTAAACGAGAAAGAGCCAATTCGATGGTAAACCATGAAGAGATAATAGAGACACTTGAAAAATGAAGTTTACTCCAAAGTAATCATAGACAGGGAACATTTGATTAATCGTATTCAAGCTGCATGTGAAACTATACGAAACAGACCAGAAATTCTGAAAAAAGCTGTAGCTCATTTGATAACACGAGCTAGAAAATGTTTAGAAGAAAGAGGGGGTATTTTCGAAAACAAGTTATAATTTTTTTCTTATTTATTGTCCATTTTTTTTAGTTCAACACAACATGTTCATAAGATACATTTCACATTTTTTTCTCAAGTACATTTTATAATAGTACAATTAAATGTTCAATGTTAAATCAAGTTTTCGATTAAATTTAGTTTTTTTTTAGAAATATTTGATGTTGCTGCCATGCATCCGTATTTCACTTATTCAAAGAAAGAATTTTCAAAGTATAATATGTCCCCCAAATCCATGTATTGGATGGAATAAGATGCAGTACAATACCTAAGTATTGTTACTAAGGCTTTCAATCGATTTAATTATGAATCAATTCATTATTCGGGGTCCGTGTTCACTATAAATTGAAAATTCCAAATAATCAATGGCTCATAATATGATGATGAGAAGTGTGCCATTGATCCTGATAGGCTTGTTTGAAAGGGTATTTATTGCACAATCTGAGGATAATTTTGCTTTTCAAAAATTTGATGTACAGGGTGTTTTATAAGACGTGAAATAAAGAAAATCATTTTCTCAGTCCGGGCCTGCGCTATCAGGAAGCCATTATGTGTGAATATTTGCCATTGGCCCATACACATTCCCTGAAATCCATGCAGGCTTTCAAGAGTTATGCCTATAGAAAATCTCTGTGAAAATACATAAAACATCCTGTATCTTTTAAACGAATATTGTTAGGACATATTTCTAACACTGATTGAGACTCACCAAAATGGCCTGCATCTGCCCTGAAACACCCTGTATATGTTTCATTCGTCCTGGAGCTCAAATTATCAGTAGTTAGGGCCAAATCAGTGGCGTAGCAGAGGGCCCCGCAGACCCCGCAGTGCGGGGGGCTCCGGCGCTAAAGGGGCCCCCGATCCAAACGAAAAGGTTTGAATGGGGCCCCAGTAACTATTGAACTTGCCGAGTCACGATATTTTGCTGATGATATAACGAACAAAACCTTAACAATGAAGGTACAGTTATTATCCTCGAAAAATAGAGAAATATTCCTGAATTATATTCAAAACATATAGAAGGTTGACAGTAGTTCGATTCGACATATCCCTCAGTCACACCCTGTGCTACCATATTTTGAAGAGTTTTTTACAGCGTCAAGCTTTTCGGTATTTCTCTTTGAACGTCGCTACATGATCGTTTTATTGGGGGCTCGGCGGCTTATTTGACATGTTGTTCTTCAGGCTGCTTTCGTCTTATCTGTTATTGCAAAAATTATTGTCAATTCTCCAATCAGAATATTGTTATGAAGAAGGGAAAAATATTATGAAATCATTTTATTTCCATTTCCATTCTAGTAGTGAGAGAAACACGTTGTGAGTTTGTTTACAATCAACGACAAAGTTTTCAATGTTTTGACTCCTTAGTGCCTTTGGTTTCAGGATTACAATTTCATTCAAGGTTAGTTCTAGAATTAATTGCTTAGGTTATTCATCCGTGAGAAATGTCTCTCGTATTTTTTCATTTTCAATATTAAAAAAAGAAAAGTTATTGAATGCGCCAATTCGGCAGTTCGAATGTCTCGAAATTTTTCAAAAATAAGAAAAAATGTCAGATCGGAAAAGAAAATATTTGAGTGGAGCTTGCAAAAGAAAACTCCAGAGAGAAAAAGAAATTGCATTTTCTACGCGACGAAAGGTTTTTGTGATATTTTAATAAGCCAATGCCTGAGTCACAATCAATTATTCAGCACAGTGGCGTATCAGAGGGCCCCGGTACTAAAGGGGCCCCCAAGTCAAACGAAAAGCTTCAAATTGGGGCCCCAATAATTTCATTCTATTGAACTATATTTCGCTATATTTTTCTAGGATGTAATGAACAAAACTGAAACAATGGATGAACAATTATTATTACTTCCGAAAATTAGAGAAATATTCCTACCCAAATAGTTTAAAAAAATATATAAGGTTTTCAATAACTCCATTCGAAATTCGAATTATCACTCAAATACTCCCTGATGTGCTTCCCTTTCTTCAACAGTTTCTTAATATACCGTCAAGCTTTACAGGACTCTCTTTGAACATCGTCAAATGATCGTTTTATTGGGCTCAAGAATTATCTCAGGAATTCAATAACGCAAACACGTCTATCAGACTTTTGAGCCTACTACAGCTTTGAACAAGAAGAAGCCTGAAGCTTGGAAATCGACAAGTTGATAGATATGTTTAAACAAAGAAATTTTTTCAACTTTTTTATCACATTGATTTCTATTTTTATATCAGGATCTATGTTATTTTGTTTACAAATTCTTGTTATTCAATATATATATACATATGTATGTATAAATTTTTATCACATTTTCTTAAATATTTTTCTTCGAAAAACGTCAGGGGAAACTTATCAGAAATAACGTAGAATTATGGAGGGGGCCCCTGACTAAAATATTGCGGGGGCCCCCGAAATTTGCGCTACGCCACTGGGCCAAATATTCTACATCTTTTAACTCTTTCATGAGTTTTTGTAATTCCGTTTCAAACAAGGCGCAGCTTTATCGTCTTTGTTGTGTGAATTTTATATACTGGAGCAATACAAAATAATAAACCCTTGACTCCTTCATTCCCCACAAATGAAATAGGTCAAGTATCAATACAGATCATTTTTGTGATTTACTGGGTGATAATCTCTTCCTTTTCTTTCGTAACTTTTAACCGTGGAAAAAATATCATTAAGTTTAGATTGTGTTTTTTTGACATGACTTGTAGATGCTGAGGAAGCAGAGGGCTGGTTCGAATATGAGATATCGGATACAGATGATTCTATTTCTTGTTCTGTCCCATCCGTTCCAAAAAGATAACAAGAGATCATCGAAAGCACATTATATTCTGATACGCAGGACGGGCAGTTTTAATTTTTATCTCATGAATGAATGCAATCTCGATCATATTAACCGGTGTGAAGTTAGCGGCCACTATTCTCGGAGATAGCGGCTGTTTCACCAGTGGCGTCGGGTGAAATATAATGTACCACAACTCTTGACTTGAACCAAGTGTTATCAATCTCATCTATTTCGGAAGGGGGTGAGGGATGAATATCGTCACCGCCGCCTCCAACAATTCTATGGTCATTGGGAAAAAACCTACGAAAAATGGCCTCAACAAATGAAACTTTCAGGAAACGTTTATTATGATCTAAGGAACGAGTGTTATCAAGCTCATCTCCTTCGAAAGGGGCTGAGGGGTGGATATCGACACCGCAGCCTCCCACAATCCTATTGTCATTGGGAAAACACAGAAGAAAATGGCCTCTACAAATGAAACTTTCAGAAAACGTTTATTATGATCTAAAGAACAAGTGTCATCAATCTCATCTCCTTCGGAAGGGGACAAGGGGTGGATATTGACACCGCCGCCTTCAACAATCTTATTGTCATTGGGAAAACACCGAAAAAAAGGCCTCTACAAATCCCAGACGGCACCCTATATTCCCGGAATATTCCTCCAATCTGCCATTAAGCCAAAAGATATTGCAATATGCGAGGCATATGCAAAAAATATATCAAATAGATCTGCTCTCAAAGGAATATTCCAGATATATGCCATCCCAGATATGACTGGTATATGCTATGGGAATATCCATATAATATGCATTTAGAATATTATTTAATAGTATTTATTGGTATATATATCTGAATCTTCATGGAATATTACAATTCCAATTTTTTAAAGAGTAGGTACTACCACTACCTCGATTTTGCTTTTGTTCTGAACTCATCAATAACTGATGAGTTTGCTATTTTCCAGTATACTGTTAAAAAACTACAAACTTTCTAAGTAAATAGATTATATTTTCAAGGAATCGCAGTTATAATGAAGGTTGGATTCAAGTTAAAAAAAATAACACTTTCATTCGCTTAATAATTTGATCTTACTCATCAAACTGAGTAAACAATGGAATCAATGATTTTTAATTTATTAATATGATTGATAGAAGAAAATGAAAACGCAGGCAACAAATTAAACGTTTTTTTTTGTGAAAAATGGACATTCTATACTATATCGACTGACGGTCGAGTGACTTTTTAAATAATTGAAATGTTCGATGAAATAGAAAAAGAGGTCCATTATGATTTTGATCTTATAGGAAAGAGATCAAATATATATTTTCAATAAATGGAAAAACAATATAATATGATATTCGAGCAGATATGTAAAAAGGTCGTAGACAAGTTGTCAAAAATCATATATGATAATCAAATATTAGTCAGCAGAGGTGAGAGTGGCTTATTCCACTGGAATCAAATCAGTTTTGCTCATATTTTTGTTTCATGCAGCTGCCATGTAGTGACAGAGATGTTGTCTGGAACTTAGAATCTTTCTAGTTCAACTTAATACTTGCTTTTCATTGAACCAAATACATTGCATTTCAAACATTTCAGAGCCATCGTAGGTTGAGGAAGTTATGTGGCCACTTCGAACCATATTTTCGCCCTTTCTAGATATTTCCTTGAATTTTATCAAAATATCTGATAGAAATACCAGAGACATTACTTCTTTAGAGGAATAAAAATACTCCTTTATAAATGAAAATTAACTATTTTTTGGCTTTCTCCCATTCGTAACTCCTGCAATTTCGTTCCCTGAATTTACCGATAAGAATATCAAATTTCGATTTTACTGAGATTTGAGTCTTATGGATGTAAATGTAAACATTCATCCAGCCGCCATATTGTTAGGTCACGACTTTTTCAGTCCAAATATTCATTATTTTGTTTTGTGGTCTTGGATTGAGGTTATTTGTGTTCTGTGGTTAGCAGTTTGGCGTTCAAAAATGGTGGTCACGCACGGCTATTAATATAATATTATTATTAGTAGTCTGTGCACGTCACACATTAAATTGTGTGAAGAATTGAAAATATGTTATTGTTTGAGTATTATGTGATAAATAGTTTGTGATGCAGCCAAGCACATGATGAAAGATTAGACAGACAGGCAAGAGCACGACTGGAGGAGCGTGAATATCAAATAGGCGTTGGTAGGTACTCTTATATTTGGAATGCTTGAAAAAGGTTTATGTAATATGCCAATCTCTTTGGGTATACCTCACAAAGTGAGGCAGTGTTTTATCTTTGGTTATGTATATTTACGTTTTTTTCAGGTCAAAGAATTGAGGACTTAAAAGTGAGGAAGTGATAGAAAGGATATTTCCTATATTTTAGTTGGGTTGGGAAAAAGTCAAAAACTAACTTTGGTAGAACTTTCGTTTATGCCCAATGAGGGAACATAGATGCAATTTTTCATCCCTAATAAAATTGTGCAATGTTCTCAAAGGTTTAATATAAATAATTTCAGTGATCATAAAACCCATTTTATGTTTTTTTATTAATATTTTCAGAGGTTCTCAAACAGAATGAAAATACTAAATTTGTTACTGAAAAATGGCTCCACATTGTGCAGATAGCTTAACCAAAATTTTGCTTTCGATCCAAACGTAAAAACTACAAGAGCATGAGTGGAGGAGCTTCTTGGGTGTAGTAAGTCTTACCCAAGCTGTATATCGTAATTTTGTTCCTGCAAGCAAAAAGGCTGTACAGGTCGAAAATATTAGTGGCATCGGTACGGATTTAGGCCCTAAAAATCAAAAAGAGGGATCGTCTTCGAGAAGGAAGGTTGCCTCGATATAAATTGCCAACACTGCCTACTAAAATTCAAAATAAGTTTATAAATATTAAATAATCAGAACAGATTCCACTATTACTATAGCAGTAGACAGCCTTTTATCTTGAAAATCTTAGAATCACTGGTTTTTTTCAGGGCCAAATCAAAGAATTCTCAACTTGCTGTGAAATAGGTACCAAGAGAAGGAAAAAGGCGAGGAAGACCCAAAGCTACCTAGATGAGTGGCATAAAGAAGACGATGTCTGGGAGACCGGGAGAATGGGTGTTGATAGAAGGGGCTGGAGACCAATCTAAGAACCAAAGTCAATCGAAATCGCCTCTAGTTCACAAACCAAATAATTGAAGTTCACAGTTCAATATTCATATAATTTAAAATATTACCTCATTGTGTTTTCCCTATTTTTTAGTTTAATTCATCAAATGTTAATTTTTGCTTATTCGAAGTTCATATGCCTTGTATTGTTTTGTAAAATACCTAGTTGATTTATATTTATATTTTTACTTTATGTTCATTTCTATAATTTAATGTGATAATTTTGTTAATTATTGTTATTGTACAAAATATTCTTAAAACTGTAATAAATTTTTTTGAAACAATCTGATCAATGCATCATTATTTAGTACCGCTACAAAAATTTACATATATTTAAATATATACAAAGATATTACCAGCATATGGCAAGGACAAATCAGGAGATAAAAAGATATTGCCAGCATATATGTAAGGGAGATTTTTATAGATGAATATGTATGGCATATGCCATGAATATATTTTGGAAGATCATAAGATATTCCTGGCAGATGTTTCATGGTGACCTTGGATATTCCTGCCATCTGCCAAGCTCATGCCCTGGGAGATTTGGAATATGTTTGGAATATTCCAATATGCCAGCGGTATATTCACTGAATATGAATGGAATATTTCTGTGCCGTCTGGGATGGAACTTTCGGAAAACGTTCATTATGATCTAAAGAACAAGTGTTATCAATCTCATCTCCTTCGGAAGGGGCTGAGGGGTGGAAATCGACACCGCCTCCAACAGTCCTATTGTCATTGAGAAAACGCCGAAGAAAGTGGCCTCTACAAATGAAGCTTTCCGGATAATTTTTCTATGATGTGAAGAACCAGTATTGTCAATCTCATTTCCTTCGGAAGGGGCTGAGGGGAGGAAATCAACACCGCCTCCAACAATCATACTGTCATCGAGAAAACACCGAAGAAAATGTTTGAAAATGTACTTATATTCAAGTAGTGTCTTTCGTAAATAGCTATATTGTCTGGAGTGAATCTGAAACAAATAACTGTTGGTTCAGTATCGTTGTAAACAGGGTTGTTGCGAATATTCTCATCCGCATCCGCAAATGCGGAACTTCCGCATAAGTTTGGACTTGTGCATTCGCTTCCGCATCCGCAAGAATCCATTCGGATTTTCATGCGGATGCGGATGTAATACAATTTTTGTGTTTGGGATAACTTGTCGTGAAGTATGAATAAACTTTGAAAAATATTTTGAATATTGTGTGTACTTGAAATATTGTTAATTGGGAAATATTCAGGTAAATATCATTACGTTTCATTGTAGGTGAAGTTTTTCATTTTTCCGGCGAGGTTCAAGTTTAGAGTTGAATTATCGGAAGTTAATTAAAAATGTCACAACCGATACAAAGTAATATATGGAAATATTTTGAACCACATAAAGAGGGCAATGAAAAGTCTCATTGTAAAATATGCAATAAAAGCTACTCTCGAAATCTCTGTTAATAATTAGTTTATTATTCTTTGAAATCTTAACTCATATTCTATATTTATAAAAGGTCTTAAACATCCGCATCCGCATCGCATCGGCATCCGTGGATGTGAGTCTCTAAAAATCCGCATCCACATTCACATCCGCGGATGTGAAAAAATCGGCATCCGCAACATCCCTGGTTGTAAGCACTCATTATAATAATATACATAATTCGAGTTTTGTTTTTTTAAGTCTGCATATTACCAACCTCATATTATACCTAAAAACTTATCCTGCTAATTTTATTTTCTTCGGTGTTTTCAAAATGACAATAAGACTCTTGGAGGCAGTCTCGATATCCACCCCTCAGCCCCTCCTCTTAAATCATAATAAACGTTTCCCGAAAATTTCATTTGTAGAGGCCATTATCTTCGGTGTTTTCCCATTGACAATAGGATTGTTCCCAGACGGCACCCTATATTCCCGGAATATTCCTCCAATCTGCCATTAGGCGAAAAGATATTGCAATATGCGAGGCATATGCAAAAAATAAATCAAATATATCTGCTCTCAAAGGAATATTCCAGATATATGCCATCCCAGATATGTCTGGTATATGCTATGGGAATATCTATATGATATGATATATATATATATATATATATATATATATATATATATATATATATATATATATATATATATATATATATATATAACTCATACTCATAACTCATAAATTTATTTCCCAAATTTTGAAAATATACAATTTTGAATTACAGATTCAAGAACTGAATTAAATTTACATACAAATCACCTTTAGAATGTACTGTAACCCCTCGTGTATATATATATATATATATATATATATATATATATATACATCCTAGTGCTGATAGACGTCCCGTATAAATCCAGGCTTTTGGGGTCCATCAGAAATACCGGGGTTCTAGCAAATCTAATGATGTATATGATGGAACGAGTTGTTGTAGGTTCTAGTGTCGTACTCAGTTTTTCTTATTCACCAATTTTTTTTCCAGTCACTTCAGTGCTATCTCACGTCCGTTCATGTTCGTAGACTTTGACGACCGAACGTATATATTATGTATACCCCACGTTTTTTAGACGACCAACAGCGTTGCCATTTAACGTCTGCACCTATTCTCTCAAATGCATTCAGTGAGTTTATTCAATCATGAACACATGTTAATTCCTTTCATATTACGCGAACTTAACCTTCCGGAGCTGGCGCTCATAGCTGGTACATGAGGGCTGTCGCGCGGAGTGGGAGTCCCTATGTTTTTTTCCAATATCTCTTCAATATTAGATGTCATTCAAATCAGTTTTTTCAAAAGAGAAACAAATAAATTATCGCTCAAATTAAAAAAAATAATATCAAATGAAATATTTTCGAATTTGTATTATCATATATGAAATCGAAAATTTCAAATATAAAATAAACTATCACTCAAAAAGATCTATTTTTTCATATTATATCGAAAAATTATTGATCGTTAGCAGTATGTGAGAGTAGCTATAGATGGCCGAACATCTGTCTCAACTTGGCTCATGAATAAATCAAGTGTACCACAGGAAAGCATCCACGGAGTATTATTATTTTTGATAATGATTAATGATATATGTGAGGTTGCAGAGGTTGAAGATGCAGAGTCGACCAATTTTGTGAATGATTCGAATTTTTTAATAGCGAAATGTGATATTAATGATCTACAGCTGAAATGAGAGGAATCCAAGAATGGCTATCGCGGAAAAAATTCATTCTGAATGAAAATAACACTGATGTAGTTGTTTTTCGATCTTACGGATCAAAAGATGACCAGTCAATGATGATGAATTCTGGTGAAGATGAAATAAGAACTTCGAAGTTTACCAGTTTTCTGGGTGTCGCTTAAGATGAGTTTCTGCAATGCTCAAATTATATAGAGGATATTCTGAATAAATTGAACAAAGTATATTATACCATGAGAATAATGAATAAATACATTCAAAATGATACGAAGAGGATAATATATCTCTTATCAAATACGGAATAATTTTTTGGGGAGTGAGTCCAGCACTAAAGTCGATATTTATCAGTCAGAAATAATACTAGATTAATGCTAGGCATGAAATTCAGAGATTCGTCTGTATCTGAAAAAAAATCCATCTCTTATGTGTGTAAAGCTTATCAATTAATTATCTCATAATCTCAAAATAATCAATAGTTACAGAAAGTTCAAAATTAGAACCAAGAAACTTCTAGTAGATCTAGAGCCATATTGTTTGGAAGATTATTTAAGTCTTGTTGAATTTATTATTTGTGCTGTTTCATTTTTTCCTGTCAGAAAATATCATCTGAAATAAAGACATATATCTATTTATCTATCGATAAATATGTTTTTCAAAACTGAGGAGATGGGCATCATTTCTTGAGAAAAAGTGTTCACTAAAAATTCAGCTAATACGAGATATAAAGGATTATAAATGGCTGCAACTGCTTCCCTCATAAAATCTTGATGAAAGAATTGAAACCTACTCAAAAAGAGTATTATGAACTCAGTGTACAAATGAAAAGGAAAATCTTCGTTGTTTTGTTAACCATCTCCTTTGTCAGCAAAAAGGTTTATACGCCCATAATTCCTTATATATATATATATATATATATATATATATATATATATATATATCATGCTAAGCGTCATTAGGTTAAAAATAATTCGTAATCGTACTGTCAGCGGTACATCTTCAAGAAAAATTAAGTTATTTGCATTAGCAAGCAAGTAAAGTTTGGTAATTCAATCTGTTATTCGTCAAGTGATGTCAACTATTCCGAGGATTGATCGAACCATGGCTCGATTATGAATCACGAGTGTCCTTCTTTACCTGTACACTTGTTACTTTTTTCCTACGAACATTTTAATAATAATTATTATTGAAAATTTTAAAGAAAAGAACAGGTGTGCTGATAGATAGATAGTTTTCAATCTTAGACTTTACAGTGTAATTTTGGAATTATGATAAATCAGGAAGCAGATATTTTCAATTTTTCGACTTGCAGAGCTTTCTGAAAAAATTGAACTATTACATATCAAGGGCGACTCGTCAGAGTGGGCAAGGGGGGCTTAGCCTCATCATACAGCTTAGAGCCAAATTTCTATGAAATACGAATATTTCGGACTCAAGTGAACCATCATAATTTTTAGAAATTAAATTCAAATTTTAAATTAAGAATGTTTGGTCAATGGAAAAATGTAATATTCAGTTCATTCATCCTCATCGAAAACGTGAAAATCTCGAACAACACCAGACTACCTTGGCGCTATACTATTTCACTGTACGTGCACGAGAGAAGATTCGAAAGGCTGGGTATTCTGTAGTTCATAATATCCCAGGTCCTAGTCTCTAGTAGAGAATATCTCAACCTTTAGAATGGCATTGGAGGCTTGACTCCCCTGCTATGGTCAATCGGGTCGACTTCTGACTTCGCTTCGAATATATTTTGATCTCAGGAGGGAC
The DNA here is from genome assembly GCA_038502775.1 of Hippodamia convergens. Classification (NCBI taxonomy): domain Eukaryota; kingdom Metazoa; phylum Arthropoda; class Insecta; order Coleoptera; family Coccinellidae; genus Hippodamia; species Hippodamia convergens. Next base: position 83,121 of record JAVSIQ010000799.1, on the reverse strand, counting down.
GAAAGGATTTGAATTCATAAGCGGCTTGTGTTTGTTTTGATTCAAATTTGAATTCAACGGCAGTGATCTTGTGAACTTTGTAATTTTGTTATGAGGCATATTCGGGAATGAAATGGATAAATCAGACGAAAAAAACGATGCGCAGATATTGTAGATTCGATATTAAGGAATGATTATGTCCAGTACAATTTCAACACGACCTAGGCCAAATTTGATTGCTTTGAAATCAATCGAAAATAGTCAAAATGGAGGTTTTAATTTTATTCGGTATGATACATTGTCCTACCTGACAAGGAATAATACTCAATTTCTTGCTGGACAATCAAATATATTCATAATTTTTTTTTCATTGAAAATAATTATTAATATATGCCACTCCTTCTCATATCCAAAAAAAAATCAATTTATTTACCGAGAAAAGTTGAATCCAAAGCTCCTAAAAATGTTAGCCTTCTCGGTTCGAATGACAATGAGCTATCACTATAACAATACTTTTATCATAATATCCATCTAGGTATATGTATATGGACGTCGAAAAATCTGCTCATGAAAATTTAAACCTAATGGACTGGCCATCAAAATAGCTGAGTTTGTACTAATTATATGTATACAGGAGAAGGTAGACGGACTTCTTAGATAAGTCAATTTTTTTCATTCGTTGTCTGTACACCATTTCCCCTTTTTTGTTGAAATATTATTTGGGGTGTGGTAGAGGTCACTTTGATTATATTTTTTCAAGTTCATGAATTGTACTCAGGAAGAAATTAGCAAGTTCATATTTCAGTATTCTGTAGACTACCGTTTGGCTTTGTCAATATTCCGAGACTGAAGCCGAAAATTAAACCTTCGAAAATCCATAGCCTACTTGATGCCGAATTTTCTAGAATTCTCGTGTTATAACCAATGTAAGCAATGAATTATTATTATTATTATTATGCCCTTGAAACAACCTATGATTTTCTAAAAAAAATTAAAACATTTTGCACGAATATACGAATAAATAGGTATTGCAATTTTCTAGAACCTAAGACGAAAATCGAACTACCTATTAACATGAAATTTCCGTATCTCGGCTGCAATGATACGTGTTGCTGTGAAGCATTCTAGAAAGATACTGTGAGGTTTTAAAGATGTCATTGCGATTATTAAGTTCTTTGGAATTCATTCAATGTTCAATCCTTAGTACATCTATGATAAGTCTCAAAGTTGTTCTTCGATGTGATATTTTTTGGTATTCCCTGCGACTCACTGATAATTTACTGGTTGACTGGGATATGGACATACAAAAATCGGCTCATCAAAATCAATCTCAACAGCAAGGACGTCAAAACGACGGATCCCTCGATTAGGTCGATTTCAATGATACCAGATCTTTCGAAGTATTTGTCTGTATCAGTATTCATAAAATTTCCAACAATAATCATGATTCCCTCAGGTTTAATTATTGTTCGACGGTTTGAGAAGAAAAGAAGAAGAAGGTATAGAGATAGCTGCATACTTATAGTTATAATGAAATATGTACAAATTTCTTAAAGTTATAGGGTTTGGACATACATATAATATTATAGTCCAAAATGATAATTTCAATTTTGAATTTTTTTAATACATTTCACAATCCGTTCGTATGGTGTGGATACATAAAATTTCATTAACTATCTACATTTATTCACATTCGTGAAATGTATTCATGAAGAAATTAGCAAGTTTATAGTCGAGTACCTATTTCAAAGGCTCTAGTCTGTGTGAAGCAATTAATTGAGGAAATAATTAAAAAAAATAAAATAAATAAAAATATTGATATGTGAATACTGTTGGATATCTCATTCGAATGATGAGCAATGATTTCGATAGAATTTTTTCGCGTAATTGCTGCCTTAGCTAGTGTGTTCTTCGGTTCATATCAAAAAGTAGTTGATACAGATTAGATCTCCCCTGCCCTCACTTCGGATCCATATTTCAGGAACCAGTCTTAGGGCCGATATTATAAACGTGCCGACCGAGAATTGGAATTCAATTTCAGCTTGAAAACCAGTTTTGTGAGCTCAAAATTGTCCTCGAGTAGAGGATAAATCTCAATTCTCGGTTGACATGTTTATAATAATGATAATAATAATAATAATAATAGTAACAATAATAATAATAATATTTATTCATTTCATCACAGTTATTGATTATGTGCAATAAAAGGGAAATACAAAAAAAAGGGAGAAACACAATTTTTAGTTATTTATAGAGCAGCAGTAGTCAAAAAATTCTTGAATATTATAGAGTTCGCATTGCAAAATCAGTTTTCGAGTTCTATTTTTGAAGATTTTCTCATTCTGGGCACTGTGATAAGATGATGGTGGACTGTTTTAAAGCTTAAGAGACATAAACTCTACTTGATGCTGCGATAAAGTGAGACGACATTTGGGCAATGAATATCTATCCATTCTTCTTGTTTTGTTGCGATTCTCAAAATCTATGAAAAGTTCTTCATGTTGACGAACAAACATTTAACATTTATAAATATACAATCCAGTCATCGTCATTAAACTATGCTCCTTGAAAACACCACGGCAAGTCTCTGTTCTCTTAATTCCATAGATTGTTCGATTTGCTCATTTTTGATCTAGAAATATTCTGTGTGATGAAGAACTGCCACCCCGAAAAATTATACCATATGATAGTTTGCAGAATATATTACCTTGAGAACTGGCGCATTCAAGTGATACTTTAAAACGTTTAGTGATTATATCACCGAGTGCAGACGTTTACTAAGGGTGCCGCAATGGGTTTCCCACTTCATTTCGTCATCAATATAGATTCTCATTAATTTTGTAGACGAGTGTGCAACTATCTCATTGTTTCTCATATTAATTGCCCTGGGAGGTGTGAGATTTGATTTCCTTATTCGGTAAAACATTGCCTCTGTTTTGTCTATATTTGATTTGATTTTATTTGCTTCACACCATTGACTTACCTTCTTCAGTTGTAATTGAGCGGTGGATATCACGTTTTCTATAGTATTTCCAAAAGCAGTAAAGTTGGAATCATCTGCATATAATGAAACATAAGACTAACCCTGAGTATTGTCCTATTCTGCTTCGCAGAATAATTTGCGAAATGGTGGAAGATTATTCATGGCCAGTATCAAAAACGTGTCAACCGAGAATTGAAATTCATCCTCAGTTTGAAGGCTGAAAATTTTGAGTATACAGAAACCGGTTCTCAAGCTGAGGTGAAATTTCAATTTTCGGTGGATGAGTTTATTATAGTGGCCCTGAGTATTTTCCTACGCTGTTTCATAGAATGATATTCCATATTGAGGAAAAGTATCTCTGCATTATCTTTCCTTCATTGTTTATTTTTTTATTCACCATGGGTGACTCAGGGGGTTCCGGATTGATTTGACGAATTTTGTCTTAAAAATCAGGTTACTTACTTATTTTACATTTCCAGCAAATATTTTTATCATCAAAATGTTACCGAAAATGCTTCAATGAAAATATTTAATTGGTCGAAAATTATAATAACGAATCCATTCTGAATTTATCAGATATCGAATTTTGTGGGTTTCACAGATTCGTTGAGGTCACTAATGAGTGAACTCAATGGAGTTGATTAGTTTTTGAAAACATTAAATACTAAATTGGAGATTCCTTGAAAAAACATTATCGATATATACTTTCAATAATTGAGACATCCGATAAGAGGAAAACCTATAACTGATAAATTTCTTTCAACTTTCTTCAAACTGAAAATTGTATTCTTTCACAGAAATATACTTCGGTAAAATAAGTCTTTTTCACAGTACCTACGATTTTGTTTGTTCATGTTTCTTATACATTTTCCAATTTATTTATCGGTCATTCTAGAGATTGAGTGTTGATTGCTTTTAATTTTGTGAACATCATTTTTTCGTATCTTTCAAACAGTAGTAGATGAAAATTCCTTATATTGACAAGCAACTTGCCTCTGCAGTAACTTCAATATTATATTTCTCAATTCTTCATAACTGCTTTTGCTCTAGACTCATTATTAAAAATTACCCATTACTCCAACGGAACATCGAAATCTTCCAATTACTCGCCCTTTGATCAGATGATGAATTTATTCAATAGGTACGTGATACATTTTCAATTATTTCTATACATTATACATCAACCAATCTGACAAATTAATATCAATACATATTTGTATTCGACATTAGCTTCAGCTTGAAAAGGGATCACATGACGACATTTCTGGAAATATCTGCACTCAAGCATAGGATTGAATAACAACAAATTCACTGTTAAAAAAATATGTTCAAACTGAAAATTTCATTATCCTCAATTAATCAATTCTGATAATCTGATCGATTATATTTTGAAGAATAATGCCGTTCTCCATTATATATAAGTTCATGGGAGAAAAACAAGTGAATCTAAAGCAAATCATATCGAAACCTGAACAAATTAGAAAACTTCACCTATTCGGTGACCTTCTCAATTCACGCTAAAATCCGCTTCCATGCAGTTGATTCCGTTTTCAAGGAATTGTTGGGAATATTTAACAAAGAGAGAACGCAAGAAATTTATGTTTATATTTTTAGCAAGAGCGTATTTAAAAAATGTATATTTTTCGTGAATATTCATTAAAGAATATGCTTCTGATATCGTCTCGGAATAAATTCATTCGTAATCGTTTCCGACTAGGTTTGACGTCTTATAATGGACATATAAAAGTTCATCCAAGAAAAATGGCCCTCGCAAAATCTGACTTCTGGGGTCATTTCACTTGAAAAAAAGTGACGATCTGAAATTTGTTTATTTTCGGTCCATTTGATATTCATTTGTCAAATTATTGGCATATGAAGAATTGTCGATATGAAATTCGTGATTTTTTGAGATTTTTATCGAATTCAAAAATTTATTCCGAAATATTAAACATAGTACCTATTAGCCTTTCCCTTTTGAGATTTTTCTTCAAGTAGCCATTATTCAGCTGTTTTTTGGCACTATTCTGGGAGCCCTATTGCTCAAACACAATGATTGCTTGATTCGAACTCTCTAGATAATTTTTTGTTAGGACAACTAAAAACGAAATTTTATAAGGTTGAAATTGAAATGAGAGAAAATCTAATCGGAAGTATTTTCGAGAAATTCCTACGCAAAATCAAACTCTCAGTAGAATGTCAATTGAAAGTTTAATCAAAATGACTCTCTCAAACTTCATCTAAAGTCTGACGATCTCCTCCGGAATCACACTGTGTATTTATTGGATTGTCATTGGCTCCTTTATCGTCTCTGAATTTCTTTTCTAAGAATTAATTGAATAAAATAATAATATGTACCTTCTTCTTCTTGAAAATGTAGGTATATGAGAATAATGGATTCTTTTATAATTCATGACAGATGATATATTAATCAGGGCTGAGATTTTAATTGTGAGACAAATACCAGTGTTTTCAAACATTGGTTCCATACCACACAGTTCCACGCTCCTTTCTCTCGCTTATGTATAATTGAAGTTTGAAGTTGAAAACATCGAAGTGAAAAATTTGAGATTAATAATCCTCGTGTTACAGTGGTAGTGTACAAAAGCGATCCGAAACGTTTCGACCGTATTACATGAAATATTTGGTAGATAGAAAAGTTCGTGAGCCATATTCCCTAGCAAAAATCATGAGTTATCAAAATCTTCTTGAAATTTTTCCCAGTTTTAATACTGCACGATAAAAAAGTATTTTTTATGGGAAATCAAGAATGAATATGTTGATTATGTCAAAAAATACGTGGAATTGAGATGATCAATAGTAGTGTTCTTTGTTTTTATCGACGTCTGAAGCGCTTCATCTGTATTTCAGCGATGAATGTCTCCTCACATAGGATTCCCCATTTTCGATCATTATCCAAAATATTCCCAAAAAAAAATTTGTATGGCAAACCGGAAAGTTCAATGAAAAAAAGGTTTATAATATTCCATAATTCGAGGCTTTATGAAGATCGCCGCCAAGCAAGCCAGTAAATACATCCTAATATGCTTTCCTTCTTGACGTTCATCAGACGAAGATATCTGTATTCACAAATGGGGGAAGCGAAAACCGAGGTCATGCAAATGAAACAGAGTTTTTTCATATAAACAAGTATAAGAGACGTCTAGTAATCGCACCGTATAAAAATGATTATGAGACTATGTTGCCAAACCTCATGTCGTTTTATGCTCTTAATGTGAAATAGAAAGAACGTATATATCATATACGCAACTAGTGGTAGTCAGCGCCTCTATCGTGCCTTGGTTGAACTGAAATATACGGTTTTGTACAAGATGAGAGTATCTGACGTCATCGGCGAAATTTGGCATAACGACTCAGGACGTTCCATGAAGTCGAAAAACACTGAAAATTCCTCAAGACAATCCGACGTCCGTATATCGGACGTCAGATTGCAAGCGGACGTCGAAATGATGGTAAATCGGCAATGTATGGCTCTCCAAAGGCGGTTTGCTGTATATATATATATATATATATATATATATATATATATATATATATATATATATATTAGACTGTTTCAAAAAAATCGACATTTTTTGTTTTCATGAAACCCCCCCCTAATTATTTACAGGGTATCGAAAAAAGACCTCTATGAAAATATCAGATTCAAATAATAATATTTAGAGGTCGCTCATCAATTATTTCTATTTTCCCTACTAATAGCAGGGAAAAAATTTCTTTTTTCAATAAAAAATTCCTAGAGCAGAAACCAATAGATGGATTTCATTGTGTGATACATTTTCGTGTAGACAATCAGATACTCTACAGAACTGTTTCTTACGATATTTCGATAAAACGGCCCCTTCAAAAGTTATTCTATTCAATGCTAATATTGAGGTATTTTTGAATAAAAAAATTATTCAAAAAAATCGATTCTGTTTGTTTTCACGAAACTCCATTTCTGATTATCTTCAGGGCATCGAAAAAACTCGTCTGTGAAGATATTAGCTTTGAATATTAATATTTAGAGATCGCTCAGCGATGATTTCTATTTCCGCTGATAGCAAGAATGAATTTTCTTTTTTCAATAAAAAATTTTTTCTTCACGAACTAATTGACGGATTTCACTGCGTGATACATTTTCGCGTAGGGAAATAGATGCTCTACGAAAATGTCACATACGATATTTCGATTAAACCGCTCGTTCAAAAGTTATTCGAACTTTTTCTTCAAAAATATCTCTTTATTAATAACTTATATTGAGGTGTTTTGGAAAAAAAGTTCAAATAATTTTTGAACGAGTGGTTTTATCGAGATATCGTATGGAACATTCTCGTAGAGTATCTAGTTCCCTACACCAAAATGTATCATACAGTGGAATCCGTCAATTAGTTCGTGAACAAACAATTTTTTATTGAAAAAAGAATTTTTTTTTCTGCCATCAGCAGCGAAAATAGAAACCATCGATGAGCGACCTCTAAATTTAGATATTCAAAGCTAATATTTTCACAGACACCTTTTGTCCATGCCCTGAAGATAATTAGAAGGCGGGTTGCATGAAAACAACTAGAGTCGTTGTTTTTGAATAATTTTTTTCTTCAAAAATACCTCAATATTAGCATCGAATCGAATAACTTTTGAAGAGGCCGTTTTATCGAAATATCGAAAGAGACATATTTGTAGTGTATCTGATCGCCTACACGAAAATGTATCACACAAAGAAATCCGTCTATTGGTTTGTGTTCTGGGAATTTTTTATTGAAAAAAGAAATTTTTCCCCTGCTATTAGTAGGCAAAATAGAAATAATTGATGAGCGACCTCTAAATGTTATTATTTGGAGCTCATATTTTCACAGAGGTCTTTTTTCGATACCCTAAAGATAATTAGGGGGGGGGGGTTTCGTGAAAACCAAAGAAGTCGATTTTTTTGAATTAGTCTATATATATATATATATATATATATATATATATATATATATATATATATATATATATATATATATATATATATCAGCACCTCAGAGGTAAAGTGTGTTAAGTCACATTTTTTCAGACACGAACTATCTACAATATTGGATTCACATTAGTGAATTTTAGCTAGTGGAACACATTTTTGACTACCTAGATATATCAAGTCGCCAAATAATGGCAGTGAACATTCTTTGAAATAATAATCGAACTGAAAAATCTCTATTTTGTCCAATTTTGAAATTGTGACTTAACACACTTTACCTCTGGGGTGCTGATATATATATATATATATATATATATATAGGATATGAATCTTCATGGAATATTACTAACGGTACAAAAGCCTTTTTGAACGATAATTTTTTATAGTGTAGGTACTACCACGACCTCGATTTTGCTTTTGTTCCGAACTCATCAATAACTGATGAGTTTGCTATTTTCCAGTAAACTGTTAAAGAACTACAAACTTTCTATATAGTTTATATTTTAGAGGAATCGCAGTTATAATGGAGTTAAATATAGTTGGATTCAAGTTAAAAAAATTACACTGTTTCATTCGCTTAATAATTTGATCCTACTTATTAAACTGAATAAACAATGGAATCAGTGATTTGTAATTTATTTATATGATTGATACAATGAAATGATAGAGCAGGCAACAAATTAAACTTTTTTATTTGTGAAAAATGGACATGCTATACTATATAGTATATCGACTGAGAGTCGAGTGACTTTTTAAATAATTGAAATGTTCGATGAAATAGAAGAAGAAGTCCATTATGATTTTGATCCTATAGGAAAGAGATCAAATATATATTTCAAGTTTCCAACCAATTGACCATAATCCATTTTTTAGATATAATAATAAGAGATATATTGTACGTAAATGGATTTTTTATTTTACAATTCACCCTACATGTTTCGCCTAACTGGGAAATTTGGGAATTAGTTCACAAAAAGTTATTACAATTCTAACGATACTCGTCCAAATTTTACAGATTTTTGAGCAACATACAATACAATAGCTGGTCACTTAGATTCTGAAGCAAGCGGTCAAGCTTAACTCTAAATTCCACAATGCAAAAATTCTTTTAACCATTCAACTGTCATAAAGGATATACGAAAATTCACATGACATGACATTACAGTTGACAAGTATGACATATAGCGGGTGTGTTCCGATACAAGTTATAATAACATCTTCAGATACTATAGGTACGTGGATGATATTTTCATTATATTTACTGGCAGCACCGACCTCATTTGGGTTTTACTAGAGTTGTTTAATTCACTGCACGAGGACATCCAGTTCACATTGAACATAGGCTTTGATCGAATCAATTTCTTAGACCTCACACTGACATCAGAGAACAACAGGATATTCATGGACATTTATAGGAAGGACTCCCAAACTGTAGCAATCATCAACATGAATTCCAACCACCCAGCATGTCACAAAAATGCCGCTTTGAATGCTTATATTCATAGGCTACTGAGTTTACCTCTAGATAAGAACAAATTTGAGAGAGAATTAGATATAATTAAGTATATTGCGAAGTCAAATGGCTACAGCTCGGATTTAGTCGACAGACTCTTAATAAGGAAGTTCATCAGTTTTCACAATAGGACAAATGATCCGACTGAGCCTATGGATGGGGAATTTAATAGGAAGAGATTTTCTTTGCCGTTCTACGGGAACATATGTTATTCTGTTGCCAAAGTTTTCAAAAAACATAATATAGATATTGTTTTCAAGGCCAACATTTGTCTGTACAGTCAACTGCTGAACTGCAAAGATAAAATTGTAAAACTTGTGATAAGTTTTATATAGGGAAGACATTTAGAGCCATTGGCGTCAGAACTGCGGAACATGTCAGAAACAGCAACGACAAAAGTACTTCCGGAAAACACCTTAAAGATAACCAACACGAATTTAACAGAGAAGAAAACGTCACTCTCCTACACAATTTGGACAAAGGCAATAAATTAGATTTGATGGAAATTTACGAGATAGCAAAGAATCTAAAGACTGATCAAAACAACTGTTTGAATACCCAGGTTGAATGCCATCTGAACTATATCCCCATTTTCAAATGTTTATTATAACTTGTATCGGAACACACCCGCTATATGTCATACTTGTCAACTGTAATGTCATGTTATTTGAATTTTCGTATGTTTTATCCTTTATGACAGTTGAATGGTAATAGTATATTCTAAAACAAGTTGCAGAATGAGCTCCTATTCCAACACGAATGCGAAATTCGAAAACGAGCGACGAAGGAGCGAGTTTTCGAAAGCATGAGTGTTGGAATTGTCTTCTGCAACGAGTATTAGACGATATTTTCTCTATTTCAGTAATGTTTTGTGGAAAAAACTCGAAATTCAAATAAAAATTCAGATTAGTTACTTTTGTATTGTATCTTGGCAGTTGGTGTCACTAACGAAATTTGACAGATTGCGGAATTTGAATTGATTTGATTCGAAAATTGAGTGGATCGGAGGTCAGTACTGACAACCACAAAACAAAAAATATAACTGAAAACAATGCTGTAATGAGTTTCATTACAGCACTACTTTTAGTACTGTAATGAAGTCATTACGATACTGAAATAGAGAAAAGAATTTTAAAAGAAGTTTGCATTGTGGAATTTAGAGTTAACCTTGACCGCTTTCTTCAGAATCTAAGTGAACAGCTATTGTATTATATGTTGCTCAAAAATCTGTAAAATTTGGACGAGTATGTATAGAATTGTAATAACTTTTTGTGAACTAATTCCCAAATTTCAGAGCTCCTGAAGATGCCTCAGTAAGGCGAAACCTTCACCTGTAGGGTGAATTGTAAAATAAAAAATCCATTTACGTACAATATATCTCTTATTATTTAATATATATTTTCCATAAATGGAAAAACAATATAATATGATATTCGAACAGATATGTAAAACGGTCGTCGACAAGTTGTCAAAAATCATATATGGTAATCAAATATTATTCAGCACTGGAGGATCGAATCAGTTTTGGTCATATTTTTTTTGTTTCCATGCAGCTGCCATATGGTGACAGAGATGTTGCCTGGAACTTAGAATCTTTCTAGTTCAACTTAATACTTCTTGCTTCTTATTGAACCAAATACATTGCATTTCAAACATTTCAGAGCCATCGTAGGTTGAGGAAGTTATGTGGCCAATTCGAACCATATTTTCGCCCTTTCTAGATATTTCCTTGAATTTTATCAAAATATCTGATAGAAATACCACAGACATCATTTCTTTACAGGACTAAAAATACTCCTTAATAAATGAAAATTAACATTCCTATTTTAGACCTGTAGTGTCATACGTTGGTAGTATATCACATAAACTGGCGAAATTTCTTTCTAGATTCATAATGAATAATGTTGATTATATGTCACCCCATTAAGTCAAAAATAATATAGACTTGGTTAATAGGATTCGAGGTGTGTCATTTGGTCCGGGTTGTAGACTGGTTTCGTTAGACGAACAGAACTTGTTTACTAATATTCCTGTTCCACAAGCTTTAAATCTGCTTAAAGACTTGCTCGACTCTTCCACCCTTAGCAATGAAACGTGTCAAGCAGCTTATTCCTTAGTTCAATTGTGTATGGGACAGAGTCAATTTTCTTTTGATAATAAGATTTTTGTTCAGAATGAGGGCTTGCCAATGGGTAACCCGCTTTCTCCCCTAATGGCAGAAATTTTTATGAGCTATTTTGAAAAATCTTTACTATTCAACCAGAGTAACCCCCTTACAGACAAGATTAAATTTTATTCCAGATATGTTGACGACATTTTGATGGTTTGGACTGGTGACTTGGAGGAGTTAGATTCTTTTTTAACTTGGCTCAATAGCTCACACAATAACATGAATTTCACAGTGGAAATTGAACAGGATTCATTCCTTAATTTCCTGGACTTAAAGTTGTTTGGATTAGATGACGAGATTCAGTTTGACATATTTAGAAAGCCTACACAGACCGACTATTTGATACCCTTCGACTCCTTCCACCATTTCTCGCATAAGTTGGCAGGCTTTTATTATTTGTTTCATCGATTGTTCACTTTGCCTTTGTCTCAGTTATGCTTCACGAGGGAGCTGCTCAATATAAAACAGTTGGGGGTTAACAATGGGTACTCGGTTAGCTTCGTTGACAAGGTTTTCAATAGGTTTTCTCGTAGATGGCTCTTAAAGCAATTGCAGGTTGATCCCAACCATGGTAACTCTTCACATAACGCTTCACTTGTCCTTATCGGTAACTCACCGGGTGCTCGCGACCTGGTGGATTCTGAACGTTTGGTGTTCGTTCCCATTACTTACTGTGGTGGTGTCACGCATTCCGTCTTGAATGTATTAAAGAAAGATAATATAAAATTTGCATTAAGGAGTTGCAACTCTCTACAAACGATTTCAGTTAAAAACAAAGATAAATTGAATCCAGGTGATTGTTCTGGAGTTTATAAACTATCTTGCGGTGGAATAACGTGTAATTCGATATATGTAGGCAGGACGGGACGTGCTCTTGATACTAGGGTAAATGAGCATTTGCGCAGTAGATCCAATTCGGAGAACGACAAGTCTGTGTTTGGTTTGCATTGGCGTGAGACAGGACATCAATTTGATGGTTCTTTGCATTCTGAAATTTCACATCTTTGTAATTTTGGTTTGGAGCAGATTATTTTGAAGGAGATGTATATCTCAAAGTTTTTAAGAGATAGTAGATTTAATTTGTTGTATACATCTAATATATCCGATCGAGAGGATGTGTCAATACTGTACAGACTTATTTAGTTGTTTTTTCCTCTTTGTCTCTTTTAGGTTGGTCGGCTTGCGGTACATTATTGAGACCGTTTTTAATACTGTTCGTGAGAAAATATTTTGTTCTGTGGTTCATGTTCAGTTGTCTCAGTGTTTCAGTGATAGATAACCTCATTTAAATATTTTATATCTGTCCGATGGTCAACGCTCTCTCCTAAATTTTATTTTATTTGGACAGATTTTTATAATTCACTTCCTCCTAGATATTGGTTTTGAGTCCAATGACATGAATTTGGCAATTAAATGTTGTGAATTCTGGTAGAAGATTGAGATGTAAGTGTTTTTCCAAATTTTGCGGGAGTTTGATTTCGTTACATCTACCTTTGACATTCTGCCTTTCAAATTCAATTTTACCGATGTGTCGGATGATTTGTTATTTTATTTTATGCATCATTTCACCCCTTTTTTAAAAGTGTTAGTTTTGTATTACTAAGTGATTTGAATTTTACAGCTTCACTTGTATGAATCTAACTCCTGAGCTCGTAAATCTCGAAACATGTAGAGTTTATTGAATAGATCATACGAAGAGTAATTTGTCTTGTGAAGTCACCTACCTCACGATACTAAATTTGTTACTGAAAAATGGCTTCACGTTGTGCAGATAGCCTAGCACCACTGCTGAATACAAAATTTTGCCTTCAATCCAAAAAAAAGAGAGATCGGAGGCATATATCATCTTCGAGAAGGAAGGTGGCCTCGATATAAATTGCCAACACTGCCTACTGAAATTCAAAGTAAGTTAAATATTGAATAATCAAACAATTCTAGAACAGACTTCTACTATTACTAGAGCAGTAAACAGCCTCTTATTTTAATAATCTTAGAATCACGGTTTTTTTCAGGGCCAAATCTGGTAGTTGAGAGAAAGTCAGATCAAAGATTTCCCAACTTACTCTGAAATAGGTACCGAGAGAGAGAAGAAGGGGAGGAAGATCAAAAGCTACCTGGATGAGCGGCATACAGAAGACAATGTCTGAGAGACCGGGAGAATGGGTGTGGACAGAAGGGGCTGGAGTCTAGGAACCGGAAGGAACCGACCATATATCTATATCAGCACCCCAGAGGTGAAGTGTGTTAAGTCACAATATCAAAATTAGATAAAAGAGAGATTTTTCAGTTCGATTATTATTTCAAAGAATGTGTACTGCTATTATTTGGCGACTTCATATACATAGTTTGTTGTTGAGATGGGTTGAGATGCAAGCCTTCTTAACCCTACTGTTGAGACAGTAGGCACCCAAATATTCAATTCACAATGGAAGTTGAAAATGATGGTGCACTACCATTTCTAGACGTCTTGGTAACTAGAAAGCCTATTGGGAAACTAGGACACAGGGTTTATAGGAAACCAACCCACACTGACAGATATCTACATGAGGAGTCCAATCATCACCCCAAACAGAAACGAGGAGTTATCAAAACACTCGTAGAAAGAGCCCGACGATTATGCGAGCCGGAATTTCTGGAGGATGAACTTGAACATTTACAGAATGCATTCATCGCCAATGGCTATAATACCAAAGAAATTCAGAGGGCAATAAGAACAACAACTTCCACCCGTGATGATAAGACATCACAAATCACACCTAACGGAAGAGCCATCTTACCATACATCCCCAAGGTCACAGATAGAATTGGTAAAATACTGAAAAGGCACAACATCGAGACCGTTTATAAGCCGACACAAAAACTTGGGCAAATGATCAAAACAACCAAAGACAAAGTCGACCCACTTTCACAAGCTGGTATTTACAAGATACCTTGGGACTGCGGCAAAGTCTATATTGGCACAACAAAGCGAAGTATTAATACCAGAAATAAGGAGCACGAACGATGCTGTCGACTGAATCAGACAGAAAAATCCGCACTAGCTGAACATGCGCTAATAGGTGGAAACAACATAGATTTCTCAAAAGCGGAGATTATTTCTGTTTCTTTTGAGATAAATTTATCTTAAAAGATGTTTCTGCTTTCTTCACTGGGTCGTAAATCCAATGAAGTAGCAGTTCAGAATTCAGTAGTTTGTAAGGCTACTGAATTCAGGGTTGGTTAATTGTAGAGGGTCGTAAATCCACTACAATTAGAATTAAACACACGATGGTGTTTTTCGAATATTTATTTTGGAGTACAGAGTTGAAGCTGAACTTGAATTCGAACTTGTCGTTTGAGAGAATAATTGTCGGTATATAAAGACGGAATATTTGCTGACCAAGTTCTTTCATCATCGTCGTATGACCAGAAGATTGCGGCAATCCGCTACTACGAGGTCATGACGAAACGATGATTGATTAAGAAACTAGGTCGTCTGTGGAAATTCCGTGTTAGTGGGTCAACAACCATGTTTCATGCAATTAAACATACTCCGGGGGGTCTTGAACTCGCACCGGCGACTCCTCCTTTTGTTTACTATATGAATTGGTAGGTGTTTGGTTTCAATAAGTGATTGCTTATGTCTGAACTCGAGAGTAGATCGGTTCAAGTTCAAACGTTGCTGCACCTCTGGAATCAACTTGACGCCTGACTGCTGGTTGGGGATGATCGATGCTGGAGGACTCCTCTTTGTTGTGTGATGCTCTTTGGCAGTTTTCTTCATTAAGAACGGGTAGTTTGCACAATTTGGTGATTGGTCTCTTGAACTCCTTTTTGTCCGCCGTTGTTATTGTCACTACTCGTACCAGTCCATCATTTCCGGGATGACATTCTGTGATTCTCGCCAACGGCCACCTATTGGGGTTGATCTCATCTTGTTTTAATAGCACGATGTCCCCATTTATTAGGTTATTTTCTATATTTTTCCACTTGGTACGTTGCTGTAGGCTAGATAGATACTCGCTGGACCATTTTCTCCAGAAGTCGTGCTTGATTTTTTGAATTGTCTTCCATCTATTGGTATAGCTATATGGAAGACTATCTTCTTCGAGTGTACGAGGTGTTGGCAGAGGGAGCAGGGGTTTTCCGATGAGAAAGTGACCTGGCGTTAGTATTTCACTTTCTAATGTTCGTCCATCGATTGAAATGAGGGGTCTGGAATTCAGGCAGGCTTCTATCTGATAGAGCACCGTAGTAATTTCTTCGAACGTGAGTGAATGATCTCCTATGATTCTCTTGAGGTGGAATTTTATAGATTTTACTCCGGCTTCCCATAATCCCCCGTGGTGCGGACTCAGGGGTGGGATGAAGTGCCAGTTGATGTATTCTCTCGATAAAGTCTGTTGAATATCTTGTTCGGGAATTTCTTGGCGGAATAGTTTTTGGAGCTTGTTCTTTGAACCAACGAACGTGGTACCATTATCACTGTACAACTTTCTACACAAACCTCGTGTAGCTGTGAATCTTCTGAATGCAGCTATGAATGCGTCTGTTGTCAGATTGCTAAATGCTTCAATATGAATGGCTTTAGTGGTCAAGCAGATGAAGATAGCGATATATCCTTTGTAGCACCTACTTCCTCTTCCTTCAGACATACGAATTGCTATGGGTCCAGCATAGTCCACCCCAGTGTGCGTGAAAGGGTTGGAAGGAGTGACTCTCGGCTCTGGAAGTGATCCCATTAGTTGAGTGTGACTCTGTGCTCGTTGTCTTAAGCAGGCGTGACATTCTCTAATTATCTTCCTTATTTTATTTTTTCCTCTTGGAATCCAGTACTGCTGTCTGATGTATGCGAGGGTAAGTTGTACTCCGCCATGAAGAGCGGCATGATGGGCACTCCTGATCATTTTTTCTACCGCTGGACTGCTTTGGGGTAGGATGATAGGGTGTTTTTCATCGTATGACAATGCTGAATTTTGTAGACGTCCGCCGACACGTATCAGGTTCTTGTTGTCGATGAATGGATCAAGACTTAAGAGGTTGCTCTTTTTGTTTAGGGGTCGATTGTTTTCCAGGTCTCTTAGTTCTTGTGAGTACTCCTTGAGTTGCATTCTTCTGACGAGCATTTGTGTGGCTTGTAGTAACTCGTCTTGTGTCAAAAATTTTGCGTCGTTATGCTTGTTCTGGCACATGGCGCTGAACCGTAGGCAGTAGGCTGTTACCCTGATAGTTTTTTGCCATGACTCGAATTTCTCCAATAGGATGTCCAGAGTATCTTCCCTAGTCGGTTCTTTCTCAATGATGGAGGTAGTCATGATATTCATGCTGTTGAAAGTGATGACCTGATCAGAGGCTGAGGTGGGTATGGGTTCTCTAATATTGGCGGGATTCTGTCGTAGCTGATCTGGACCATTCCACCATAAGCTATTGTTGAAAAGTTTCGGAGCCGTTGTTCCCCGTGTAATCAAATCTGCGGGATTATCGGCTGATCGCACGTGATACCATTTTGCATAGCACATCAGTTGTTTAATTTCTCGAACTTTGTTTTCGACAAACGTTGGTAACCTTGTTGAGTCGACAGTTATCCAAGTTAATGCGATCGTCGAGTCGGAATATGTGTAAAAAGGAACTTCTTGGATGTCCAGAGCCGTAATTGTTCTGTGAACGAGTTTCGCTACTAGAACGGCTCCACAGAACTCCAGCTTTGGGAGGGTTTTCTTGTTTTTTATGGGGGCTACCTTCGATTTGGATACTAAAAGGTTGACGTGGACCTGCCCTTTGTCGTCGATCGTTCTTGTGTAGAGCACTGCGCCGTATGCTTTCACGGAAGCGTCGCAGAAGGCATGGATTTCTATCTTGAAATTCTTTTTATATTGGACCCACCTTGGTATGCATATTTCTCGCAATGTTGGAAGCTCTTGACTTAACTTTATCCATTCTTTTCAAATAACTTCCGGAAGAGTAGCGTCCCAGTCATGACCAGTTTTCCAAATTTCTTGCATTTTGGGACAGCATTTGTCTCTTCGTGGTTGCTTGGACCGCCGGTGATTTGATATTATATCGTAGATCGTCGCTGCTCGTGTTCCATACAATTCCTAATGTTTTCGTATCATCTTGCGGACCTTTATCTCCCAGGATGATTTCATTTATACCTTCTTGTGGATATTGACTCATCTTCCACTTTCGGATTCTGAACTTCCCTTTTCTCATTAGTTCGATGATCTCTGCCCTTAGTTGTTCTGCCTCATGTATATCTTCCGCTCCTGTCAGTAAGTCATCGACGTAAAAATCTCTTTTTGTAATTTGAGCGGCGCGTGGGTAGTTTTTCTCTTCGTCTGTCGCCAATTGATGTAAAGTTCGGATTGCCAGGTATGCGGCTGGAGCAGTACCGTAGGTTACCGTTGTCAGTTGATATTCCTGTATCGGCTCGTCCTTTGAGAATCTCCATACTATTTTTTGGAATTGTTGATCTTCCCTAGACATTCTGATCTGCCTATACATTTTTTCTATATCGGCATTAAGAGCGACTCGGTGCTTTCTCCATCGTATGAGAATGTCAGTGAGATCTTGTTGTAGCTTGGGCCCTGTGTGAAGAATGTCGTTGAGACTGAAACCTGTACTTGTTTTGCAGAGCCATCGAATACCACTCTTGTAGCTGTAGTAGTGCTGTCTGTTTTTTATGACGCACTGATGGGGTAAAAAGACTTGAATGCTATCACGTGGTTCTGCTTCTGCTGTTTTCATATGACCCAATTTCATATAGGTACGTATGAATTCTTTGTAGTCTTGTTCCATTATTGGGTTTGCTTCGAATTTTCTCTCAAGTTGCAGAAGTCGAGCTATGGCCTGCTTTTTGGATACTCCCAAATTTGTCGCATCCTTCTTGAAAGGGAGCTTGACTGTATATGATCCGTCTTGATTTCGCGTGTGGGTTCTCTGGTAATGGCTCTCACAATGTTGATCTTCGGGTTGCACATGTCTCTCGTCAGCGGCTTCTTCTAATTCCCAAAATCTTGACAATGACTCCTCTTCATCGATTCTGATTGTGAAACTTGTTATTTGGAGCGATGGACTTGTATTTTCAACATTTCCGTATAGTAGCCATCCTATTTCGCTATTTTGGGCTGTTATACCGGTGTTTGATCTTCTTATGCCATCCTTGATAATGTCTTTGTAGATGTCAACTCCCAAAAGCATGTCAATTTGTCCGGGGTTGGTGAAGTACGGATCTGCAAATAGTATATCCTTCCATTCCGTAATGACATCGGTGTGTATTTTTTCCTTGGGAATTGTATTGGAAATTCGCGGAATTATGTGTAGCGCAGCGTTTATTCTGAATGAACTATCGAACCTTGGCCCGAGTTCGCCGTATACCATATGCTGCGATGACCCTGATTTCGCTTGACCTATGCCAATGATTTGCGCTTGGTGCTTGTGTTTTTGTAGTTGGAGTAGCTGCACGACCTTTGTCGTTATGAACGATGCCTCGGATCCTGGGTCAATGAGACATCTTATTGTTTGGAATGTCCCATTCTTGATTTTAATCCTGACGTAAGCGGTAGCAAGTAATGCGAGAGGATTGTTTTGTTTTTTCGGCGCTCCC
Source organism: Hippodamia convergens (assembly GCA_038502775.1). NCBI lineage: Eukaryota > Metazoa > Arthropoda > Insecta > Coleoptera > Coccinellidae > Hippodamia > Hippodamia convergens. The sequence continues at coordinate 63,943 of JAVSIQ010000799.1, read as the reverse complement.
ATACTTTCTGTGGCGATATACGCGTTATTTCCATTAATCGTCATGACGGTTTCATTTTGTTGTCTTCTTCCGACTGATGATTGGTCCTGTCCGTTGCTATTGATGATTCCTTGCGCTGGATTCTGATAGTTTGATGTTGATGACCGGTTGCTCTGGCTTGGGCGGAAAGGGGTTGCTGCGGTTCTCAAAGTCGATTTCTCTCTCGTGCTGTTTGCTGTACGAGATGGGCTTCCTGTTGGTTGCAGGTGCAGTGTTGTGTGATGCGCCTTCTTGCACTTGAAACAGGTTAGTTTGCATGGACAGGAATTTTTTCGGTGAGATCCTAGGCAATTGTAGCATCTTTTAGTTTGGATGATATAATCGATCCTTTCCTTAACAGTCATTGCCAGATAGTTTTGGCACGTTCGTAAAGCATGATCTGCATGGCAAAGTGGACATTTTACTGTTTGCATACGAGTGGTGTTACTAGTCCACGTGTTCTTTGCTTCAGAGAAGTGGTATTTTCTGTTGGGTTCCCATTTTTTCGTGTTTGGTTTTCCTCCCTCTAATGCTTGGAAACGGCGCTCCAGGAATGAAAGGATATCCTCTAATTTTTGTATTTTCTTTGGATCCTTCAGGAATGTTTCATATATACGGCGGGATTCTGGGTCCATTTTGGATTCTAATAGGTGAGTTATTATAGGACCCCATTCTTGAACCCTGATATTCATGTTGCTGATTGCGTTCAGATTTTCTTTTGTCACATCGTGAAGTAATCTTAGCCCATGTGCGGATTCTTGATGAAGGGTGGGTTGAAGTAATATGGCGTCTATGCATTTTCGGAACAAAATTCTTTCGTTTTCATACCGTTCCTGAATAATCTTCCACGCCCCCGAATAATTTGCCGCGGTGTTGGAAAGATGCTGAATAAGCTTGCCAGCTTCACCATGTACGTTGGATTTCAGGAATTGGATCTTCTCGGCATCACCTATTGTATTGTTGTTGTGGATGAGTTCCAGAAATATATCTCTGAACGCTGGCCAGGCTTCGTAGTTTCCGTGAAATTTTGGAATGAAAACGCTTGGCAACGCTGGATGGTTGGGCCGCCCTTGGGTTGGATATCTGTCAGCGCGTTCGTCGTCCTCAAATTTCTTCATAAGCGTTATGTAGTCGTCCTGGACCGTTGCAAAATTTTCGTCCAAGTTTTCTTCTGGATTGGTTATAGTTGGTGTCAGCTTCATTTGATAGTATGTCTCGTAGATGACTTTCCATATGTCTTGGATGGCTTCTTTTTGGAAGTGGTAGGTTTTCTGATTGTTCTCGTATTGTTTCCAAATATCGGCCAGGTAACGTTGAAATTCAGTAGTTTTCATCTCATGTTTGTTTCGGATCTCGATGGCACTCTCTGCTCCTGAACGATATTTGTTGAGATGCTCCATGGCATCTTCTCGGATTCCTGAGGCCTGTTCGTAAAATTTCTTCACTTGGTATTCGTGGGTGTCGGGTAAGTTTTACATTAGTTGATCGTGATTTGCCACGAATGTGCTCCATAATTGCTCTATCTTGTCTGATTTCTTTTGCACGTACTCATGTGTTTTTCTTTTCTTGCCATCCTTCTTCATGTTGGAATAGATTTTCTTAATCTGCTCCGGGATCTCTAATAATTGTTGACGTAGGATTTCTTCCATCTCTGTTGGCTTTAAGATTGCGGATGAGTCTTTTTTTTTTTTTTTTGTAGAAGTAGATGCGGCCTCGAAGATTTTTTTTTCTTCTCGGTACTACTGGTGTGGTGGGCTTCGGGTATCCTCTTCAGTGAAGGACCTTGTGGCTCGAACGGCTGGTTGCATCGGGTATCCTCTTCAGGGAAGGACCTTGTGGCTTGAATGGCTGGTTGCGTCGGGTATCCTCTTCAGGGAAGGACCTTGTGGCTCGAATGGCTGGTTGCGTCGGGTATCCTCTTCAGGGGCGGACCTTGTGGCTCGAATGGCTGGTTGCGTCGGGTATCTCCTTGGAGGCTCGAAGGACCATGGATCTTTTGAGATAAGTTTATCTCAAAGGATGTTTCTGCGTTCTTCACTGGGTCGTAAATCCAATGAAGTAGCAGTGCAGAATTCAGTAGTTTGTAAGGCTACTGAATTCAGGGTTGGTTAATTGTAGAGGGTCGTAAATCGACTACAATTAGAATTAAACACGCGGTGGTGTTTTTCAAATATTTATTTCGGAGTACAGAGTTGAAGCTGAACTTGAATTCGAACTTAATCTTTGAGAGAATAACTGCCGGTATATAAAGAGGAAATATTTGCTGACCAAGTTTTTCCATCATCGTCATATGACCAGAAGATTGCGGCAATTCGCTACTACGAGGTCATGACTAAATGATGATTGATTGAGAAACTAGGTCGTCCGTGGAAATTCCATGTTAGTGGGTCAACCATGTTTCATGCAATTAAACAATAATTCACCTGTTCACAATTGAGTGATGTTTGTTTCTTAAATGCGTCCATAATTTACTTGTAGTACTATGGACACCTACATTGTAACTACAAAAGTTACACTGAACTCGATTTTCTTTCTGTAAAATACAGCCAAATTTTGCTACGCGATGCCATTATTGAAAAATATTATTGAATTATGCTTCACCAACTAGCGTGAGACTCGAACGAGTTATCAATTCAAAATAGTGGGAATTGGTACCAATTTTTTGTGCCTTCCTCTGAATCTCTTCGGGTCCACTTTCTATTCTATCAGAAGATTGCTGAGCCCTTTAACTAATAGCAACCATCACAGCTGGGAGCACCCCTTTCTTTTAGCCTGTGTCACACAGTTGCATAGTCTAACATGAGAACATTCGAAGAATCTGACTATTCGAGTAGTACATCGAATATTCGAATTTATTTGTAGACGATGAATTCGAATTTCGAATAGTCGAATATTCGAATATGATTCCGAGCCCTACTAGAGAGATCTGAGCAATGACCTCGCCTTGAAATGATCCGTCTTTTGTGAACAAATACTGGCGTAACTAGAATTGATTCTGATCAATGAGAGCGGGATGGTAACTTTCACAATAATCCCCCGCCCCAGTTGCGCCTATGTGCACAAACAAATTAATGCCGCAATACAAAAACAGTTCTTGATAGTAAGGGTGCGTTGAACGATGTCAGTGCAAGTAAGTCGAGATATTATAGTCAGATCTTTAGTGTTTAACCAGGCGAGAAGTTGAGAGTTTTGATCAAAGAAAACCACGTGTAGGAAGTTGAGGTCAGTCGATCTGCAACTGATCATATCTTGTTCAAGGTATTGGAGATAAAGCGCAGCACCTAAGGCGTAATGCGAACTATCTTTGGCAGCGATGAGTATGTTTCGGTTTCGAGTAAACCCCAAGTTGTCCACTGAAATTAGACTTTTGCTTTGGACCAATTCATACAAAAGCGATTGAAGGTTTTTCGGGTAGGTCTCGGTGTACCAAATGATGTCCCAAAAGTCCCCTAGGCGGGAGTGATTGCATAACATTTGACAACGCTGTAAAGGGCTAAAATCTTGCCCCAATATAAATATTCGTGAATATCCCCGTCCCTGTCGAACTAACGACAGAAATACATCAGAGCAAAAAGAAAGCTGATGAAATTTCCTAGGGAAACGGTTTCTGGTCATTTTTTGATATATTCAACGGTTTCGTTATAATCTTGCCTTCAATTTGAACGTATGTGATATTTTAGATAATTAAGGTACACCATTCCACTTCCACACTACCTTTAAGGATGAGTACAGCGCGGTTTTTTTAAAGTGGTATCCTCTAATTGGCCTTTTATACGACCTCCATTTTTTTTTTGGAAAGGTATTCGAAAGCGAATTTTCTTCTCCTGCGCCTCCACCTTCTATGAATCCATGTATCTTGTCTTCGATGACATCCGTGGAGTCAATCTGTTTAATTGCATAAAACATGGATGACCCACTAACACGGAATTTCCACAGACGACCTAGTTTCTTCATCAATCATCATTTCGTCATGACCTCGTAGTAGCGAATTGCAGCAATCTACTAAGAGTCATACGAAGATGATGAAAAGTCTTTGTCAGCAAATATTTTTCTTTATATACCGACAATTTTTCTCTCAACAACAAGTTCGAATTCAAGTTCAGCTTCAAGTTCACCATAACTCTGTACTCCAAATAAATACCTGAAAAACACCACCGTGTGTTTAATTCTCATTGTAGTGGATTTACGACCCTCTACAATTAAACCAACCCTGAATTCAGTAGCCTTACAAACTACTCAATTCTGCACTGCTTCTTCATTGGATTTACGACCCAGTGACGAAAGCAGAAACATCTTTTGAGATAATCTTTTCTCAAAAGATACATGGTCCTTCGAGCCGGATTACTAATCTACATGGTCCATCCAGCCTCCCACATCCAACGCAACCAGCCAAGCCACATGGTCCTTCGAGCCTCCAAGGAGATACCCGACGCACCCAGCCTTTCGAGCCACAAGGTCCTTCTCTGAAGAAGATAACCGACGCACCCAGCCATTCGAGCCACAAGGTCCTTCCCTGAAGAGGATAACCGATTCAACCAGCCATTCGAGCCACAAGGTCCTTCCCTGAAGAGGATAACCGACGCACCCAGCCATTCGAGCCACAAGGTCCTTCCCTGAAGGAACCGACGACTTCCAAGCCAGTAGGCCATTCGAACCCTCCAGAAGACTATAGCAATCGCAGCCCACCAAGCCAGCAGTACCGAGAAGAAAAGAATCTTCAAGGCCGCATCCACTCATACATAAAAAACTCATGTGCAATATTAAAGCCCGAAGAACAAAACCAACAAAGATGGAAGAAATCCTACGAATCAAACATGAGATGAAAATTACTGAATTCCAACGGTACCTGTCTGATATTTGGAAACAATACGAGAATAATCAGAAAACCTACCGCTTCCAAAAAAAAGCCATCAAAGACATATGGAAAGTCATCTACGAGACGTACTATCAAATTAAGCTGACACCAACTATAACCAATCAAGGAGATAACTTCGACGAAAATTTTACAACGGTCCAGAACGACTACATAACGCTTATAAAGAAATTTGAGGACGACGAACGCGCTGCCAATATACGTTGCTGGTAAAATTGTCAACGTAGTTTACATTGATTCAGTCTGATATAAGTGAGGCCTCTGTTTCAATTTCACAATATATGTCCACACAATACTGCTGCAACAATCGAAGAAATCTCAGCAAATAGTTATCAGCATTTTGACAAACCATTAAACGAAATGGATAATAATTCATCGAGCTAACTTTCTTGGTTTTTTCTTGGCCTAAAATCAAATAATTCAAATTTGTTAATACAAAAGACATTTTAGATTTTAATGTAGGTACTTACCTTTCAATGGATCTATCCATCTTCAACCTCTCCAAAACTACAATAGTAGAGCATCCTATGAACAGTGTTTCATATATTGGTATATATATATATTCTTTTGAATAAGAGAGCTAAAATAATACAATAAATGCTGAAACAAAAAGAACCTAAGCTGAGGTAAAAAAAGGAACGGGGTACCACAACATTCTTCGTATGATACTATAGTATCATACGATACTTTCATCACCAGTATTATACGATACTATAGAGCCAGGGGAAAAAACCTCAGCCGAAAAAACCTGTCTCCCCGTTAAAAAAATAAAATAAAATTGTTGTATCTGAATATTCTATATAGAAGGACATCACGATCAGCGGGACGGCTCTTCGGAGGAAGGATTTCCAAACACAAACTCCAACCTGAAAATAAAAAAAGCCAGAACAGCAAGAGAATTCAATTTATACTTCATCAAATTGATCTGAAATTTTCAACCCATTGCAAAAATGAGTTTGATATATTGTGTATGGCTCTAATGCCATCTTGGAATTTATAAATCGAACAATTATTAATTAGGTGTTCAACTGTTTCCTCTGATTCACCACATTCACAATTAGGACTATCAACCGAATTCCACTTGAAAAGCATGCTGTTGGTACGACCATGACCTGTTCTTATTCGATTAAGAAGGGACCATATTCTCCTGGGAAGGTTGAAACCAGGAACTTTATTCGATGGATCAGATATTAGATCTTTATTAGATAAAGAACATACATCCCATTCGGATTTCCAGATTTCGTTGAAGCTGAAGTTCGAATTCAGAAAGTTATTCGACCAAATAGGTTTACGAGATTTCAGTCTTGGAATTCTATTTTCTGGAACGTAGGAAAGTATCGGAAAAGAATCCGGAAATGAATTGAATTTATTCCAAGAATTCCAAGTTGCAGACTGTCTTCGAATATGGGGAGGAACTATATTCGATAGCACTGGTAGCCATTGGATAGGTGTAGATCGGATGGTTCCAGTAATTATTCTCATTGAAAAATTGAGCTGTGCATCGATTTTCTGAACATGAACACTATTGAGCCAAACAGGGCAACAATATTCAGCGGTGGAAAAAACCAGGGCAAGGGCTGCTGTGCGAAGTGTAGTCGGGTCAGCACCCCATGACGTACCAGCAAGTTTCTGTAGAATGTTATTTCTCGTTTTTAGTTTCATTCGTAAGTCATCCAAATGTGCTTTGTAATTCAGAGAGGAATCTAATTTAACACCTAAGTATTTGGGGGTAAAATTATGTTTCAAAGGAAAGTTCCCGAAAAGGACATTTAATTTTCTGAATTTTTGATGGTTATTCAAATGAAATAACGAAACCTCGGTTTTATTTGGATTTGGACACAAACGCCATTCGAAAAGATAATTTTTCAAAATTTTCAGATCAGAAGTTAAATTTTCCTCAATACTTCTAAAATCAGAATGACGGAAAGCGAGTGCAATATCGTCGGCGTAAATGAATTTTTCAGATGAAGTACAAGGAATATCGCATAAATATAAATTGAATAGAAGGGGTGCTAAAACAGATCCTTGTGGAAGACCATTGTTAAATATTTTGAATTTACTACTATTATCATCAACAAAAACACGAAATCTTCTATCCGACAACATATTCTCTAATAAACGAATCATCTTTCCACATTTAAGATGTGTATAAAGTTTATAGATCAAACCATCTTTCCATACCGTGTCGTAGGCAGACGATAAATCTATGAAAGCTGAACCTGTTTTTAATTTATTATCGAAACCTGATTCGATGAATGTGGTCAAACTGAGAACCTGATCATTGCAATTTCTATTTTTTCTGAAACCGCCCTGACAATTTTGAAGAACATCCTCTATAGTAGGTTCAATCCTGATGAAAATCAACCTTTCTAAAATTTTCATAGAAACACTCAGTAAACTAATTGGCCTATAACTACTCGCTTCGGAAGGATTCTTTCCACGTTTCAAAATGCCTATTACTTTCGCTTTGCGAAACTCAACCGGAAAATTGCCAGTACACAAAATGTTATTGTAAAAGGATAACAACCACTTCAATGCCCTTTTTCCTAAATGTTTAATAAACTCAGGATAAATTCCGTCGAAACCCGCAGCTTTACGTGATTTCGTGCGTTTAATAGCTGCTTTCAGTTCATCAAGATTGAACGGTTCCGATATACTTTCTACAGCTTGAGCTGATTTCCTAAATCTGTGTAATTTTTTCTTTATATCCTTGACTTTTGATTTTGAGGTTTCAACTGAATTAGAAACATCAACGAGACGACGTGCTATTAATTTTGGATCAATTTTAGTGGATGTTATCACTTGAGGTGTAGCCTCACCTAGTTTTCTCAAAATATCCCATGAACTTCTACTAGAATGCGTGAAATTCATGCTCGAAACTACACTGTTCCATTTTTCTTTACGACTGGCATTAACTGAATTCATCAGTTTTTCACAATTTTCCGGGGATGGGGAATTTTGATAATCTTTGTATAAATTTTCGGTTTCTTCTGACCAACCAGGTACATAATCTTTGCGGAAACCTCTCGGAATAAACTTTTTCGCGGCGGCCTTAACTACACCTACGAATCTACTGTAATTTTCGTGAGATGGTCGAATCCATCTTATATCACTATCAATTTTATTCGAGAATTGAACCCAATCAGCTTTATTAAAGTTCCAGCGTGGTTTTTGTAGCATGGAGCAAGAAAAACCGCATTGCCTAAAGTTAATAACATGGGCCTATGTTGACTGCGAGGAAAATTAACTAAAATTTTACGCTTTACTGCAACAGGTTCAGAGTTATCACAAGAAACGATACATAAATCAGGGTTATACCCTCTATTCCATCTAGACGAATGAAAAGAAGGTTTATCTTTAGCATCAAAAATAAAAAGTAATCATGGTCTTCCATCCAGTCCACTAAAGCTATGCCATTTCTGTCATTTACATCATAACCCCACATGACATGATGCGAATTGAAATCTCCGCAGTAAATGGATGGGTGTTGAACATTTACATTGAAATTTCTTGGCCATGAAATATTTGGAGGTTTATAGATATTAATGACGGAAATGTCACAAAATTTGAATGAAATGAAAAAAACTCCTTCGAATTCTCCATTTTGGATCAGTTCGACATTATCTACTAGAGAATTTTTCACGTAACAGGCTAGACCGTAAATTTTACTAAGTAAAAAATCAACTAGTACATAACCTTTCAAATTTCCTCTTTCACGAAGACCTTCCTCTGTGGCAACATGTGTTTCTTGAAGTAGAATCACTTCAACGCCAAGTTCGCCTGCTAATTTCGATAAATAATCCGCTTTGTCCTTCGATATGCCTTCAATAAAACGCGAATGTCTTTGCTCTCTGACCGGGAGGGTTTGAAACCAGATTCGGCCATCCAAGCGATGATTTTACGGCACTTCTGATAGTTGAAGACCGCTACAGGTCCCTAATGAAGGGAAATCATCTCCCATAGTCTGTCCAAAGTTATTTTCTCACAAGAAAATATGAAAAAATTTAGGAAATTTGGGAAATACGCTTTTCGTTACAATTCTCCAGTATTGCGACACGTAAGAACAATATCAAGCTTTTTCAAGTTTTCACCAACAATCACAATTGCCACTTCGTCTATTGTAGGGGCGTTGAATTGGCGTTCATGTGCTCTAACAGGTCGTTTATTTGCTCTAATCACAACCTTGTGATTGTCACTTGGGAGTTTTAAATAATGGAACCAATGCATGATGTTCGTGAATTAGTTGCTGCAGATCTTGAAGAATTATTCTTCTCACATCTGCATTAATTGATTGGAGTTGATCATCCATATTGCCTATGAAGACTATGAAGTACCTAAATTTGGAGGAATTTATTTTTTCTATGGTGAATCTGGCCTTGGATCTAAATAGCAGAAAGGGAAGACATAACAAGTGATTTTAAATCATTAATGTTAATATCATATTCATACCTTGAATGTTGGATTGAATCCACGTTCTTGAATTGTATCTGCTCCAAATGAAGTCATTTGGAAACACCCATTGTATTTTTGTGTGTTCGTATGTTTTTCCACGGAGCAGAGAATGCAATTGTTCATTTGGAAGAGGCAATCAATAATGGCAATTTCATTTCACCTCGCCATTTTATTTTGACAGCACAAAGGACAATCAAGACGTTTAGGCAACTCAAAATACACAGTTCACAGTAATTGTAGACATTGATGACAAATGAGAGTTTGTTCAGAACATTTCGTCATAAAATTTTCCGTAGTGTTCAGAAGAAAGATAGGTGTGATAACATATGGACTCAGATGCGTTAATATTATCATTAAATGTAGTTCACCGAATTAATATGAAATATAATATTTTCAAGAAAACGCTATCAACAAAAGCGACATCTCTTGGCGTTACTCGCAAGAAGGAAAATTATTTCCTACCTCTAATCAAATTTTTCATAGTTTTAATGTATTTTATGTTAACCCCACCGTAGAAGAATCCAACAAAAAAACTTTCATAACAAACAGTTCATCCAGTCTAGAGTTATAAATGGTGTAACCAACAATATGGCCGACTGAGTTTTATATATTAAGATGGCGGATAACATACACATAAAAATCAGCATCCCCATGGGAAAGTTCTGATCTAGTCTCGATTTTTTCAACCTTTAAGTGTTTCGGGATTTGCTGGCAGATATTTTAAGCTAAACCTGTTTTTTCCACATTTGGAACCATGATCTTGTTGTAAGTATCTCAAATACTGAGCGTTTTTTTGAATGAGTTTTACACCTATATACAATTGAAGTCGACATATCCAAAAACATTTTTTGTTAATTCAATCATTTTGCTGTTAGAGAGAGTTAAAATCTGAGCAAGATTGCCAGGTAGTGGAAGAGACAAGAGATAAGGCAAATGGAATTAGAGATATTTTTTGTATTGATCATTGCTGTGACTGGATTTCAGCCACGGGGGTTAACTCCTACCAATCAAGATTTTGTTTTCGAATTGGTACCCAAATTCTTTTCGATTCTTTTGGTCAATGGGGGCGGGGTCACGTCCTAATTACCCCTACCTCTTTGTAACACCTATAGGATTGATCAAAGAAGTTAATATCGTTTTGGTAAAAGTTTCTCTTCATGCCATAATGTCACGAAAGTTCTTAATATACCCACTCTTCTGATTATCAATGTGCCTGTTCATTAAGTATAGACATACGAACATTCTTTCTGAGTTATCTCCCAGATTTGTAATACGTTTAGTTATTCAACGTTGTCGTTTTTTGATTTTTGTTAAAATTCGGCAACCTACCTATTAAATATCACAATATTAATAATCGCAAGAAAAAAATAGTGAAGTACTAGCTACCTATTTATTGTAGAAAAACCACGAGAATATCTTGAAAATTATCGTAACCAAATTATGCTTCGACAAATAACATATTCCTATTATCTCATATCAACTATAAAATGCGATTCTGATTTGAATTATTGCTATTGGATAAAATATTTCGTATCAAGCAAGAAAATGCCGATATAAATAATGGAATCATAAGTTGATACGCGGTTCTCTCTCGCATGATAATAATATTCGCGAAAATTAACAAGCCAATATGGTATTTGCATTGTTTGCATACAAGTTTGTAGAGGCAGGATACCTGTTGAAAAATCTCACAGTGTTGGCTCTTCAATGGTGAGTTTCATCAGAAGTTTTTGTTCATTTTTTACATATTCTCGTATGACACTGATTTCCGATAAAAATCACAAAATTTAATTTTTATATTTTCGTATGCGCGAAACCGAATTCAGAATGAAAAAATTTTATTCTTTGCGTCGAAAGGTTCACTCATGGGAAAGACCATTCTGATTTCAATCATTTTTACTAGATGAAGCTGATATTGCTGTGAAAAATATGATTCACTTGATCATTTTGTTTTTCAGTCAATTATACATACTACACAAAATCTTTCCATTACCATTCCTTATGTCGACTTATGATATATTGGAAAAAATTTTATACTTGGACAATGAAAGTGAAGAAGTGATTGATGAGGATTCCAAAGATGAACTTGAGGAAAATTAAAGGAGTTTTATGATTTTCTTGGGTCCCTTCAAATACTTGCAATATTTAGGAACGAGGAATAAATATTTGTTACACAATATATAATTATATTCGTTTTATGCAGCAGTTTTCATTACAGCCAAACTTTCGATATCCCGTAAAAATGATTTGATACAAACTCAAATTATCTCGATAAAGAATAACAATGCTTTGGTTAGAAAATGTTGCATACATTGTTTTCCACTTTCAGAGTGAGTCTGCTGTCAAGCTGATGAACTACAACATTCTTAATGCAAAGAAAGTAAATTATTTTACACGTGTAGTTAAATATTAGCAAACAGTTATTGGTTTCATCTAGCTCAATACTCAAATGATTCCTATTCATATATCTTTACGAAAAAATATACTCTCAATAAAAGCATAGTTAAAATACTTAATGATACTTTATGCAATTCGGATATTTTCAGAACTGAATAGTTGACAACATTCCTGTGTGAAAGAAAACACCTAAATAGAAAATCGGTGTTAACATAAAATGCTTTTTCATCATGGGAAAGTTGACCCTCTTCAACATTTCAATCTAAAAATATTCCTCGTTCAAGTGACAAAATATAATACTGCACAGCAAAAATCGAGATATGACAAAGCATTTTAAAAGCTCTGAATATACTTTGAATCAGTAATCAGATTCGCCATAATATTGCGTTCCAGGAGGAGGTTTGTAACCAGGAAACGTTGAGTTCAAGGCATGTTGAGAGAAGAAACTAGTGTAGTCTTTGTGAACTTTTCTGGGTCTGCACACTGGTCCTTTCGCTAGTTCCATTCTCAACCTATTTTCTTCTTCGGTTTGCTTTTTGACAGACTCTGGTGGCCATTTCAGGTCCCCTCTAAGGCATTTGCCACCTGTTTGAAATATTTAAGTTTTAGTTTCGTAATTCCATATGTGATATTTTCAATAAAAAATGTGCTTTCTTACAATTGTTAAAAATTAAATCTCACAATGAATAGTGACTTAACAGTTAATTAGGGAAGAACTAAGGGAGAACGAAGTATGTTTTCAGAGCGGTCTGGAATGTCAAAATTTTGGAGGATATCAAGTCCAGATGTCATGAGTGACCCTGTCAGTGTCCAGGAAACTCTCAATAGTCCTGATAGAGACAGATGAATAGAGGAAATGAAGGACGAGCTCCAAGCTTAGGTATGAAGAAAACGATGGGTTCGGGTGAGCAATTTAGCTTATGATAAATCTTTGGTGCAGTGCAAGTGGATATCCAAAAAAAAAAACGTAAATAACGATATCAGTGCACATAACCAGGTGAATTTGGTATCAAAAGGTTTCACGGAGAAACCTGGCAATGATTATGAGGGGATTTCTTCACCTGTTGTCAGACATTCTTCTTTGAAATTATTGTTTGCTCTGTCTTTAATTGAATTTATACACATCAAGACGCTAAAATAGCATTCACAAATGGATTTCTGCAAGAGGAAACTTATATGGTCCGACTGCAATATTGATTTTGGTTCAAATGAGAAACAGGTAATTGTTAAAATTACAATGGCAATTTAGGGCCTAAAACAATTTTTGTATGAGAGATTATACTAATGTTTTGGTAAGTTAGGTTTCAGAAAGATTTTTGTAGAGCCTTGTATTTTCACGCAGATCAATAATTAGGAAAAAATCATTATTGCTCCATGTGAAGATGATTTTGTATTGTTTTCATAAACGTTCAGAAAGTGACTAACAAGGTAATTTCTGTATTGAGTTCTGAATTCACGATTAGGAATTTGGGAATGCTTAAAAATGAGAGTTGATATTGATGAAAAATTGAATGACTTTAGATCAGGAACAGTATATCAATCATTTATTGGAGAAATTTTATATGTTAATTGTAACTCCAATGGAATGTGAATTGAATGTCCGAATACTGTGATCAAGAAATTCCATATCAACAATTGATTGAAGGTCTGATGTATTCATCTGTTGTCACGAGACCAGCCATATTTCTTAGTGCTGGTTTCCTCAGTCAATTCAATGAATGTCACAGTAGTGTTCATTGGAATTTTGCAGTGAGAATTCTAAGGTATCTTGAAATTACTTAATAGTTCTATTTGAAGTATGCAAAACACGAAATAGCTGAACTTATTGAGTATGTTGATGCTGATTGAGTAAGTTTAACTTTCGATCGAATATCACTGAAATCATTTACTTGGTTCTGCTTTGTAATGTCTGGCTCAGCTATATCCTAGGAAAGTAGAAAGCTGAAAACTTTCGCCTTATCAAGTATGAAATTTGAAAATAGCTGGGGCATCCGAAAATGGAAAATATTGCGGATACCTGTACTTTATGCATGAGAGCCCGCAGAATTTTTTTCACATTGGAGGAAAATACAAATTTTCGGAAAATGACATCAGTATTCAGTTGTGCTCAAAAATTTGAGAGGCATCAGAGTCTCAGGGGGAGCCACCCCTCCCCCCTTGCCCCCTTCAATATTTGAGAAGATCACAATAATCTAGACTGAGACGTGTATTTCAAATTTAGATTTACTGCACAAATTTTTAACTTAAAAGTGGAGGTTTTAAGAACAGGGATTCCTGAAAATGGTTTGAAGTGATTTTCAATAATGAATTATCAAAACAATTGAATTCATAATTTTTTTAAACATGATTTAGAAATATCTTATTATATTGTTTTTCCTCATCATACCTGTAGACCATTTTAGTTTATATTCTCATTTCCAGACCATATGTGTACATAACTGATTATCGAAATTTATTGCTCAGATATTGTTATTGAATGTTAGTGAAATGATTGAGATGAATTAAGTCGATTCCATTTTGGCTAGAAGAATTATCGACATGTTTTCCAAATTTGAAAAAATTAACAAGACAAACATAAATACTACATAAACGAAAAAACTACATAAAGTTTACAACAGGGCCGCCGCCAGACATTTTGCCGCCCCGGCAAAATAAAATTTCGCCGCCCCGTGAAAATTATATTTTGCCACCTTGCTGTGATATATTGAGTTTGGGATTCATAACAAACTCTTTTTACCATTTGATCAAGGGGTAAAAAATTCAGAAACGAAGGATATATATATCGTTCGTGTCTGAATTTTTTTTCCTTGATCAAATTGTAAATAATTTTCATTGGAGATTACTTCTCCTGTATAATCACATCAACTTGCTAAAACATAAATAAAACTCAACATATCATTTCAGGAACTGGAAAGTGTAAATAGAAAATATAACTATAAATATGTATCATACAAAGAATATATTAAATAAAAAATAACAAAAAAAACACATATACCGGCTATCGTATGTATAAAAGTGAACTAGAACCATCAAACCAAAATATTCGAACTCAAATAAATTTGTTCCTTCTCACCTTCATCTCGCAAAGTCATGAATTGATTGAAATATATCGAGATTATTGACTCTCTCATATTCAATGGGTATAATGACTAGATCAGATAATGTATCTCGGGCCATGGTTGATCGTAGAAAATTTTTTATTCGTTTCAACTCTGAAAGCTTCTCTCGCCAAAAGTATCCCAAAAGTATTTTCCATATTTAATAAAATCATTATACGACAGTTTCTACGATACACGATACCGATAAATATAAATGCGTATGTAAAAATTCTCAATCAGGCGGTAAGGTATCATAATAAAAATAAAATAAATCAATCGATTCAATTACGAATGCATTTGTATATGTCAAATAAAAATTCAGAATTTTAAAATGCATTCACATACAAAATATCGAAACAATGAAAACGCTCTCTGCTTTGAGTGTACGAAGCTAAATGATCTCATGTTAAAGGAAAAAAAATACAGGTTTTGGTTTTTGATTATTCTTTATTCCAAGGCAGCACAGCTCTCGTATGTAAGAAAAATTCTAGACAATGATATTCGGATCAGAATAAGGTACCTACATGACCCTATTTCATTCATTACCTGTTGCGAAGTTCTTAAACTCTGACATCTGATTAAGTAAATGAGAAGGGGTCAATATAAATCTTAGGTATTCACACTATGACCATTATCCAATAAATCGAGAACACTAATCTGCCTCAAATTTCAGGGAGGCATATTTTCAACTCATTCAAAGGCACCTTTTCGAATTATTGAAACGACGCTTTATGATTAATATGCGTATCTGAGGCGATCCTTGAAAGACTAAAAAAATCACCCACATCACTGTTAATAAGCAGAGAGCGCCTTATACTTAGTATCGTTTAAATGAGATATCCGACGGTAAAAAATACGGAATTATAGAACTCACCTTCAATTTTGTAGGGTAATTCAGTTCGAAAATCATAACTCCGAAGGTGAAAGATTTCTATTATGTATCACTATATAGTGTTGCAAAAATATTTAATATTGTGAGGACACTGAGGACTAACGAGTTGATACCGTTATTTCTCGAGTATTATAAACCCCTCCTGAATATTAAAATTTAGAATTCCGATTGGCAAACTGAAAATGAAAATCATTGCTGAATTATCCCAGAAACCCTTCCAAAAACTTTAGTCCCAGATGTCCATCAAAGGGACCGACCGTCTTGGTAATAAACTCATAAACAAGGGAGTGTAACTAGGAAAAGAGGCCGCTGAGTAGAGGCATTGGCGAAATTTACAACCTGACAAGGATATTTATTTATGAGTAGAATGCTGCATCTTCGATCGTATTACTGTTGTATTGGTTTAATTGCATTTTTATCTGGTTATTTGTGTACAAGTGTGATATATTTGGTTGGCCAGGCTCAAAAAGCCGCCCCTGAGTCTGGTCGTGCTTTTCACTTTCAATAACAGGCGGGTTTTCGATTTCAAATGAAAAAAAAATCTAGTATGACGAAACTGATTTTGCCGCCCCTAGAATTTGCTGCCCCGGCAGACTGCCCGGTTTGCCGGCCCTGGCGGCGGCCCTGGTTTACAAAATGTCCTTCATTTTCCTCGCTCGTTCAGTATATCCCGAGCTGCATTCCGCATAATATTCGGATTGCGCTTTATTTTCTGTCTAGTTTTTTTTTTATAATAAGCTGATCCCAAGAATTAATCGATATATCGGTTGTTACCGCCCAGAGCAGCTCTCGGCCGATGTGATATTTTATTCAGAATTCCGACACTGAACAGTGTCGGCAAGCCGACACATTGCTCACAACAATGAGCTGGTATGTCTGCACTTTGCCAATGTTGGGCCAACGCTGGTTTTGCATTCCACAGCCGTTGCGGGTATCAGTCTCTCAGGCGGCTATCGGCCGATCGTACACTTTATTCAAAATCTCTTGAATAGCTTAAAATGATGACTTTTTAAACTGTTTGTAGGTATTCGGACTGAAAATGTCACAGACATCCTCACTCTGGCAGAACAGGTTGAGAGCGGCCAAGATATGTCAGAAATGATAGAGGCTTGCCTCAAAGCTATGATTCCATCATATGGCAAACAAAAACGGAGGTATTCCCGGAAGAAAAGAGTTGTGGCACCTACTAACAGTGACACTAGAAGGCGCAAGGAATATGCCGACATGCACATTTTTTCGAAAAGAACATGTCGAGAGCCGCAAAGCGAATTCTGAACGGGGGGATGAGACAACTCAATCATCCCTGGAGGAAATGTTGGACCACTGGGAACCAGTGCTTACCGTTCCTTCTACTCCGGTTCAGTAACACGAATCGGCGCCACAACGACGGCAAAAATCTGCTACCGCTTCGCCAATTAGCGAAAGCTAGGTCAGTACGGTGAATATTCTTTGCTCCTGCCATCGACGGCGTAAAATTCGCCACGTGAAGTAAGGTTCCGCCGGCCCATAGGGCCTTTTTGTACAACCTATAGTCCGTTTCAAAATGATTGTCATCAGAGCAAGCCATGGAATTCCAGCCGGGGCTTTATTTCTAGTTACAAAAAGTTACTAAAAATTTCTGTGGGTTCATCATAGATTGAAATATATCAATATAACCTATAAAATGATTGAATATATTATTGAATAATATTATTTTCGTCATTGTTGTATTTTCAAACTTAGCTTCAATTACAAAAGAAGAACAAGCTGAAATGAAGACTAAAATATACACACTCTTTCGCTGTAGATCAAGGATCAAGCATGTGAATTGGAAATTCAGTATTGATAATAAAAAGAGCGTGGAATACTTCAACATGAAATCTTGCAGGCTTTCGAGGAACTCCAATGTAGAGATATCATTCATTAAATAAACAAGGATAACTAAAAGTTCGTTCTCTATGAAGACTCTTCAGCAAATTTTGGAATCTTGATTACTATCGAAAATTCAGTTCTCACCCTGTGTCATTTTTTCTGAGTATTGAGGAAAAAAAAGTATGATAAAGCTGACCACTTTACAATTTCATAGCCAAGTTGTTGAAACAAATATAAAATATTTAAGAAATAGAAAATTCTTTGCCTTTACTTCACAACCAATTGCTTCAAATTTCGAAGTTTTTCATGAAGATTTTGTCTTGAGATGTACGGGATACTGATGAGGCCCAACAAGGCCGAAACCGGTATATCTCTCATCTCAGTGACAAAATCTAATATCATTTCTCCAACCTCTTGATAAAAGATCTCTGAGCCTGGGAATTGAAAATGGTATTCATTTCGATGATTACTATTTTGAATTCATCTATGTTTCAAAAATGTTTCTTTTTCTTAAAAACATCTGGCTTCACAGTCACAAAAAGAATTGGGCGTTTTCCATTACTTTGAGAAACTAGCAAGCGGGCCCTGAATAGAGCCACTGCTGAAATCTCATTCAGTGAAAGAGGAAGTACAGATTTCTTTTTTTGCATTTGATTGGAGATGTGAAACTTCATTTTGACGCAATTGGATGTCACCACCTTAGTACTTTGTAATATTTTACTCATTACTTCACAACCAATTGCTTCAAATTTCGAAGTTTTTTATGAAGATTTTGTCCTGAGATGTACGGGATACTGATGAGGCCCAACAAGGCCGAAACCGGTATATCTCTCATCTCAGTGACAAAATCTAATATCATTTCTCCAACCTCATGATAAAAGATCTCTGAGCCTGGGAATTGAAAATGGTATTCATTTCGATGATTACTTTGTTTAAGAAAATATTTGTTGACAAATTGTCAATCATTGGAAATGTGATATGCTATAAAATAGATCACTATTATTTGTATTTTTTATAAATACTGTCTATTTCATGATTAATTAAATAATATACCAAATGTTGAGTTTGATTAAAACTCAGTTACTTTTCAGGCAGTTCAAAAAATATGTACAAACTGATTTATTCATTGTTTCTGATTTTAGAAAGAATAACGTCGTATAATGTCTCTTTGAAGGTATAATCATGTGGAATAGGTTACCATCCACTGCTCACATCTGACCGTAATGACTTGTCTTGCCTTCTTTCTTCTCCAAAATTCATCTGACAGTTCTAGGTGAAAACTGAAATTTGAGACGTATTTATTTATTCGAAAAAATCGAAAACACCTCGAACAAGTAAATGATTGTTACCTGAATAACTAGCAAAACGTGATTAACACTGGCGGAAACCTGCTGAATTGTTGAAAAACTCGCAATACCGACGATAAACTGCTTCACGTTTTCTTGTAGTTAGGCGAGGCGAGAGGTATTTCCATGAATTCCATCCATTTTCAATTCGGTAATACTTGAGAAATATTCAAATCCAAAACTAAATTGTCGATTTAATCAAGAACATAAGCATACAGAAATAAATTCGAAATATATTCAGGAGGTTAATTCAAACTCTGAAATGTCAAAACTTAGTGTTTTCAATCAACACCAACCTAAATCCTAGAACTCAAAAGTTACTGATGGGATATTACCAACATATAGTCCGTTTCAAAATGATTGTCATCAGAGCAAGCCATGGAATTCCAGCAGGGGCTTTATTTCTAGTTACAAAAAGTTACTAAAAATTTCTGTGTGTTCATCATAGATTGAAATACATCAATAAAACCTATGAAATGATTAATATATTTTTCAAGGAAAATAAATTTGATGAATTTTTTGTAAAATTACATCATTTTCATCATTCTTGAATTGACAAAATTTCAAACTTAGCTTCAATTACAAGAGGGAAACAAGCTGAGATGATGACTAAAATATACACACCCACACTATTCTGCTGTAGATCAAGCATGGGAATTGGAAATTTAGGATTGATAATAAAAATAGCGTGCTTCAACATGAAATCTTGCAGTCTTTCGAGGAACTCCAATGTAGAGATATCATTCATTAAATAATTAAGACTTCATCAAAGATAACTAAAAGTTCGTTCTCCATGAAGACCCTTCAGCAATAGCGATGACTATCGAAAATTCAGCCAAGTTCTCACAATGTGTTATTTTTTTTTGAGTTTTGAGGAACAAAAAGTATAAAGCTGACATAACTTTACAATTTCATAGCCAAGTTGTTGAAACAAATAGAAAATATTTGTTGACAAATTGTGAATCATTTGAAGTGTGAAATGCTTTAAAATAGATCACTTATTATTTGTATTTATAAATACTGTCTATTTCATGATTCAATAAATAATATACCAAATGTTAATTTTGATTAAAATTCAGTTACTTTTCAGGCAGTACAAAAATAATGTACAAACTGATTAATTCATTGTTTTTAATTTAAAAAAAAATAACTTCGTATAATGTTTCTTTGAAGGTATAATCATGTGGAATAGGTTTCCATCCACTGCTCACCCCTGATTGTAATGACTTGTCTTTTCTTTTTTGTTCTCCAGAATTCATCTGACAGTTCTAGGTGAAAACTGAAATTTTGAGACTGATTTATTTATCAGAAAACACATCGAAAAAGTAAATGATTGTTACCTGAATAACTAGCAAAACGCGATCAATACTGGCGGAAATACCTGCTGAATTGTTGAAAAACTCGCAGCACCGACTGCTTCAGTAGTTAGGCGAGGCGAGAGGTATCTTGATGACTTCCGGCCATTTTCAATTCGGTAATACTTGAGAAAAATTCAAATCCAAAACTAACTTATGGATTTAATAAGGAACATAGGCATACAGAAATTAAATCGAAATATATTCAGGACACGAGGTTAATTCAAACTCTGAAATGTCAAAACTTAGTGTTTTCAATCAACACCAATCTAAATCCTAGAATTCAAAAGTTACTGAAGGGATATTACCAACATATTTTCGAGATTCCACAGCCGCCCGAGATGCCAATCATTTTGAAACGGACTATATTTTGGAGATTCCACAGCCGCCCGAGATGCCAATCATTTTGAAACGGACTATAGTGTTGTTTCTGGGATCCTGACGAGCAGGAAAATATTGGTGCCTAAAAAGTGGGATAGCTCTGTTCCAGATGATTTCAGACCAATCAGCATTTTCTCGGTCATAGTCCGCCAATTACATAAAATATTGGCGAGGCGAGCTACGCTCATCATAGATGAGAAGCAGAGGTGCCTGGAGGATGGCTGCGCCGAAAATATTTTGGCGTTGGCTGCAACCCCATATCACACTGGAGAACATCTCAAAAAACTACAACTAGTATCACTGGATGTAGATGAGGCGTATGATTCCGTGAGTTATCAGGTAATAACATCCGCCTTGACCGGGGCAGGAATACCTAACACGCTTGTCAAGAACGTTGGTGCCACGTACTCAAGAAATACCACCGTATTGGAATGTGGTGCCAAGAGAACGCATGGGATCTCAGTAAGTAGGAGGGTTCGACAGGGAGACCCAATGTCAAACATTTTGTTTGCATTGATTGTGGACAGGATTCTGAGGGTAGTTCGTCCTCAGGTGGGGTATTATGTCGGAGGCGATCCAATTAAGGCGATCGCATATGCAGACGACATTTGCCTTCTTTTTCGTCGAAGGTGGGCATGAGCACCGCGCTCGAGGCAGTCGCGTGCTTCGCCTTACAACAAGGGTTAACATTCAACCCTAATAACTGTGTAGCTTATTCATTAGTGCCATCAGAAAGAGAAAGCAGGATCGAAGTTCTCACCCGGGCACAGTTCCAACTACAGCAGTGTGACCCCATCCGCCAACTCGGCCCTACGGAATTGTGGCGTTATTTGGGAGTCAATAAAAGCCCACAGGGTCTGAGATTTGTTATGAGTTTCACGAGCTCTACTTGAGCCACAACAACGACTTAAGATCTTGCGTTGTTTCTTGGTGCCCAGATATAACCATTCGCTGTTTCTATCTGGATTCACTATGAAAGTCCTGAGGTAGCTGAACCTTCAGATAGGGGCGGCAGTAAAGCCTTTGGTGGGATTGCCCAAAGATACGCCACTTGGGTATTTTCGAGCCTCTGTGAAAAATGGCAGACTCGAGATTCTCGCATTCACTATCCTAGGAATTTTAAGAGACGAACTGTCGCACCAGAAGGACTCATAATCAAGGGCAGTTAGATCTGTTCCTGCTACAAATTGGACTGACAATATGATCAGGTTGGCCGAAATGGGGCTGACAATCGACGGTGACACGATCTATTCTGCAGAAGAGCGCAGAAAATACTGGTCAACGAGGCTTTAAGCCTCGAACGACGGTTATGAGCTAAGGGAGAGTGAGAAGGTAACCGCTTCCACTCGGTGGATTGATCCTGACAGAATAGGCACACCCGGAAGGGACTATCGACAATATCATCACGTGTATGTCAATAGTCTACCAACCCAATACGCACGTCGAGCGGACTGAGAACAGCCCTCACAGAAATCAATTGTAGGGCTGGATGTAATGACACGGAAACTGCGGCACACGTGATCGAGTGTTGCTTCTGTACTAATAGAGAAAGATTCTGAGACAGGATGCCGTGTGCAAGACTCTTTCTGGCTTCTTCAAGAGCAACGGTCTGACGGTGTTTAACTAACCGCGCCTGCGAACAACTGTGAGCGTTCGCAAACCCGATCTGATCGTCGTAGGGGAGCGTGAGGTATGGGTTATTGACACTCAGCTCGTGTCACGCACTCCACCGCTCAACCACAGCTTGAAGGTCGGCATATATAACGTCGATCCGATTGAGGACGAAGTAGCCAGGTTTACTTGTAGACCGACTTCTACTAAGAGAGTTACGTCTTGCACCATTTCCTGGGGAGGTGTATGGTCACAACAGTCAGCTAACATCTGGACTAACAATCTGGGAGCGCCAACCGGGCTTCTCAGTGGAATCACCAGGAGAGTTCTGTAAGGTTGCTCAACAAACTGGAACCGATGGAACCAAATTACAACTAGAGTTGGAAGGCTGAGGATTGGTGACGGGTAGGGTGTTACCCTGAGGGCAACCAGCTCCCAGTACACCGTAATTCAGTTGCAGAGGTAATAAAATCGTGCTCACTCCCCGTGGGGAGTGGGAACACAGAAGTTTCCAGTGGGTAGGCCCCTCCTGGACTCAAGGGGAGAGTCACCACACACCACTTCAAGAGGCGGGGGGTATTGTCCGTAAGACTCTAATAAAAAAAATAGATTTCTAGCGGACGTTTAATTTTGAGGAATTCATCTCCTAATGGAGATAGCTGGGAGAAATATGTATGCTTATGAACCTAGCACCCTGCAGCACAATATTGGGGCGGAAGTAAGGGTTTTGCGGTAGATATTCTGACTCGGTTCATGCAAAATGCTCTTTCAAAAGCTACAGTGTGCGAGGCTGAAAATGGAGGTCATTTGCGTGATAAAATCTTTTGCTCTTGTTTTGTAAGAAAACTCTTTAGAATTGTATATGATATTCATGCGTAGAAAAAAAATTCAAATAAATTTTTTTTTCAAATCTCTCAGCGACTTTTGGACCACCATAAAAAGCGGAAAACCGAAAATTTTAGTATCGTCAGCAAATGCGGAGAGCGCAGATTGGATCAAGTCAGATATTTATAGAAGAAAGAGAATGGGCCCCAACACTGATACCTCTGGAACACCCCATGTAACAACCCACTCAATGAAAGAATGCGCATCACGCACTCTCACACGAAACCTGCGATTAGAAAGAAAGCATTGAGGTCAAGGCCTTCCTCTGAATCCCAGATGTTTCAACTTAGCCTATGAGGTTCCCGATCGAAAGCCCCCAAAAAGTTCAGGTACACCGCGTCAACAGGAGATTCGGAATGCAGTCAGAAACTCACGAAAGGAAATTTGTCGTGGAAGGTCGTTGTGGAACGAGAGAAATCCGAATAAATTCATTGTTCTAACAAAACCGCAGCGGATGATCGCTTACGATTTTTTCCAAAATTTTTGACACATACGAAAGAACATAGGGTGGTGTTCAGAGCGATCAAGTTTGTCACCTTTTTATATAAATGGGGGTTATCGATGCAATAAGAACATCTTATGCAGGGATGGGCAACCTTTTTTCGCATAGGGCCAAATAGAAAAATTTTTCATAGACCACGGGCCGGAAAGATACTTCCAACATAAAAAAAATTTAATTCATTCAACAAAAACGAAATAAACTTAACGTTTATTACAAATAGTACTAGTTTCAACTAATGAGACACCTGGAGTTGCGTTTTCTCCACAAGAGCATCGTTATTTGGTGTGACTACTGATGTTGTTGCACACGTAGGTAATGTATTTCCCAAATTCGAATCCATAATCCTTGATCGTTTGGCAAAGGTACCTCACGACACAGATTTTTCAGAACACTGAGCTAAATAAAGATGCATAGAAAAATCGATAATTCCGATCTAATTTATTCGGCAATCTGTCATTCTAATCCACGTAATCAAAAAGTATTGAGTTAATGAATAATTAATCCTTACTTGAAGAAATTTTCAATTTCACCTAGATCATATTTGAAAAATTAGAAATCCTTATCATATCTGGGGCCTATAGCAGATTCCATCAAAATTTGCAAAAGTACTTTTCAAACTACCTTACAACTTTTCACTTTTAAAATGTTCAATTCTGAATGCTTTTCGTACATGGGCACCCGCAGGGGGGGCCAGGGGGGGGCCGTGGCCCCCCCTGAGATTTTGATCTCTATCGAATTGATAACTCCCTGATGCGTGTTGAGCCCTTTTTGGGTGAAAAAATCATGGAAAGTTTTCGAAGACGATGAATTTCATGTTCTTGTTTACCTAAAACGAAGTAATAAATTCATAAACTACCCCATGCTTATCGGCATACTCTTCAATCGCTACCAGATGTTCGTTTTATGACCGGTTTTTTTAGGCGGCTTCTTTGATGGGGGATTCTTCATTCGACTAGTGGGACTACTCTCATATTTCAATAATTATTGTCCATTCTCCAATCAGAATATTTTTTTCCGAGAAGGCGGAAATATAGAATCTCTTCATTAGTATTTTCATTCTAGAAAAAGATGTATTCGAATTCGAAACAATCCTATTCAGAGAGTATTCTTCGTTTCTAGTGTCTTTGACTCCAAATTGTGTTATCGAGGGTAACTTCTTTGATTATTTACGTATATGATTTTTTCGTTCGGCGCCTCTCAATGTGAAATTTCAACTATTATAATTGTAGATTATTGATAAGAACTGTAAAAAATTCGAAATGTGGCAGCCTTTGGGGTCTGCGGATAGAGGTGAAAACAAAGTAACACGTGAATTGTATCGTAGAGCGTCGACCCATAAGATTATTATTTGCGAATAATTTTTGATTTGTAACGAAGTATTAATGATCAATTTGAACTTCCTTGATCCCTGATCATAAACATTCCTTTGTAAACCAAAATTACTTCAAAAATGATAACTAAATAGTTCGACGATACAGTTTACAAGTTGCTCAGATTTCACTTATATCGGCAGTCCCAGAAGACTGTTTTTTTTTGTTTCTTGAGAGTCATTTTACTTATGTTTCTATATATATTTCATATATTTTCATAATATGATGAATTTACCTTTGGAAAATATGGATATTCTAAAATTTTTCCAAAGGAGATCGAATGCCGATGACGATCGCTATAAGACACCCAAAAAATAAACCTTATACATCTGTATAATTTTTCAATGGTCTCTCTATTTTGTTTTTTATTCAAATGAGAGACTTGAAACTTATAGAGTTTGAAGGACCACTCGATTACTCGAGAAGAGCTAATTGACTGTAATTGAATCCGTAGTCGGGCTATGGGAAGTATTATAGGGCGAATGATAATCACAATATTGTACAGTTCGACAATAAAGGTACGACTTACCTTATAGGTACACAATGCGAAGACTTGCGCTGGCCAGCGTGATGGATGATATCCTATTTGTTCCCAACTTGATTCTTCTTTGTGTCAGCGAGAAAAATACTTGGATGGTAGCGATGTTTAAGTGAATTTCAGCGTCTTTCTAAATAGTCAATTTTCACTAGAAAATTAAGCGGAGCACGAACACTCTTGTCAACATCTGAGGCGATACTGATGTTGTCCATATGTGCTATGTTCTTATTCAGCGGAATGTCGCACCTTTATTTTTCTTTCACGCGAGAATGAAAACAAAAAAAAACCCACAAAATAATAATTCCCAGTCACCCGTTAACAAACGAGAATAGAAATGAAAATTAATAATAATGTAAACGTATTATTGAATGAAAATAAAACTAAAAGGTATACGCACATATAAATGCACCAAATTGCATCCATATATACAGGTGCTCATAAAAACTTGTTCATTCCGGCCCACCAAAATGAGAATCATTTTCTAGTGGAAGTGGATATAATTTCACTAAAGGGCGTTTGAAATCGCCATGAGTGGTACGAACAGTGGCAACGCGAACCTGTCCATCAGGACCCTGAAATAATTCAGTAATTCGCCCAAGGCGCCATTCAAGTGGAGGGCAAGTATCGTCTTGAATTAGAACTAGAGTGCCAATGGTGGGTGCTAACTCTGATTTCAACCATTTTTGTCTTATTTGAAGAGTTTTAAGGTATTCTTGCGTCCATCTACGCCAAAAATCGCGTTGTAAACGTTGAACAAGATTCCAACGAGTTAACCTATTTAAAGGTTTGTCTGAATGGTCCTCATCAGGTAGCGATACTAAGGGGCCGTGAGTTAAAAAATGACCGGGAGTAAGTGCTTGAATATCATTTGGATCCGATGAAAGTGGAGTTAAAGGTCGCGAGTTTAAGATAGCCTCAACTTGACATAAAACGGTGTTTAATTCCTCATAGGTCAGTATTTGCGCTCCAATAGTTCGAACTAAATGATTTTTAACGGATTTTATACCCGACTCCCATACACCGCCAAAATGTGGTGCCGAAGGGGGAATAAAATTCCAAGCGATAGCTTCTTGACGACAGGCTTTTTTTGCGAGGTTTACTAACTCTTTACTTGACTTAACGAAGTTAGTACCGTTATCAGAAAACAGCTCTTTGACGTAACCTCGTCGAGCTACAAACCTACGAAGGGCAGCCAGAAAGGCATCGGCTGTTAGATCAGAGACCAGTTCCAAGTGGATGGCCTTTGTTACTAAGCAAACGAATAAACATATATATCCCTTCTGGGATTTGACTCCTCTATGCTTACTCAGAGTTAAGGATACAGCCCCACTAAAATCTACTCCACTAAAAGCAAACGGTTTTTGCGGAATAACGCGATATGAGGGCAATGAACCCATTAGGGGTTGATAATTGCGTGGTTTCACTTTGAAACACCTAACACACCGAGAGACAACGGTTTTGATTAGCTTTTTTCCAGCTAATATCCAGAAGGTATCGGTAACTAAATATTGAAGAGTCTGGACTCCTACATGTAGGTATTTCTTGTGCAGATACTCAACATAACGTACAGCGAGTAAGCTGTCACGTGACATGAGAATGGGGTGCTTCTTATTATATGAAATAGATGCTTGTTGAATTCTACCTCCTACTCTCAGAAGTCCCTCTGAGTCAAGAAAAACATTCAATTTACGAATATGCTTGGGACATTTCGTATTACTCTGTGCTTGCGAAATAATTTCGGAAAAGTATTTTTGTTGTTCATGCCTGGTCAAACATTTCAAAGCAATCCAAAGATCTGAAGAATCAATATTAGATACTTTTCTATCGTCTTTTCGGAGCTTACAATTTGTTATGAAACGTAGCACGTAGGCCAAGATATATTGAATTTGATAAAAATCAGATTTATTTTCAAGTAGGTTGTCTAATAGATTATTTGATGAATCAGTCGCGATTAAGGTTACGTGTTTTCTCTTTTCATTTTCTAAAATTTCGGAATTAGCTGAATTATCAGACATCGTTGGCCATTTGTCGCATGACTTCATCAGAAAAGGAGGTCCAGCCCACCACAATGAATGATTGAGAAGTTCATTAGGTGAACACCCCCTACTTCATCAGCGGGATTTAATAACGAAGGCACGTAGTGCCAGCTCTCTGAGTAAATATTATCTTGAATTAAGGCAATTCTATTGGCTATAAATGGTTTCCATTTACTTGGATGCGATTTAATCCAGTGCAAGACAATATGAGCATCAGAAAATGCGTATATTTTATTTATTCGGATTCTTTTTTCCAAACAACCATAAGTATATTTCAAAACATTAGACAATAAAGAGGCGGCAAGCAATTCAATCCTCGGTATGGTCAAAACCCTTTTGAGAGGAGCTATTCGACTTTTAGCAATAACGAAAGAAATATAATATTTACTACTCTTTAATACGCGTAAATAAATAACACATGAATAGCCCTTTTGGCTACCGTCGCAAAATCCACATAAATCTATGGAATCGGCCTCGGATAAATCGATATGTCGGGACAATTTAAACTCACGCAAATATTGAAATTCCATTCGGTACAAATCCCACTGTCTTATGATTTCAGGAGTAGGAGTTTGGTCCCATTCCAGACCTAAAATCCAGATTTGTTGAATCAAATATTTTAAGGTGAAGGTAATAGGGGTGAGATATCCGTGGGGATCATAACAGCGGGCCAAGAGAGACAAAAGATTTCTTTTGGTACACTTTTCGGAAACATTGATAATTTTAAATCTAAGTTCGTCACTAGAAGGGTGCCAACAAAGGCCTAGGACTTTGGCGACGTCATCCGAATCAAGTGCATAAATGTGAGGATTAACCAGGGAGGGATCTAAATGAGACAAAACTTCGGATTTATTGCTGCCCCATTTATGGAGATGAAAACCAGCTGTGCTCATAAGATGAGTTAGTTGCTTTTGTAGCTCGATGGCTTCGTCGATTGACTTACACGACGTAGTGACGTCATCAACATAGGTTTCTCGAAGAATCACCTGCGCGGCCAGAGGGAAATTTTTACCTTCTGATTCGGCTAAATGCTGAAGAGTGCGTAAAGCGAGATAGGGTGAACAATTAATGCCATACGTAACTGTACGTAATTTATAAACCGAAACTTCTTCAGATGGATTGAAGCGCCAGAATATTTTCTGATATTTCTGATGTTCAGGAGCAACCATAATACCTCGATACATTTTTTGTATATCGCATATAAGAGCTACAGGATGGATTCGAAAGTTCAGTAAAATTTGAACAATGTCTTCCTGTAATTTAGGGCCCGGCAATAAAATGTCATTAAGAGATAAATGAGATGCAGGATCAGGCACACTAGCGTTAAAAACCACCCGCAATTTGGTTGTTACAGCGTCATCTTTCACCACTGCGAAATGTGGAATATAATAACTATCGAAATCCTGGTCATTCGTGGTAACAAGTTCCATGTGACCCAAATCTAAATATTCTTGCATAAATTTAGAATATTCTGAATACAATTCGGGATTTTTAAGCAAACGTTTTTCCAGTGATAAAAATCTACTAAGTGCCACATGCTTAATATTAGGAAAAAGTGGTGGCCTATGAATGTTGTTGCGAAATGGTAAAGAGACCGTGTATACCCCGTTCTCATTTCGAGATACGGTTTTCATGAAATTATTTTCACAAATTTCATCTTCTGGACTAATCAAATTTTTTTGAGGCACCGAATCAACATCCCAGAACTTTGAAATCAAATTTAGTAACTGGTTTTCAGTATGACAGAAAAACGAATTTACTGACTTTGGTGTTTTCATGTTAGAGTGCATAGGACCCATAATGATATGACCAAAAATGGTATTAAGAGCGATAGGATGCCCAGGATTGGAACTTATTATTTTTTCACCCTTTATGATTTGCGGAAACAAATCCATGCCGATGAGCAAATGTACCTGTGAAGGTTTGAAAAATGTTGGATCTGCTAGTTGTAAATTATCAATATAATTCCAATTTTCAATGTCAATTTTTTCGGCTGGTAATTCAGGACACACTTTTTGTAAAATAATGGCTTGGGTTGTAACGAAAATATCAGGTTGATAAATATTGCAAATTTTTATGAAAATTGATCCCAAGTTGGATGATGAATTTTTTCCACCTACACCCTGTATAATGGTTTCAGTTGGTCGTATTGCGAATCCCAAGCGTTGGGCAAGTTTTTGACTACAGAAGGTAGTTTGAGAACCACAGTCTAGAACTGCTTTGACCGATTGAAAATTTCCGCGAACATCCTGAATATTTACCAAAATGGTAGATAATAGCACTTGAGATTGAGCAGAAGTGAATCCACATTGAGTAAAATTCTGTGTAGAATTTTGTACAAGCGATGGCAATGTATTTGAAGGATTGATATTTGAACCTCTACAGTCGTAAGTTGTAGACGATGACTGATCCTGAGACTGAGACGGTTGCTGGCCGTTATTTGCATTTTTGATGCGGACAAAGTGGATTAACGTATGATGGCGCTTATTTCCAGGGCAATGGCGACAAAAATTCGAACTTTGGCAATTACTTGTATCATGTTTATTACTAAGACAATTCAGACAAAGGTTTTGATTTTTAGCTATTTCGTAGCGTTCATGAGCAGTCTTATTTTTGAAGGCGTTGCATAAATAAATTGAATGAGAGCCTTTACAATAAGCACATGTTTCGATTGCGCGATTACCACCTCGAGGTGGCTGTGTTCCAAGAAATGTTTTTGTGTTCACAGATTGAACGTTCTTAGGCGAATAACTACTTTTGGAGCCACCAAATTTATTTCTAGAATGAAGTGAATAAAGTGAATGACACTGAGTCTCGAGAAAATCATAGATTCTCTCATAAGTTGGCATCACATTAGCTTCTTGATTAGCAAGTTCAAAGCGCGATAATAAAACATCAGGTAATTTATCAAGTAGAATATTAGCTAACGGAAAACACCAATGTTGGGTTTTAAAATTAAGTCGTTTGAGAGCTTCTAAATTTTCAGAAAAAACGTCAAGGAGCGTACGTAACAATTCAGGATCATCACTTTTCAGCGGCGGGAAACTGATTATGTTTCGCCAATAGGTTTGAGCGGTTAAGCGTGGGTTATCATAGCGTTTATGTAGAGTGTCGTAAGCAATTTGATAATTAGCGTCAGTAATAGGTAAATGTTTCACAGTATTTAGCGGCGATCCTTTCAAATACGAAAGAAGTAAATTGAATTTAGCGTGCGTTGGAATAGCGGGGTTGTTATGAACAGAGCTGTTGTACATATCTATAAATGTGGAAAATTTGGTTATATCACCATTAAATTCTACCAGGTGCAGTTTAGGCATTAACGAGGCAATAAAGCGATCTGAATCTGCGGAGGCGGAAGTTTGAGAAATATTCGTTTGGGGATCTCCCTTACATTCGAATAGTTTAGTACCTATTTCTTGAATCTCATAATAAAGATTCTCGAATGCTTGGTAAGCTTTAACTTCTTCGTCCAACTTTTCTGGACTTTGTGCTTGCGTTTCGATGATCTGAGTTTGATGGATTACGTACGTATCTTTTATATCCGAAATATCTAAAATTCTTGTCTGAAATATCGACCTTTTCGTTTCATCTTGTTCGCATAGTTTCGCTAACTGATGAAGACTTATCATACGATTAAGTTGAAGACTGCGAAGTGCTTCCAGCTTTTTCAAGGCTGAAGTCATTGTATTTGTATTCGAGGAATCAGAATTTCAAAAAGAAAAATGATTGCTACCACCAGATCAAACTTTTGACTTTTAGTAAAGTAAATAAACCAGGATATGAAAAAAGGTTAACTGAAGAGAAGTGTTTTCCACGCAGCAGTAGACGCAGGAGAACACTACGCAGGTACAATGAATTTGAAATGCGCAAATCTAGTTTAAGTGAGCGGAACGAAATGAGCAAGTTTCGATAAAGACCATATGTTCAATATGGCTTCCTACAATATGCAAAATTTTGAACTGAAAAGAATTTTATCGAGAAATCATAATTGATTTCCGAAAAACAAAATAAACGACTTGAAATTTCTGTCCAATCCGGCTCGAATTTGGACCAATGTATAATTTTTCAATGGTCTCTCTATTTTGTTTTTTATTCAAATGAGAGACTTGAAACTTATAGAGTTTGAAGGACCACTCGATTACTCGAGAAGAGCTAATTGACTGTAATTGAATCCGTAGTCGGGCTATGGGAAGTATTATAGGGCGAATGATAATCACAATATTGTACAGTTCGACAATAAAGGTACGACTTACCTTATAGGTACACAATGCGAAGACTTGCGCTGGCCAGCGTGATGGATGATATCCTATTTGTTCCCAACTTGATTCTTCTTTGTGTCAGCGAGAAAAATACTTGGATGGTAGCGATGTTTAAGTGAATTTCAGCGTCTTTCTAAATAGTCAATTTTCACTAGAAAATTAAGCGGAGCACGAACACTCTTGTCAACATCTGAGGCGATACTGATGTTGTCCATATGTGCTATGTTCTTATTCAGCGGAATGTCGCACCTTTATTTTTCTTTCACGCGAGAATGAAAACAAAAAAAACCCACAAAATAATAATTCCCAGTCACCCGTTAACCAACGAGAATAGAAATGAAAATTAATAATAATGTAAACGTATTATTGAATGAAAATAAAACTAAAAGGTATACGCACATATAAATGCACCAAATTGCATCCATATATACAGGTGCTCATAAAAACTTGTTCAACATCAATGCAGACTCGTTCCTCGTGTACTGATAAAGAAACAATCTAAGAAAAATATAGGAATCAACTTCCTATTGAATTTCTTGAGACTAACAGAAGGCTGGTTTTTAGTTCAGAATAAAATATGCGTGGTATTACGATTCCGGTATTTTATTTTCAAAATTATTATTATTATTTTTGTGTGTGTTATGTCTTTTTTATTTTTTTTATAATTAATTCATTTTGATGATATATTTATTTTGTGTAATTTCGAATAATCTCTGAGTTTCTAGTTTTGAATTCATGGTTTGTTTCATTTAATTTATCTTTCATTATTATTCATGTATGGTTTTTATGAATATCATTTTATCGAGCGTATATGTATATTTGTTTTTATTTCGTTATTACTGGTTGATGTATCTGTAGTTATTAGCAATCATACAATTTATTTCATTCCTTTCTTCATATTATTTATATTTCATTTTCCTGTTAATTTTCTTTCATGGATTGTGATTCGTTTAGAAAACAGTTACCGTATTATCTTATACATATCGCCTTATATTGTTGATGTTAAAAAAATATTGAGGTGGAAAACTTAATCATTTTTAACAAATTCTGCGGGCGCTCATGCATGAATATAAAAAACGAAATAGAATGAAATGGAATACTGATGTCGCATGCGCCTTATCGTTTTTCGACGATTTTTTTTGCCCCCCCTGAGAAGAAATTCTGCGGGCGCCCATGTTTTCGTACAATGTTATTCATTCGGAAAGTGAAAAGTTGCGAAGTAGTTTGGTTCAATAGGCCCCTGGATCAAAAAAGGGCCTGTGAAATGAAGCTTGAAGCTCGATCAATTCGATCTGAAGTGACATTTACACTTCCACTTGGAAAAGGACATGAATATTTGGAATTTAAATTTATTCGGCAATCTGTCATTCTAATCCTAATCAAAAAGTATTGAGTTAATGAATAATTAATCCATACTCGAAGAAATTTTACCTAGATTACATTTGAAAAATAAGAATGAATATTTGGAATATATATCTTCGCCCCTCGTATAGTGTTTCATTGGCCTTAGCGCAAGCAATTCTTCTGTTAGTTTGAAATTTTGATCGCCTGCTCGAATAAAGGTTGCTAACTGATATCAATGATATCAGTGCTTTCATCCTATACTATGGAAAAAGCAACAGATGTCTCCACATTTTCAAGAGCAACTTTTATATTTTCAGCCATTGCGCATGCAGCGAATGAAAACTAGGAAATCTGTTGATGTGGTATCTTTGTAGAGCAAATTTGGGATTGCGTCGTGTGAAAAAAATTCATTGGCGGGCCAAGTGATACCTATTCGCGGGCCGCATGTGGCCCGCGGGCCGTAGGTTACCCATTCCTGATCTAATGGAATATGGGATGGGGCTATGTATTTTGTACAAAAAATGTGCAAGGGAATGGCAAATGCTGCCACATGTTGTTTGAGCAGGCGTGTAGTAATTTTGTCGTTGGCAGGTGCTATATTGACCTTCAAGTTGGAAAGATACTCCTCGATAGTATGTTGGCTCATAGTGAGGTCCCGTATTTCGTCAGCAATGAGGTCTTTTTTTTTTTTTTTTTTTTTTTTTTTTCTCAAGTTTAGTGTGCTTGCGTAGCATTACCCATCAAATAAACTAAATAAAATAGAAATCAAATCAGAGAAGGAAAAGAAATAAACAATGAAAACACTGGGAGACATAGCGCTAAGGGGCTCATCATAGCGACTTTTTCTTCATAGACGTACAAGAATAGAGCCACGGAAAGATAGGAAATTACACAGGTTAATAACAGAGGAAAAAATGCTGCTAAAACTCGATTGCGAGAGACCTGGCATGTTCAAATATAATCTCATTCACCTTCATATTATTGAGAGATAACAAAAATCCAAGATTAAAAGGCTGTAAGTAATCAATTATTCGTGAGATATCTTCTGCACATTTTGTGATTTTTAATCTATGGTTACAACAATGAAAGAGTAGATGATTGGGGCTACCAACTTCACCGCAATCACATCGGTCGTTATTTCTCAGTCCGATCTTATGAAGGTATTGAGGACAAACGGAATGACCACTTCTGAGGCGGGATATTGTCCTGATGAACTGGCGGTTACTTTTAACTTCGGAAAACCAAGCAGATTTGGGTAGATGAGGTTGAACACTTTTATAAAACAGTCCTGTTGTACTGGCTTGAAATTCAATCTCCCACCTTTTCTTGCATTCTTGCTCAAAGTCCCGATAAAGATCGGAATATATGCACCTTAGTACATTCGATGGCCTTAAAGTAGCTTCTTTTGCAACATTATCTGCCCTTTCGTTTGGAGCAATACCTATATGTGCCTTGACCCACAAAAATAGGACCTCGATATTTCTATCTGCCAGCAGTTGTAGATAAGCCAAAATATCGCGGTGAATGGAAGTAAAACCCGACTGGAATGCAGATTTTTTCAGCGAAAGAAGGGCACTTTGACTATCTGAGGCAATAATGAACTTTGGGAAACTAGATCTCGTCGTCGTCAGTTGTAAAATGTACTTCAGTGCCAGGTAGATAGCATACACTTCGCCATAGAACACTGAATAATTTTTACTTAAGGATTCCTGGATGTAAGTGTCATGTGTTGCGTCGTATACGGCTACACCCACGGAGGAATTTCCCATTTTTGAAGCATCCGTGAACAGCCGATGACTATCGGTTAAACAGTTTTTTTCCATCACGTCCTGAAAGTCCAAACTGGGCATTATTTGACCGTAGGAGGGGATTATTATTTTTGGGGTTAATTCGAGGGTTTTATATTCCAAAGTGTATACTGGAAGCTTAGTTTCTATGATTAGTTCCTCTGAGTTAGGATCATAACATGATATATAGGGAGGTTCTTTTTTTACTATCCAAAATTTGTTCGTTAAGGTTGTCAGAAATAGGTCATGAATAGAATTGATAAGAGGACTTGAAATTGATGTTTTCTTCAAGATGAATTTCCTTGCTAAAATTTCTCTCCTGTAC
Source organism: Hippodamia convergens (assembly GCA_038502775.1). Classification (NCBI taxonomy): domain Eukaryota; kingdom Metazoa; phylum Arthropoda; class Insecta; order Coleoptera; family Coccinellidae; genus Hippodamia; species Hippodamia convergens. Next base: position 28,623 of record JAVSIQ010000799.1, on the reverse strand, counting down.
TTCAGGGGGGTTTCTCCAGATTCAGCGAACACCACGATGTTAGGAGTGGATTTCAAATATCCCATACAAATTTTAATGGCTCTTCGTTGTAGAACATCCAAATCTTTAATTACATGCTGAGAGGAATTGCCATAAAAAATACATCCATAGTCGATTACAGAGCGGACATAGCTACGATAAAACATCAGAGAGGTTTTTTGGTCAGCACCCCAATTTTTTCCACAAACATATCTGAGAATTTGGATTGATTTTTCGGTCTTATGTTTGGTGTGTTGAATTTGTGCTTTCCAATTAAGTTTCCTATCTAGGTAAACTCCTAGGTATTTTACCTTTTCCTGACACTTGAAAGTCATACCGCCAAGGTTGTAATGTGTTGGTATAATGATGCGTTTTGTGGTAAATGTACAGGCAACTGATTTTTCAAGAGATAAATTATGGCCCCTAGAAAACAAGAATTTTAGTAACACCGACATGGCTCTCTCAAGATTTTCTGAGCAATTTATAATATCCTTCTCCATTGTATAAAGTATCATATCATCGGCGTATTGTATGAGACGAATTTTGAAATTAGAGAGCAGCTTATCGATTCTATGATAGTAAACGATATAAAGAATTGGAGGTAGTGCCCCGCCCTGAGGGAGGCCCTTGCTGGTGAACCTTGGGCCCTCTAGTTCATCGCCCAATCTCAGGAAAACTCTTCTATTGCTGTACATGTTATAAACCAAATCAGCGAATGTTTCACCCAAGCCGATTCGAATTATTTCCTCTCTCAATACCTCTAAGCATACATTATCATAGGCTCCAACTATGTCTAGGAATAAGGCAGTAAGTACCTGATTGTTTGAAAATGAAGCATATATATCCGTTACAAGGTGACAAACACTGTCATAAGTACTGTGTCCCTTACGAAAACCTGATTGAGATCTTGGGAATTTCTCGTTGTGTTCCATCCACCATTCAAGACGTACTTTTAACATCCTTTCAAATGTTTTGAATACACATGAACCCAGAGAAATGGGCCTGAATGAGTCAACCGAGGATGAATTTTTGTTTGGTTTTGGTAATGGGATAATTGTGTAAGTTCTCCAATCTAAAGGTATGGAGCCTGTGATAAGTATTTTATTAAAAACGTCCAGTAACTTCTGCTTTGCTATTATTGGGAGATTGAACAATATATTATACTGAATGTTATCATGTCCTGGGGCAGTATTGGCATTTCTCTTCAGAGATCTCTCAAGTTCGGCGAGAGTGAAAATCCGCATCATGAAATCAGTCGGTTCCGGTGTCGCAAACGTTCTTTCTTTGTGATAATCTCCCGGTGGTGTAAACTTAGAAAGAAATTCCTCCGTCAGTTCTTTTCTAAGGGAAGGTTGAGTGATTGGGGAAAAATGTGTCACCTTTTTAATATTCTTCCACACATGGCTTACAGGGGTGTGACAATTCATATTTGAGCAGAATTCTCTCCAAGAATTCCTTTTGCTTGATTGGATCGTTCTACGTGCAATCGCTTCATAATTTTTATAAAATAGGAAATTTTCTAGTGTTGAATTGTTTAAGTATGTTCTGTAAGCTGCTTTTTTACCTTCAATTGCTTTCTTGCATTCATCATTCCACCAGTTCTTTCTGAATTTATTGTTATTAAATGGTTTGTAATGAGGGATACTGATTTCGCAGACTTCTGTTAAAATATTTATGAAATTGTCATATTCAAAATTTCTATTGCTTGGAAATTCACGTAAACGTTCCTCTATGTATTCTGAAAATCTTGACCAATCCGCTTTTTTTGTATTATAGAGTCGCGAGGGGAAACTATTAGATGTGGTGTTTACAGCAAGATCCAAATCACATCTTATCGCAAAGTGATCTGAACCTAAAGTATCAGGTTCTACAAACCAGTGAATTAGCGGCATTAATTGGGCACTTCCAATGGTTAAATCCACTGCTGATTTAGCTGAATTGGGTGGTGTTAATCGGGTGGAAGAACCGTTGTTGAAGAAGAAGAGGTCATTATTTTCTATAGAAGCTAATAACCCTGAAGCATAATAATCGTTCCTGTCTGATCCCCATGCGTTATGATGAAGATTGAAGTCTCCACCTACTAGGACTGGTGATACCAGTGAGCTAAAAAATGTATCCCAGTCTGTCTCCTCTATTCTAGAATTGGGAGGGGCGTAAACCGAACAAACACATAATTTTTTCCCAAGAGTCAACGAAATATCCACTTTGATGTTTTCTATATTCCTGATATTCTGACTACTAACATTATCATATGGAATATTTTTTTTCAATAATATGGCTACTCCGCCGTAACCATCACCTCTATTTTTATTTATTAGATTATATCCAGAAAAACAAATCCTATTGAAATCTTTCAGCCAAGTTTCACTGATGATTGCAACGTCAATGTCATTTTCATGTATATAATTTTCAAAACTGCCTTTATTGGAAATAATCGATCGGGAATTCCACTGTAGGATTCTTATTTTATTTTCTGTTGAGATAATTATTTAACTTGGAGGAGATTAAATTTTTGACTGACGTTTCGTCATAATGTTTCGTGGAACCGCTGCTGTCCTTCAAAATTAGGAATAAAATTTCGCAAACGACGTTTACTAAAAATGATATCTCATGTGGATCTGACTGTTTTGACGTCTGGTCTCCTAAACAAACACCATTACCTGAAGTAGATGGAGTATTAGCGATTATCTCTCTATGTTTTTTACGTAATTCGTAATCGGGGGGGTTGTATGAGCTTTTCCTTTTGGGAGTCCTGAGTGAAGGATAATTGAATTTATTCAAGGTGGGAGCATAATTATTACCTTCAGTAATATCCGCGGTAACAATTTTTGAAAAACTATTGCCACTTTGTTTAGCGGCATCCCTATAGGAGATATTTTCCGTTGCCATTCTTTCTTTAATTTTCTTCTGATGTGAAAAGGCGGGACATTTTTTGCTGTCTATAGAAGAGTGTTCTCCTTTACAATGAACGCAAGAGGGAACTGCTACAGTACATTGTTCTTCCGAATGTTTTTCACCGCATTTATTACACCTTTTTTCGCTTCGACACATTTTCTCGACATGCCCGAACCTTAGGCATTTATTGCATTGGACAACTCTTTGAACAAAAGGATGAACCTCCCTCACACAGTTGAATATAGATATTTTGTCTGGTAAAGATTGGCCTTTGAATGTTACCAATATACTAGGGGTAGGAATCAATTTAAATGAGCCGTCTTCTGTGGTTACTTTTTTTGTCATTCTTTTCACTTCGAGAATTTTGAAACATGATCCTGATAAGGGCTCTATAGAAAATTTCAATTCTTCCTCTGATATGTCAAGGTCGACTGATCTCACAACACCCCGTCTGCGGATCAGAAATTGAGGAATGTATGCTTCTAAATTATTTGAGGCCAAGAAACTTGAAGAAAGGAATTTATTGGCACTAACGTATGTACGGAAAGAAATTTTTATTCTATTACGTCCATTCTTATCTATTGACATTATGGCATTCGATATAGACGGATCACTTCTGAATATTAATTTACCGATGGACATTGCATGAAGATTCCCGATGTTTTTGTCGACACTCTCGACATAAACTACGAATGGGCCAGTATCTGACAGATCGTATCTACTATCGTTTTTTTTGGGGTTATTTACGAACTGAATTTTGTTCGTATCAGAAGGTGTTGAATTATTCGGTATTACTTTGGATGATTGAGATGGTGTAATGTTTTGGAATGAACTCACAGATTTTCCACTTGGGATTGGAGGGTTGGAATTTTCTTCTGGAATATCCATATCTGACAAGTTTTCACACTGATTTTCAACCAAAATCATCTTGAAAGCTTGAGATATCGCCTGAAATCCTGAGTCTCTACCTCTATCAGGAGGATCCGAATTGGAAGTCATTTTCTATGAAATATAGAAATTTTCACTTAATCAACGTGAATTCGATAAGCCACGAAAGAAAACACCTCGCATATGCTAAGATAAACAACATACGCCCGGATCGAAATCTCGACGGCAACTGAGCAATGAGGTCCACATTGGAAATATTCATTGGCTGCTCAGTAAAGTTTGAAGCAAAAACTTCAGAATTCATTGAGAGTCTCACGTAATTGTATAACCTCTTTTTGTTCTTAAGAAGCATTCTATTTCGTGTGAATTTCAGCATAACTGATTTTTTCTGCCTTACCAGAACTATTTTCTTAACCTGTTAACGAAAACCTAACGAGTTGAAACAGCCTCACGAGTCTTATTCTAAAAGATTCTCCACATCGAATCAACGTCAGCGTCATTCGTGATGTTGGCCCAGTCAAGGGAATTAGAAGAAGAAACCCCATCAAACTTGATGATCCTTAATGCCGAAAAAAGAATATGATAGAGCTATTTTGAAAAACAAACAACAAAGTTTGGAATACGTCGGAATAGCCCGAGAGAGGAATATGAAAGAGCTATTTTGAAAAACAAACAACTCATTTTAGGGAAAAAAATTGCAAATTCCAGAAAGAAGTCTTAAACTGTTTTCAGAGAGTTGACTAATGAAGGATATCGAGAGTAAGCAACAAGTAGGCTTCCTCAGGGAAATCCTGAAACAATGGTGAATGCCTTTAACGATTATTCGATTATTTTGCCATGTAGCTTCGAATTTGTCTAATCAAAATGGAACTCATTCGAAGCTGGCTAGGCCTGAGCTTAACGAGCATTCATTTTACTTGTTCGTCATTACGTCGAAAGAAATTGTTTGACATTGTGAATCCATCAAGTTTCACAAGTGATAGTGGTCATGATGGTATCCCTCCCAACTAACATTTTTTGTTTCATAATGGTAACGGTTACGTTCTGATTACCTATTTCATAAAACCTAAGAACCTATCAATTGTTCGCGAAACGTTTTCTCTACTCTTATAAAACTCCTATAGCACTTAAATGGAGAATCTTATAAAGGTAACGGAGACTAAGTTTTAGTACCATATAAAACTTTAACTCTCCATATATTTGTAACTAAGAGGTTGTCGCTACCTTTATAAACCATAAAAAGGTTTCATAGTGGCAAGGAATACATTTCCGTTACCACTATAAAACCTTTACTTGACCTATAGTGCTTATAAAGACCCAAAAGAGAACCGCCCACTTTAAGCTTCATCTCCTTCTACAGTGCTTGTTTACAATATTTTCTTGTCCTTGTCCTTGTCGTTATTATTCTGCATCTACTCTGAAGTTTATAGAAATAGATTCTCACTTTGTCATAATGAAAATGGTGTATTTTACAAGTATGTTATTATACTTGTAAAATACTTTGACAATTTTCACTAGGGACTTGATTTTGTTTGGCAGGAAGTATTTATCGAGTAATTTTGCATTCTACCCTACCTAAAACTGAAGCGCCCCCGTTTTGGGCTCTCTAACAGTTTATTGTTATAAAAACCTGAAATTGAAAATTATGTCTCATAAATCAAATAAGCTGCCAAACATTCTTCAACCCCACGTTCTTGAAGAAATTCGTCTTTAAATTTCAGTAGTTTTGTCCAGAATAAAACATTCTTCTCCTCTGTGGGGATATTTATGTCAATTCTAACGCAAACATAAAAATGGCCACCATATGAAAGGACGCCATGTTCACCATTCCGCTTTCTCCAAACTTATAGTTTCATATGAGCCTTCAAGTAATAATAAACACCTTGAAAACTCTTATAAAACTCATCTAGGTGTCATATGGGATTATTACTCTTGCAATAAAACCTTAGGTGCTTTTTTGATACTTACAGTTCTATAAGTTACCAAAAAGGTGTTCATAGAAACCTTCGTTACCGGTATAAAACTAGAAGTAGCTGGAAAACCAATTGAAATCGTGTAGTTCCCAAAAGTCAAATGTCAATTACATAACCCCACTTCTAAATATTATTTGTTTCCAGAGTGTCAGTGAGTAGCTTTTAAACGAAAAGCATTCTTTATGAAAATTAACACAAAGCCCTTAGAATTAGTCAAATCATGCCCTTCAAAATAATCCAAGCAAGGGAAGATGGGAAAACTACACGTCTTTGACTGTAGTGCCAAGCGCAGGAGAGTCCTGCGGTGTGTTGTATAGGCCCCCTAAGAAAGTAAATAGGTAAAAAGAGAAACAAACTTGTACGAGACCCGAATTCAGAACCGGAGTCTTATTGGCAGCAATATGAATGTGTTAAAAAAAGAATAATTTTCTATTATATGAATCGGCGGAATCGAAGTTCCTTGGCCCCTTTCTCCATCGGTGATAGTTGAAGTATTTTTTTCTAAAAATATTATTTCTTGAACAAAGTCTATGTTTGGCCCCTTTCATTATCAGTGAATTTAATTCTGAGTGTTTTTTCACCTGATGGTGTGCTTCGCAAAATATTTTCGTGGGCTTTGGCGAACTTTCTATGAAAGCTGCTACTCTATTTAACCTTTTTCCAATTTTTTCTGTGTTGTGACATATTCATTCACTTAAAATCAGAGAAAATACCCACAATTACTGATTAATCACTATGAAGTGCCGCACTATTTCTATGAAAACGTTTTTACTGGGCTTATAAGTTTTATAAGATTCTTCCGTTTTTGTAGTGGCAGTAAAATATTTATTAGGTGCCTAAAGATTTTTGACGAAGTGAGCTATGATAGCCCAAGAGTAAAAGTTTTATAAGACGGTATTTAAGAACGCTATAAAACCCTCTTATAAAACTTTAAGTAACCAACACCAAAGGTTTTATAGATGAGGCAAAGGAAACGTTCTGGATGCAATGTTATAAAACTTCAAGTATTTTGGTATTTTCTGGACCTTTAAAAAAACTTGTTACACCAATAGTTTTCTTATAAAACCGTTATAAAAGTTAAGGTTCTTTATAAACCTCTAATAAATATCCGTTACCGTTTAATAAAACTTCAGGTTCCTGAAAATGTTAGTTGGGCTATAAAGATATCGAAAGCATCTGCACGTATTACCGCGGAACCCTTAGCTAATATTATAAATATAGCTTATAAAAAGGAAATATTTCTAGACTAGTTGATGGTTGACGATGTAAAACCTAACTAACCTAACTCTATTTTGAAGAACTGTCAATCGATTAGGCATAATTTTTCCGAAGATTTTCTAGAAGCTTGTAAGTAAACTAATCAGGCGATAATTATCTAATTCATCAGAATCATTTTCTTATGTAATTATAAGAGGGTTGGGGCATAAGACTTGTTCTCTAATACCCGTAAAGAAATAATTTTACCAAAAAGGTGATTTGATGAATTTTCTGTTTTTCTTTTTCCTTTCTGACAAGTTCTGTCATTGATGTGGTCTCTGTAATTTCACTGTTCGTTGGTAATTCGTAATTTTCATTACTTTTTACTCTGCTGGTTATGTATTTGCTTTGTTTACCTTCTATTTGGATCTATTTATTGTTCTATCATATTTTTGTAATTTCTTGTGATTTTCAGCCTGAAGAGGAGAAGGATTGTTTTCCGAAACAATGCTGTTGAATAAAATGTATAAAAACTGTTCCTTATGACTGATAATTGTGTTCTCCATTAGTTCTTGGAATGATACATCCTACATACATACATTCTTATTTTTAATTATATAATAAGAGCCGAGACTACGTATTTGAAGCTCAGAAAAACAAATCAAAAGTGATACAGGAAGTACATCTAATTAAAATTTGAATAACACAAGTAATTCAGATACACTGAATCATCCAATTAGACAATAGGTGCACGAAATTGGTGCAACTCGGATCTGTTTTTGAAAGAGTTCACTTTGGCCACACAATGGCAGGCAAACCGTTTGAAGTGTGAAAAATTCTAATAACCAGAAAACTTGACATATTGATCACCAGAGCTGACAAGGGCCATGTTACTGTAGCTCGTACTAGAGAACAATATTCATCAAATATAGTTTCACTGATTGATGATACCACAATTTATAGACACGTTATCAAAATGAGAATAACCGATTCTTTAAACATCTCAATGATAAAAAGTATATCGACTCTTTGACAGCTAAATCCCTAACAACATATAAAGCCGTGTCTCCACGAATCTACGGTTTACCAAAAATTCATAAAAGAGACATTCCTCTCAGACCAATAGCCTCAACTCTCAATTCACCAACCACTGAGTTAAGTAAATATGTTGACAGGATTTTATATAATGCATTTTCTGGTTTTCACACCTATGCTGTGAAGGATACATTCGAGTTTTGTGAAAAAGTTAAGAATTTACAACTTCCCATTAATTATGAAATAATTTCCTTGGACGTAGTAAGTCTTTTTACCAACATTTCCTGAAGTCTTACTAGGAATTTGATATCTGATCATTGGGAATATATAAGTGCAGTAACAACTATCCCACAAGATGAATTCTTGAGATTGTTGAAATTTCTTTTTGAGGCTAATTACTTTCAATATGAAAATCAGTTTTATGAACAGACGTTGGGATGCCCCTTGGGAAGCAATCTCAGTCCTATTTTACCGGTGTGAAAACAGCCGAACAAGATAGCAGAATATGACCTTGAAAATGTCGTACGCCACTGTACAATTGGGCGGATTTGATGCAAAAACAATTGAACTCTTGTCTACGAACGTGGAAACTTATGTGATGACAAGTCAATTGAATTGTTGTTGATTATATTCAAAAGCCTTGCAGAAAAAATTTCATTGAAGGCATCCACTTACACCTCTTGGGGGTGGAGCGGGACACCTGTAAAATGAAAAATTTCGATTTCTCGGAAACTGTACATACAATCGATTTCAAATTTGTTGTGGACTTCCGAGAGCAACAGCAGAAAAAAATGGCATCAACCGCATCCACTTACACCTCTTGGAGGTGGAGGGGGGACAGCTCTCCAATGAAAAATTTCGATTTCTCGGAAACTGTACATACAATCGATTTCAAATTTGGTGTGGACTTTCGAGAGCAACAGCAGAAAAAAATGGCATCAACCGCATCCACTTACACCTCTTGGAGGTGGAGGGGGGACACCTCTCCAATGAAAAATTTCGATTTCTCGGAAACTGTACATACAATCGATTTCAAATTTGGTGTGGACTTTCGAGAGCAACAGCAGAAAAAAATGGCATCAACCGCATCCACTTACACCTCTTGGAGGTGGAGGGGGGACACCTCTCCAATGAAAAATTTCGATTTCTCGGAAACTGTACATACAATCGATTTCAACTTTGGTGTGGACTTTCGAGAGCAACAGCAGGAAAAAATGGCATCAACCGCATCCACTTACACCTCTTGGAGGTGGAGGGGGGACACCTCTCCAATGAAAAATTTCGATTTCTCGGAAACTGTACATACAATCGATTTCAAATTTGGTGTGGACTTTCGAGAGCAACAGCAGAAAAAAATGGCATCAACCGCATCCACTTACACCTCTTGGAGGTGGAGGGGGGACACCTCTCCAATGAAAAATTTCGATTTCTCGGAAACTGTACATACAATCGATTTCAAATTTGGTGTGGACTTTCGAGAGCAACAGCAGAAAAAAATGGCATCAACCGCATCCACTTACACCTCTTGGAGGTGGAGGGGGGACACCTCTCCAATGAAAAATTTCGATTTCTCGGAAACTGTACATACAATCGATTTCAAATTTGGTGTGGACTTTCGAGAGCAACAGCAGAAAAAAATGGCATCAACCGCATCCACTTACACCTCTTGGAGGTGGAGGGGGGACACCTCTCCAATGAAAAATTTCGATTTCTCGGAAACTGTACATACAATCGATTTCAAATTTGGTGTGGACTTTCGAGAGCAACAGCAGAAAAAAATGGCATCAACCGCATCCACTTACACCTCTTGGAGGTGGAGGGGGGACACCTCTCCAATGAAAAATTTCGATTTCTCGGAAACTGTACATACAATCGATTTCAACTTTGGTGTGGACTTTCGAGAGCAACAGCAGGAAAAAATGGCATCAACCGCATCCACTTACACCTCTTGGAGGTGGAGGGGGGACACCTCTCCAATGAAAAATTTCGATTTCTCGGAAACTGTACATACAATCGATTTCAACTTTGGTGTGGACTTTCGAGAGCAACAGCAGGAAAAAATGGCATCAACCGCATCCACTTACACCTCTTGGAGGTGGAGGGGGGACACCTCTTCAATGAAAAATTTCGATTTCTCGGAAACTGTACATACAATCGATTTCAAATTTGGTGTGGACTTTCGAGAGCAACAGCAGAAAAAAAATGGCATCAACCGCATCCACTTACACCTCTTGGAGGTGGAGGGGGGTTACCTCTCTCTCTTTCTGCTGTTGTTCTCGAAAGTCCACACCAAATTTGAAATCGATTGTATGTACAGTTTCCGAGAAATCGAAATTTTTCATTGGAGAGGTGTCCCTCCAGCACCTCCAAGAGGTGTAAGTGGATGCAGTTGATGCCATTTTTTTCTGCTGTTGCTCTCGAAAGTCCACACCAAATTTGAAATCCATTGTATGTACAGTTTCCGAGAAATCGAAATTTTTCATTGGAGAGGTGTCCCCCTCCACCTCCAAGAGGTGTAAGTGGATGCGGTTGATGCCATTTTTTTCTGCTGTTGCTCTCGAAAGTCCACACCAAATTTGAAATCCATTGTATGTACAGTTTCCGAGAAATCGAAATTTTTCATTGGAGAGGTGTCCCCCCTCCACCTCCAAGAGGTGTAAGTGGATGCGGTTGATGCCATTTTTTTCTGCTGTTGCTCTTGAAAGTCCACAACGAATTTGAAATCGATTGTATGTACAGTTTCCGAGAAATCGAAATTTTTCATTGGAGAGGTGTCCCCCCTCCACCTCCAAGAGGTGTAAGTGGATGCGGTTGATGCCATTTTTTTTTGCTGTTGCTCTTGAAAGTCCACAACAAATTTGAAATCGATGGTATGTACAGTTTCCGAGAAATCGAAATTTTTCATTGGAGAGGTGTCCCCCCTCCACCTCCAAGAGGTGTAAGTGGATGCGGTTGATGCCATTTTTTTTTGCTGTTGCTCTCGAAAGTCCACACCAAATTTGAAATCCATTGTATTTACAGTTTCCGAGAAATCGAAATTTTTCATTGGGGAGGTGTCCCCCCTCCATCTCCAAGAGGTGTAAGTGGATGCGGTTGAGGCCATTTTTTTCTGCTGTTCTTCTCCAAAGTCCACACCAAATTTGAAATCCATTGTATGTACAGTTTCCGAGAAATCGAAATTTTTCATTGGAGAGGTGTCCCCCCTCAGCCTCCAAGAGGTGTAAGAGGATGCGGTTGATGCCATTTTTTTCTGCTGTTGCTCTCGAAAGTCCACACCAAATTTGAAATCCATTGTATGTACAGTTTCCGAGAAATCGAAATTTTTCATTGGAGAGGTGTCCCCCCTCCACCTAAAAGAGGTGTAAGTGGATGCGGTTGATGCCATTTTTTTCTGCTGTTGCTTTCGAAAGTCCACACCAAATTTGAAATCCATTGTATGTACAGTTTCCGAGAAATCGAAATTTTCCATTGGAGAGGTGTCCCCCCTCCACCTCCAAAAGGTGTAAGTGGATGCGGTTGATGCCATTTTCTTCTGCTGTTGCTCTCGAAAGTCCACACCAAATTTGAAATCGATTGTATGTACAGTTTCCGAGAAATCGAAATTTTTCATTGGAGAGGTGTCCCGCCTCAGCCTCCAAGAGGTGTAAGTGGATGCGGTTGATGCCATTTTTTTCTGCTGTTGCTCTCGAAAGTCCACACCAAATTTGAAATCCATTGTATTTATAGTTTCCGAGAATTCGAAATTTTTCATTGGAGAGGTGTCCCCCCTCCACCTCCAAGAGGTGTAAGTGGATGCGGTTCATGTCATTTTTTTCTGCTGTTGCTCTCGAAAGGCCACACCAAATTTGAAATCAATTGTATGTACAGTTTCCGAGAAATCGAAATTTTTCATTGGAGAGGTTTCCCCCCTCCACGTCCAAGTGGTGTAAGTAGATGCGGTTGATGCCATTTTTTTCTGCTGTTGCTCTCGAAAGTCCACACCAAATTTGAAATCCATTGTATGTACAGTTTCCGAGAAATCGAAATTTTTCATTGGAAAGGTGTCCCCCCTCCACCTCCAAGAGGTGTAAGTGGATGCGGTTGATGCCATTTTTTTCTGCTGTTGCTCTCGAAAGTCCACACCCAATTTGAAATCCATTGTATGTACAGTTTCCGAGAAATCGAAATCTTTCATTGGAGAGGTGTCCCCCCTCCACCTCCAAGAGGTGTAAGTGGATGCGGTTGATGCCATTTTTTTCTGCTGTTGCTCTCGAAAGTCCACACCAAATTTGAAATCCATTGTATGTACAGTTTCCGAGAAATCGAAATTTTCCATTGGAGAGATGTCCCCCCTCCACCTCCAAGAGGTGTAAGTGGATGCGGTTGATGCCATTTTCTTCTGCTGTTGCTCTTGAAAGTCCACACCAAATTTGAAATCGATTGTATGTACAGTTTCCGAGAAATCGAAATTTTTCATTGGAGAGGTGTCCCCCCTCAGCCTCCAAGAGGTGTAAGTGGATGCGGTTGATGCCATTTTTTTCTGCTGTTGCTCTCGAAAGTCCACACCAAATTTGAAATCCATTGTATGTACAGTTTCCGAGAAATCGAAATTTTTCATTGGAGAGGTGTCCCCCCTCCACCTCCAAGAGGTGTAAGTGGATGCGGTTGACGCCATTTTTTTCTACTGTTGCTCTCGAAAGGCCACACCAAATTTGAAATCGATTGTATGTACAGTTCCCGAGAAATCGAAATTTTTCATTGGAGAGGTGTCCCCCCTCCACGTCCAAGAGGTGTAAGTAGATGCGGTTGATGCCATTTTTTTCTGCTGTTGCTCTCGAAAGTCCACACCAAATTTGAAATCCATTGTATGTACAGTTTCCGAGAAATCGAAATTTTTCATTGGAGAGGTGTCCCCCTCCACCTCCAAGAGGTGTAAGTGGATGCGGTTGATGCCATTTCTTTCTGCTGTTGCTCTCGAAAGTCCACACCAAATTTGAAATCCATTGTATGTACAGTTTCCGAGAAATCGAAATTTTTCATTGGAAAGGTGTCCCCCCTCCACCTCCAAGAGGTGTAAGTGGATGCGGTTGATGCCATTTTTTTCTGCTGTTGCTCTCGAAAGTCCACACCAAATTTGAAATCCATTGTATGTACAGTTTCCGAGAAATCGAAATTTTTCATTGGAAAGGTGTCCCCCCTCCACCTCCAAGAGGTGTAAGTGGATGCGGTTGATGCCATTTTTTTCTGCTGTTGCTCTCGAAAGTCCACACCAAATTTGAAATCCATTGTATGTACAGTTTCGAGAAATCGAAATTTTTCATTGGAAAGGTGTCCCCCCTCCACCTCCAAGAGGTGTAAGTGGATGCGGTTGATGCCATTTTTTTCTGCTGTTGCTCTCGAAAGTCCACACCAAATTTGAAATCCATTGTATGTACAGTTTCCGAGAAATCGAAATCTTTCATTGGAGAGGTGTCCCCCCTCCACCTCCAAGAGATGTAAGTGGATGCGGTTGATGCCATTTTTTTCTGCTGTTGCTCTCGAAAGTCCACACCAAATTTGAAATCGATTGTATGTACAGTTTTCGAGAAATCGAAATTTTTCATTGGAGAGGTGTCCCCCCTCCACCTCCAAGAGGTGTAAGTGGATGCGGTTGATGCCATTTTTTTCTGCTGTTGCTCTCGAAAGTCCACACCAAATTTGAAATCCATTGTATGTACAGTTTCCGAGAAATCGAAATTTTTCATTGGAGAGGTGTCCCCCCTCCACCTCCAAGAGGTGTAAGTGGATGCGGTTGATGCCATTTTTTTCTGCTGTTGCTCTTGAAAGTCCACAACAAATTTGAAATCGATTGTATGTACAGTTTCCGAGAAATCGAAATTTTTCATTTTACAGGTGTCCCGCTCCACCCCCAATAGATATAAGTGGATGCCTTCAATGAAATTTTTTCTGCAAGGTCTTTTGAATATAATCAACAACAATTCAATTGACTTGTCATCACATAAGTTTCCACATTCGTAGACAAGAGTTCAATTGTTTTTGCATCAAATCCGCCCAATTGTACAGTGGCGTACGACATTTTCAAGGTCATATTCTGCTATCTTGTTCGGCTGTTTTCACACCGGTTCCTATTTTAGCTTCCCTTACAATGACTTCTTCGTTAAAATATTGTATTCCAAAGCTGACCTACTCTCTAGGTACCTTTGATTCACCAATATGTAGATGATTTGATGATATCTGTCCCAATTGATGGTACTGAAGAAATAGTTAATCTCTTTAACTCATTTGACACCCACATTACCTTTGTGGTAGAAGAAAAAACCGACCGTGGTGTACCCTTTCTAGATACTTGAGTTGTCAGACCAGAGGCTAATAGAATCAAGCTTGATTGGTATCAAAAAAGTTGTTCCTCAGGAAGATATAAACATTATAAATCTAGCCACGATTGGAAAATTAAGTTGAACTTGGTTAAAGGATTATTAAAGAGAGTGAGAACCATTGCAGATCCTGAATTTTTTCCAGATGCCCAGAACAGACTCTTCAAGATTCTATTGGAGAATGGATATCCACGTTCTTTTCTTAACGAAATGTTCTATGGTACCAGTTTGATAGTTCCTAATCGAGAGTTGAGATTAGCCCCAATTGCAAATGATAGTCCATCTACTAACAATAATAATGAAAATAATTATACTTCTTCAGCAAAGGGTGAGGTTGACTTGGTTCTATCTAAATCTATGTCTCTGCTCTTCATTCCGGGCTTGACTCAGAAATTTTGCCTCATTTTGTCCGGTATTGAAAATTTAAAAATTGCCAAATACTATCCACACACCTTGAGTTTGCTTTTCAGTTCTGTGAAGGCCAAAATTCCTTCACTCTTAAGATGTGATTGTGTATATTTGATTTCTTGCAAAGATTGCTCGTCTGTGTATGTGGGACAAACCAGTCAAAATTTGAAACGTCGCATCGCTTTCCATAAAAGCAACATAAGAATACACCCAGAGAGATGTGCTCTAGCTGGGCATGCATCAAACCTTGGAAATCAATTTAATTTTGATGAAACCAAAATTCTCTGTCAAAATAATAACTCAACAAAAGGAACATTTTTGGAAATGTGTTATATAAAAGAAAATGTAAATAATATCAATAAGACAACTGATATTGATGGATTAAGTAATATTTATAGTTATATACTTTCCATGGAAATGCTTCAAGTCCGACCAAATACTTTTAATGAGTCTAATACTTAATCCATGTCGGTATTGGTTTTCTTCTTCTTTTTTATATTAATTTTATGATTCAACATCAAAATTGACGACAGTGAGTTCATTGTCTAATTCATGTCTTCTGCTTCGGAATTTCATTATCTTTTATAATCTTGTCAGATGTAAGCTTATTCAGTTAATTCCATAGAAATTTCCATTTTATATGTTCCATTGTAGCATCCTGATGAAGGACCGCATTTGGTCCGAAATATAGATGTGTTGAGTGACGATTGGTTACTTCAATCTGCCCACCTAGCCGAGTACCCGAAATAATTTAATCATATATATATATATATATATATATATATATATATATATATATATATATATATATATATATATATTAGACTGTTTCAAAAAAATTTTTTGTTTTCACGAAACCCCCCTCCCTAATTATCTTCAGGGTAATGAGAAGAGGCTTCTATGAAAATATCAGCTTCAAATAATAATATTTAGAGGTCGCTCATCAATTATTTCTATTTTCCCTCCTAATAGCAGGGAAAAATTTTTTTTCAATAAAAAATTCCTAGAGCAGAAACCAATAGACGGATTTCATTGTGTGATACATTTTCGTGTAGACAATCAGATACTCTACACAAATGACCCTCACGATATTTCGATAAAATGGCCCCTTCAAAAGTTATTCGATTCGATACTAATATTGAGGTATTTTTAAAGACAAAAATTAATCAAAAAAATCGATTCTGTTCGTTTTCACGAAACTCTATTTCTAACTATCTTCAGGATATCGAAAAAAAGCATCTGTGAAGATATTAGTTTTGAATATTAATATTTAGAGGTCGCTCAGCGATGATTTCTATTTCCGCAGTTGATAGCAGAAAAAAATTTTCTTTTTTCAATAAAAAAAAATTTTCTGCACGAACCAATTGACGGATTCCACTGTGTGATACATTTTCGTGTAGGGAACTAGATGCTCTACGAAAATGTCGCATACGATAATTCGATAAAGCCGCTCGTTCAAAAGTTATTCGAACTTTTTCTTCAAAAATACCTCTATATTAATACCTTATATTGAGGTATTTTGGAAAAAAAAGTTCAAATAACTTTTGAACGAGCGGTTTCATCGAGATATCGTATAGAACATTTTCGTAGAGTATCTTGTTCCCTACACAAAAATATATCATACAGTGGAATCCGTCTATTGGTCCGTGAACGAAAAATTTTTTATTGAAAAAAAATTTTTTTCCTACCATCAGCAGCGAAAATAAAAATCATCGATGAGCGACCTCTGAATATTGATATTCAGAGCTAATATTTTCACAGACGCCTTTTGTCGATTCCCTGAAGATGATTAAAAGGCGGGTTTCGTGAAAACAAGTAAAGTCGATTTTTTTGAATAATTTTGGTCCTCAAAAATACCTCAATATTAACATCGAATCGAATAACTTTTGGAGCGGCCGTTTTATCGAAATATCGTAAGGGACATATTTGTAGAGTATCTGATTGCCTACATGAAAATGTATCACACAAAGTAATCCCTCTATTGGTTTGTGTTCTAGGAATTTTTTATTGAAAAAAGAAACTTTTTCCCTGCTATTAGTAGGCAAAATAGAAATAATTGATGAGCGACCTCTAAATGTTATTATTTGGAGATGATATTTTCACAAAAGTCCTTTTTCCATACCTTGAGGATAATCAGGGGGGGGTTCCGTGAAAACGAAAGAAGTCGATTTTTTTAATCAGTCTGAATATATATATATATATATATATATATATATATATATATATATATATATATATATATATATATATATATATGCAACCACAGGATGGTATTCTGAGATAGATTCAGCTCTTTCAGGTGTTAAGCGTTGACGCTTATAATAAGTGGCATTATTTTGATATACCTCAGCTATATATATATATATATATATATATATATTTATATATATATATATATATATATATTTATATATATATATATATATATATATTATATTTATATATACATATATACATATATATATATTTCGATACTGAGAAGAAAACATGTATACTCATAGAGTTCACTATCCCGGCGGACGATAACATCTCGAAAGCCTACGCTGAAAAAATTTGCAAATACGGCAACCTGGCATTTCAGCTGAAAGAATTGTATGGTCTGAAAACGATAAGTGTCCTCCCGATGATAATATCGGTTAACAGTCTTGTAGAGGCACACTTGCCAGAGAATACCGAAAGATTATGTCTTGAGCCTGCTGTTATCTCTGCGTCCCAGAAGCAGGTCATCCTTTCTACCACGAGGATTGTCCGAAAATTCCTGCAAGGATTCTGAGCGCTGATTTTGGTCTTGATAATTGTCCGACTAAAGCTAGATATTTACCCTGATTAATGGTGAAAAAAAAATATATATATATATATATATAACATCCCGCTATCTTCCGAGCGCCCTTTCACAATGCATGCTCTGAGCGTCCGCTTTGTGTTTTTCTATCAATACTTCACATTACAGCTGAATATTTTCCATCGGTAATGTTATGATGTCATTACGAGTCTATAAATTTTATTTCGAGAAAATCTATTTCTTGAACTTTCAGTTCAGATATTCATGAGCGTCCTTTCATGAAACAAACTAGTCGGCGTCCGAGATATACACATTTGCTTTCATTTTACATATTTCCGAGCGTCCTGCGATGTTGCCAGCTTGAGCTGAACTGATGAAGATTTACTTAATAGATAATAGTTCATAAATCATGTTGATGTTGTAATGAGAGCCGAACGAATAATAAAATAAATTCATACATGACAAGAAAAGCATTGACGTAAGATGTGCAGTTTTACGAGCTCGTTCATCTGCTAGTGATACAGTGTAATGAAATCTAAATACATAATTCAATATTTGGAAATTGCATTCGTTTATCCATCCATATTGAAGTTTCGGTAGTCGGTATTCCAGAGACCGGACAAATCTAACATTCGAAGAGAGAATGACAGGGACTTGAAATTTTCATTCAAATAAAACGATAGGTATATGATGCTTTTTTTCAAAGAAGGTTGTGCTGTCATAGTGAGAAGAAAATAAATGAACAATTTGAAACTGTTATATTTTTACGAGGCCAAATAGAATATCTTGCTGATTTTCATTTTATTGAGCGAAGTTTATTAATCGAAAGGAAAAATATCAATTTCAGTCTCACCTATATATTTCAATGAAATAGCTGAAGCAGATTCAGTGTGTTTAAGTGAAAAATAGGATGAACTAATAATTCTACCTTGCTTGTTTTAATTTTTTTTTTTGCGAAATCCGTGCTAAGGTAGAAAAAATATCAGGATATGAAATTTGTATGAGAGAAAGGTTCGAAATATTCTCTCATATACCTCTGCAAGGCGACTTGTTTATTCTCTTCAAATAAACTCTATTATGAGGTATTATTACAAGAAACACCAGATACGTATCATTTTTTTTTTCTAGAATATACCACATACTCTTCACATCCATCACTGATTATGAATTTGAAAAACTTTAACATCAAGGAATGGCTGCTGATGTTCAGAGGTAAATTGAAAAAAAATAGGTATGGTTAGTTCATTTACCAAAGTGTTGATAATAAAACGCCTTTTTTCGTTCGAAAGTGAAGAGATTGAGATTCAATTTCATGTCGTTAGTTAAAAAAACTGTGGTAAGCTCGTGCAATTTATTCATTTAATTAATATACAATGTTCTACATGTTATAACCAACTACAGAACAAACAGCATGAGAAAAAAATACAGTTCTTAGGGATACGAAAGAATGAAGTCAGTTGAAATAGTACGACTTGATATTTGGAACGGTACAATTAAAAATATCTAAGTGAGAACAGAGTTACAGGCATGACACAACTTATAAAGAGATTAATGTTTTAATGTATTCGTTCGTGGTGTAGGTATATAAAATGTGTTTCTAACTCTAGAGACAGGCTAGAATCGTCGAAATTAAGTTTCTCAAGGATGCAGGCATCTCTAACGATATCTATGATTAGTTTTTTGTGCGAACACGACGCTAAGACATTCTCGTCGACACTTCAAACTATTCATTCCTTGTCTACTCAAAAATGAATACTGCGGAAAACCGATGGGTGGATGAACAGTATCTTCTCTATTTGAAAAAAGCCTGAGAAATCGTCGCTGTACTGACTCAACCCTATCAATATGGATTTGTTGGTGGGGGACCATACTGAAGCTCCATATAACTCTAATTTTGACCTGATATATGTATAATAAATGATTTTCAATGTGGCTGTGTCCGAGAAATCAGGAGAAATGCGTACAATGAACCTGTAGTTCCATTTGCACCAGATACAGTAGAATGAATATGTTGTACAAATGAAAGTTGGAATCAAACCCCCAAATTGGTCGAAACAGCGGGACGCGCGAGCAAGTTCCGGCATTTTGTAATCGAAGAGAAAAGTTCCTTTTTTGTTTAAAAGACATAACGTTACATTTCTGAGGGTTCAAAGGCAAACAATTTTTTACACCACTCAACAATACGCACCAAATTCGAGGAAAATCGCAAGCAACAGCCTATAGTTGACACCGTTGTACTCGACATATTGCCGCCGATTGGACAGGTACGATTTGAAAAGATTGTCCAGCAGATCAAATACTGTTGAATAATGATTATACACCACAAAATGAATATTAGAAGAAGGATGTTGAAATTTGATTATCGTCTTTTAATGAGAATAAGCTTAAAAATTGTTCCGACTCGTATAACGTTCAAACCAGAAATCTATTCAGACAGGGTTTTTCTGATTGTCCATTGTTTATTCTTACTGATATTTGATAATTTGTGATCACATATAAACTCAATAATATGAATTGGTATTAGTTCCGAAAATATGGCGATAATGTTCTGCTGATAAATGATTTTTCAATTATACGCTTTCCTTGAAATACTGATTACCAGACCGCATCAGCAATTCATACCTAACTACCGAATTTCAAATAGACCATTTCGGTAATTTCAGAAATAAATAATAACATTACAGCATAACATGAGCGCTATTGTCTTGATTCTTCTTCAAGTTTGACATTGATCGGATAATCAATTTTCGTAAATTTTGAAGAATCAATGAGAAGAAAATGGAGTGAAATCAACTCCTTATCAATTAATTTTACTTTTTCACGGAAGCACATTGTACAGTTCCTCCTTCCACTCACGATCGATCGTAAACACAATAACTTTCGAGAAGAACAACTTCAAAACTCGAAATTTTCAAGGAAGGTTCCAAATGTGAAGAGAAAACTTGATATTTAAACGAATACCTGTGATGAAACTAATTTCTCCGAATTAGATTAATCGATTTTCCATCCGATTCGGGCCGCTAGCGGATTTGAATTTTTGAAAATCTCTTAATGGTTGTGACGAAATCCAGCACATACCTGCGCGTCGCTGTCTTAGTTCTAAATATGAATTAGACATTGAAAGGAACTTTCAGAAGAGGAAACAATTAAATAAAGATAGTGAAAGAAAGGAATGGAATCAGCAAGTTTTAATTTAGAGAAGTTTTTCGATTTTCTTAAAATTTTTGAGTCGAATTGAATATGATTGGAATATTAAAGTTTCAGCGGAAGCGCCTTTTTCTTGGGGAATTTCATACAAGGCCATTGTGTTGGCATATGAAAACGACCAGGAAGCACAGTCGTCAGGTCAGTAACGCATTTTTGTCCATGAACAATAAACATAAAATCAAGAATATCGTTTCGAATCATTTAATTGAATTCAACGATATCCATGATTTTGCGCATCATCATTCTACTAAATAATAACAAATTTCAAATCTATCGTATTCTTCGCTTCGAAAATATTGGCAAAAATAGGAAAACACTTCATGAGAGTAAATCTGACACTACTGAACAGATCAACAGATTTTGCCCATCTACGAGAGCTATTTCATTTGCAACAAATACATATTTCGGTTGATTTCCACCCCTTCGATCATAAAGAAATTGTGAAGCACATGAGCATCATTTTTTTTTCAAATGTCAAATATGACAATGTTCGGATCAATGATTTGAAACATATGGTAGAATAGAAAAATCAATTCGAAGCAATAACTGTAAACCTACTACACCTATTCAGTCCAAAAAACGAACTCAGCGAATTGTTACGGATGCAGAGCTATTTTCACAATTCAGATAAATTTCCCCATCTGATCGAAACTTATCGAGCTTAGGGGAGCCTGGATAGAATAGCTGGCATGCTGCAGCTGTGTAGGAAGAATTCCTCTTCTAGCGCATCGCTCGGTGATTTTGTGACCTTTTTCATGTGTTATTTCGTGGAATGTAAACAAACAGCAGGTGTTCGCTGAGATTTGCGACGCGATCTAGTGGACGCTTGCAAATCGACATGCTGAGAGTTGACCTTATGTATTATATTCTCTCAGTTTTCAGCGTGTTTGAAAAATATTTGCTCTAAGAGATTCTGGATGAAATTAGTTATTCATATCATAAATATTTTCTGAATATTAATTTCTGATACTCTCTATATTGAAAATTTGAAACAAATTGTATTCGCATAAACACGAATGAGTGATGTTAGTGCAAGGGTTCCTATACAGGGTCTTTCATGAGGAACCTCATCCATATTTATACGGGAAACTACTGAACGTATTTTCAAGAAGTTCAGCACTTATAAGTATTTCACGATGCTGATGAAATCTAAAATATTTTCAAGGCATGAGCACCTCCGGTTTTTCCGGAAATGACGTCAACTTCCGTTTTTCAAATTAGAACACCATTTTTTTATTGCAGAAATAGATTCCTTAGAAAATTTCAAGTTATTTTGATGTAACATTTTTCAGTTTCGGTTGGAAAATTCTCTCTGAGCGGGAAAATTCGAAAAAAAAATCGAAACTAGAGCTCCGCTGAAACAAGAATAACTTCGAGGTTTTTGAATGGAAAATTTTCATTTTTGGGATTTTTCAAGATGTAAGATTGATGTATCCACTTTAAAAATCGAAATCGCGATTCATGATACAGAGGGGGAAAAAATCGCTTTCAAAGTTAGGGATGACAAAATCGTGAAAAATCAATTTTTTCAAATTAGAACCCCATTTTTTTATGGCAGATATTGAATCTACGTTAAAAAATAATGTGAGTGTATGCATCACACCCTTGCCCTAAAATGGATATTTTCTGAGTTATTCACAAAAAACTGTTTTTCGTCTTGAATTTTCAGCTATTTCTTTTCCCTTCACGCCAAAAAGATGAAATTTTCAGGAACTGTTATTTGAACCATGCTGTAGATTTTTCACCCCTTCTTGAAACCGACTTCAAGTTACTATTAGGAGAACCATGGCAAACTCTCGCAGTTATAACTAGAGAAGATGCTCAAAGTTTTGACCGTTAATTTCTAGACATTTATTCATACGTCTCAGGAATGCTTCGTGCGTTGCTCTTCTTATTTCATCAGGAGGAAGAGATCTGCAAAAGTGTTTAAAAACCAAATTGAGTTTCAAAACTATAAATCTAAAAATCTAAACAAACCTTAACGCATTTCTGACTCGTTCTATGCAGTCCTCTTTATCAGTCAGGGGAGTTGAGTAGACAATATTTTTTATCCTACCCCAAACATAATAGTCTAAAGGAGTTGAATCGGAAGAACGTGGTGGCCAAAGATGTGGGCCATTGTTCGCCAACCATCGATCTTCAAATAGCCTTTAGAGGATATTTGACACATTGAGTGAATTGTGTGGAGGCGCGCCATCTTGTTGATACCATAAGTCATTATGGTTCTGTACTAGCGGCTCAATTATTTGAGTCAATATGTCAGAATATCTATCTCCTAGGGAGAACATTCTTTAAATAATGCAAACATGTGTAGTGTTCTATCTTACCAGTTAAAGTCCCATCATAAATGTGAACATCGAGAATTGCATTATTTTTGATGGCGCAAAAAACATTGAAACTCCAGGTCTCTTGAAAGTTCCATTGTCTGAAGTGGTGGTTCGCAAAACTCTGTGCTCCTGACGAAATCAGTTTCCTTCAAATGCTGTACCCTATTGAATTTATATGGGTGCATTTTATGTTTTTTTAATATTCTCCAAACACTCGATTGAGATAATCCCAGATCAATCTCGGCATCTTTGAGAGAATTTTGAGGATTCACGCGAAAATATGAAAGAACTGTAATTTCGTTGTTCTCATCTTCTACTACACTTTTTTCTCTGTGTATAGTTTTCTTAACGAAAGATCCGACATTTCTCAAGTTTGTCATGGTTCTGTTAATGGTATCTCTCGTTGGTCTGGGTCGGTCAGGAAACCTCTCAATGAACAGTCGAATCGTTCTATCTACAACTTTATTACATTCTACTTGAAGTAGAATGAGATTTAAATAATCTTCATTGGTAAAATTAGGCATAGTGATCGATTTTATAACTTAATACGAATTATCACCAAATTAATAGTAAACACAAAATGCTACTGAAAAAAGAGAAATTTGGCAGATGTAATTAATGATATCTATCATTAAAAAAAAAGAATGGTAAGTTTTTGCATATGGTTCATAAGGAATTATTTATCACTGGAGAGAAAACCGATGGCCGATTAGTTGAAATAAAGAGGTTTCCGATACAAATTCGAATCAAAATTCGCCATCTATTTAAGAACAACCTGTAACTTTTTTCTCTTGCATATGGTAGTAAAATCTAAAACATGGTTTAAGTAACAGTTCCTGAAAATTTCATCTTTTTGGCGTGAAGGGAAAAGAAATAGCTGAAAATTCAAGACGAAAAACAGTTTTTTGTGAATGACTCAGAAAATATCCGCTTTAGGGCAAGGGTGTGATGCATACATTCACATTATTTTTTAACGTAGATTCAATATCTGTCATAAAAAAATAGGGTTCTAATTTGAAAAAATTGATTTTTCACGATTATGTCATCCCTAACTTTGAAAGCGATTTTTTCACCCCCTGTATCATGAATCGCTATTTCAATTTCTAAAGTGGATACATAAATCTTACATCTTGAAAAATCCCAAAAATGAAAATTTTCCATCCAAAAACCCCGAAGTTATTCTTGTTTCATCGGAGCTCTATTTTCGATTTTTTTTCGAATTTTCCCGCTAAGAGAGAATTTTCAAACCAAAACTGAAAAATGTTACATCAAAATAACTTGAAATTTTCTAGGGAATCTATTTCTGGAATAAAAAAATTGAAGTTGACATCACCTCCGGAAAAACTGAAGGTGCTCATGCCTTGAAAATATTTTAGATTTCATCAGCATCGTGAAATACTTATAAGTGCTGAATTTCATGAAAATACGTTCAGTAGTTTCCCGTATAAATATGGGTGAGGTTCCTCGTGAAAGACCCGTATAGCATAATGTTCCGAGAATTGCGCTCTGAAAGTAAAAATCTTAAATATTGTTGAAATCTACAGGTACCAACGATTGGAAAATCGAAATATATGAAATCTTACTTTTAAATTCGAGATATCTACATATAAACCTCAAAAGACGAATCTAAGTTGAATAACGCCCTACCCCTCAATCCTAAAACTATTTATCATTAGTGCTTATACGGTATGAATTCCATAGAAGTTCAGTTTTCTAGAAACTATAAAGTTGATTATGTTGCCTCTGAGCATGTCCTATAAATGGTTCTTCAAAGAACAATGTGAAGTATAATGAGTTTTCGAAATAATTAATTTTCTCATACAAAGAACAAACAGATATGAAACAAAATCCCAAGAAGAAAGACTTGTTGCTGGAAAATTCAACACTTTATATTTAACAACTTATTTCTCAACAAGGCACAGCATCAACCCCAGACAAAGGCGGTGCAAAGACAGGTTTGACTCATTTGGTGGTCCCGGTGAAACTTTCACTTCTCAACCGAACAATGATATACTCTGTGTATTTCTAAAATATTGTATTTCTAAACTTGTCACTTTGACAATTTCGAATTGTCACGAAAAATTTTATTGTCTGCATTTTTTTGTAATTTCTCGAGTTAATGTAGTTTTGGTGAGTTTATATGGGAGATGATTCTCCTTCATTAAGGACCTGTAGTGGTCTTTAACCATCTGAAGTGTCGCAAAATCATCGCTTGGTTGGCCGAACTCGGTTTAAAAACCCTCCCGGCCAGAGAGCAACAAGATTCGTGTCAAAATCAGGCCGAGATTCGATACCAGGTCACTCGCACCTCAATTGAAATCTTTTATCAATTTCTCTATAAATACTCGAGATAATTTCGCGGTATTAATATTACAAACAAAGAAGTTAGGGTTGATAATATTTAAAAGTCCTTTCGTTTTTTCTTCCAAAATAGTGCAACTTTCCTGTTACTCCTGATATAGGAAACCAAAATCTTCCCCTCAAAGAATGTAGCAAATTTTGTCCTTTCCTCATGTTATCCCAACGTTTCTGGTGATTCAGTTCCTATCAAAAAACCAGGTTTCGATACAGAGGTACGTTCGATTTGGAAACTCATTTCACTCCTTTAACTTTTTTCGCGCCCTATGCGTGCGAGATTGATTCTGGAGTAAAAAGAGCGTCTAACACTGCGTTCGTTTTTGATAGCGTGGGGTAAGTATAGAGTGAATGGAGCGCGCTCCTAAAGCCCCACCTCGTGAAGCCCGTAAACCCGGGGTGCGCCGCTCTCACTCCACTCCAACTCTTTAATTACAAATCGAACGTAGCTATAATATCCAATGTGTTGGCTAGAGCACAATTGACTTGAAGTCAAAAACTAAGATTCTTCATAAGGGCCTCAAGCATAACCTACCTTTTGCATTCAAACAAAATTGTTTGATACCCACGTATTGACCTACAGGCATATAGGCTCCAGATGTTCGGTGATCTGTATGCTTTTTTCCGATAGTTAGAGTGACATTTATCAATCTGCATGCACATTTTTTGATCTGAACCGACAAGTTTTTTCCAATGTGATCTATTGGGTACATCATAAGTCTACTCATAAATACCGAAGTAGAAATTAATCGAATATGTGGTTTCCCTAGTACCCAGAAGAATAGGACAATAACTGTGAAACCTCTGAACTGATATAACCAAAATACGAATAAAGCCGAAATGCTACGGAGCCAAAGCTATTTTCATAATTTTCTCCATCAGATCGAAACTTATCGTGCTAACGGGAGGCTGAATAGAATGACTTCTATACGGAAACCGTATAGAAGGAATCTCCCTTCGAGCGCATGGTTCTGTGATTTTTATGACCTTTTTTATATATTCTTACCAAGAATGTAAACAAACAGCAGGTGTTCTCTGAAATGTATGATGCGATCTAGTGGACGCTAGCAAATCGGTATGCTGAAAGTTGTCATTCAAATTATTCGAACTTCCTCCTAAATAACAAATTTTGGCCGAATTGTTTTTTCATTTTTGGTGAAACTAATGATTCTGTGGAAATGTGGAAATTATGAAATGCGTTCCAGAATTTATTCATTACTTTCCTTCAACTATGTACGTACTTTCACACATGGCATGACTATAACAGAACAGAACTAGGTATAAGATATACCTATATTAAAAATTTTAGTAACTCCAGAATTTTGCGAAAAATGTTTTTCAATATAAACATATTCACGGCAGTTTCCAGAGATATAAGAATAACATCGAATGAGTAAATAAATATATTTGTTGATAAATTAAACACATATTAAACTCACAGCTAGTCCGGCGCTATTCATGAAAATTCTTTGGACGATAGCCATCAATAGCTCCGAAGTATCTATGAGTTTGATATTCGATGAATAAATCTTATTCTGTACACAATTGATGTCATTTGAAACCAAATTTTCATTTTATTTATCCTCAAGAAAATCTAGAACTGTTTGTAACCCTATTGAGCAGCGGAAGATGAAATTTCCACCTGATCGGAAAATAAGTTTAGAAATATAATATAACTATAAAACAAACTGCAGCAAGATATTCTGGAGATAAAAATGTATTTTGAAAATTGTCCCTTGGTCATTCTGTCACAAAATTTGAGTGGGTATTCAGTTAATCTTTTTCAAAGAACTTCTCTCAATGCAGTACAAGATTCTATATATCATCACAAGCTCATACATGACTGTATACATGACAAAACGATGTCGCATATAGATCCAATAATTTTTTGCTCAAATTTACACTTGTTCAACCTACTGTAACTTTCAAAGTATTTATTAGAAAACTAGACTGTAAAAATCATTTTTCATCAGGAATAAATGCCGCAGATAACAGTCACATTAATTTTTATATTGATTCATTCCATGCCAGTCAAAAGCCATCTTCAAATTGACCCTTATTTTGGATTTTATTGAAAATGTTAAAAATGGCTATCGTGGGTTGTCTTTGGCAGTTAGACATATGCCGTCGCGGCCTTTTCATAGAACTTTTCGAGCACTACAAAATTGTCTCCGACCCTGTTTCTCAATTACTCTTAATTGACGCAGCGTCGCCCGTAAAAGCCGGGAGTTTTCAAGAAAAATCGATATTTTTTTTTATTTTTTCGTTATATAGCGATGCACCCTACATGAAAACCTCCAAAAATAAATTCTCTACAATATAGTGAAAGTTTCATCAAAATCAGTCATCTGGTTCCTGAGTCCATAGAGAAAAAACAAACACACGGACATTCACATTTATAATATTAGTATTTATATACAGAGTCTCTACCGTAAAAAGGGCCAAACTTCAAGCGATGAAAATTCAAGCGATATCCACCAAAAAAGTCATATAATACATGGTCCAAATCCTGACAGTTATTCTTCAATTTAACATTTCTTGATTTCAGGAAATATTTCAAATGTTCCCATAAAATCATTTATAATCTAGTTATTCTTTTATCTTCATCCAAATCAATCACATATCTGGAGATGGCATTAAATTTAATACAAGATAGGAATTTTTGTGTTCCAACAAAATTCTTATTGCGGGCGTGGTGAGGAGATAAATATCACAATTCTGAAGTGACTAGAATCAGTCATATTTTTCCAATGGTTTTATCAATGAAAATTTTAGATTATGGTCTTGTATTCTCTTCAACAAAAACTACCTCACTAATGACCTCTCAAATGACCTAAAACTTTTGTGACAAGTGCTTGTCTTCTGTCAGAATATAAGAGTGATGAAAGGTCAACTTTTCGGACCAGTAATTCTTTCTGATCCACAACTCTGAAGAAATTCATAACATTTATCCAGAACAGAGTAGCAGTAATATTGAATTAAATTCCCTTGGCTAACAAAATGAGTCAATGAATGAATATTTTGTGGTGAACTGGATTGGAAGGTAAGGTCCGGTAAGATAGCCGCCCAGGAGCTCATACCTTAAGCCTTTGAATCTTTATGTTTGGAACATTTTGAGAGAAAAAGTGTATGAAATTCGTATTGAGAATCGAATTGACCTGATCTAAAGGATACAATAGCGTTCT